>JAMXBD010000543.1:0-600000 GCA_024138025.1 Combretum micranthum | reverse complement strand
ACCAAAATAACATTTAAATTTAATTATTGGATTCTTAAATATTAATGCAAAACTTTTTAGTGTAACCTAATTTTGCCTCATAGTCACGTACATATCACGGGATGAACGTTTCCTATCCCAAAATTGGTATATTGATTATATCTCCACCAATTATGATCATAACACATAAGCAAATTACAGTACTTAATACAAATATTGCTCATTAAAATCACTGCATCTCTAATCATGATTGATTAGATAGTATTGAGACAGCAAAATGAGAATAGTAAATATCCAACCCATATTGCATCACCGTAATCTTACATAAATGAACCAAAAAAAAGAAAGCTATCATCAATGTGGTATAAAGTGTTACTTGGCATATTGAAGAAATTTCACATGAAAGTCATGGTGAAAATAAGTTTGTCAATAAATTTTATGAGTAGAAGTGTTAAGGATCATCTTAATATGATGATTTTCTATATAGGTTTAAGCATAAATCTAGGCCAAAAAAGCTTGAGAACCCATGAAAGCATAAATCAAGTTTAGGTCGAGTCTCACCCCTTGAGCTCATAATCCTACACCTTAAATGATAAATATAACATTACTAGTAGAAAAGAACGTGTGGAAATGTATAAAATCAACTATTCATGTGTTAAAAATGAAGTTAACTTAAATAGAGTAAAAATAATAAAATACATTAAACCGGGGAACTATATGAGTAAAACAAGAAAATAGGCATAGTTATACCTAACCGATTATTTATTATTTTCATTATTAGGAGATCTCCATCCGGGATATCTAGAAGACTATTTTGATTCATGAGCTAATATGATAGTGTGGTGCATTAATTAAATGAAAATGTCCTCGAGATGTCTAGTTACATCACGATGGTCAAATTTGATAAGTAAATATTTGGTTAAGTATGACATTTAACTAATTCAAATTTAGGTATGAAATTTGAATTACTTAATTCTTTATTGATTTATATAATTGATGTTGTGTTATTAAAAGTACACCAAATTAAATTTTATACTTTATATTGGGAAAGTATATTCTAATTTTATCGATTTTATTGTATTGTTATAGTATATGATAATTCAAGAGAATGAATTCTTATATAATGAATATTAAAGTCTACACCATATCTGCAAGTTTAAACTTTTAGATTAGATTGTTGTGATATCAATTTTAACATGGTATCAAAATAGGAGGCAAGGTTAAGAGTTCGAACCTGTACACTCATTACAATCCCCATTAAATTAAAATTGTCCACTTGATAGGCCTCAACCAAAAAGAAATAGTTCAACCCACAAGTGGAGAGAGTATTATATAATAAATATTAAACCTCACACCATTAAGTTTTTAGATTAGATAGTTGTGATGTTTACGTTAACAGAAGTACCATTATAGTAACATGATAATGAAATCTCTTGTCTCAATGAGTTTTATATATTTATTTAGGTATACATTAATTTCAAATATTATTATTTATATTTGTGTTGGTAAAAGAAATATGTAATTGAAACCTTTTAATAGAATATATTTTTATTTTAAGAATAATAAAATGGTTCAAAGCCCAAACTGAACCATGTCGAACCTTTTTTTTTTTTAGTTCGAAAAAACTATAAATCTAATCATATAGTTATGTTCAAATTTAAAAAAAAATAAAATAAATATAGGGCTTGAGAGGTGAACATGACCGAATCGCACCACGCTCGTCCCTACTATTGACACGTTACTTGCTCTTGTATTTTACAAAATTGTATTATTTTTATTAATATCAAATCATAATAAGTGATAATAAAACATATTAATTACATGATTATATGTATCTTTAATATGCTAATTGAGAAAAACTCTTAACTAAAAATATACTTTTCATAAGTATATATGTTTTATATCAAATCCACATATGGCATAGGACTTTAACTAGAAAATATTTAATTCTGGAAGCTTTTTTTATCTTGTTTTAATAAATTACTACTTACTACAATTTGGACAAAGCAAACCCAACTAAATTAATCTTATCGGGAGATTGGCATTTATATCACTCAATTATTAGGAGATTTGTATTTATATCATTCAATTATTGGGAGATTCGTAGTTATATCATTCAATTCAATTACAAGGGCTTTGACTTATGAAGCTTTTGTTTTAAGACACATT
Organism: Combretum micranthum; assembly: GCA_024138025.1. Taxonomy (NCBI): domain Eukaryota; kingdom Viridiplantae; phylum Streptophyta; class Magnoliopsida; order Myrtales; family Combretaceae; genus Combretum; species Combretum micranthum. Next base: position 597,852 of record JAMXBD010000543.1, on the reverse strand, counting down.
CTTTTCATTACTATTAGAATTACTGCAATTCATACATAATTGCAAGACAATACAACTCTTTATTCATAATGTTTTACTGGTGTCTTTTGGATGATTATAACTTTATATATGCGACGACGTCATTTCACCAAAAAATAAAATAAAGCAAAAAAATCATATAATGCCATAAAACTTTAATATATTATGCTTTCCTAGAATTTAAGTAAGCATATATGATTATCATATATTTTTATAAATATGTAATGTTAGCATGTTCGTTGTGATGATCATTTAAGGAAATTTATAACTTTCATCAATGAATATAACTTAAAGGGTTAACGACCCATTTGGCACCCGAACTGTTCAAAAAAGAGCATTTTACTACCTAGACTTTAAATAGATCAATTTAATATATATTCTAACTTTTTGAAGACATGTATCATACCCGGCATTAACACAGTTACCTCCATCAACAATATAGCAAGAGCATCCACTCCATGTCTGACACGTGTCATTTCATAAGTAAAAAAACAAAACAACTAATATTTGTCTGCTTCTATAGCATGGGATTAGAAAGGTGTAAATAGTATCTCACTTTAACCCTCGAACACATATGCAAAATTGGTACCTTAAGTTCAATACCCTAACCCCCAAATCAAATCCATCAAGATTAACTTCCATTATCTATCATTAATCAATGCTGTAGTGTTTATAGTTTCCCTTTTTCAAGTGTTATGTCAAAGTCGACTTGCGCATTATCATAAGCCCTTGAAAACCCATTAGGATAATAACATATGCAGACCAACCACATTTAAAACTCTAATCAAATACATAGTTGCCACCCAATGTACACCATAAACACTCAGTAAATACTACACAACTACAATACTATTGTCTAAGCAAAAGAACACATCAACACAGCGAATCAAAGTTTTGTTCCCAATACAAACAACGCATAATATGAATGTCCTTATAAGTTAGCAACACGTCATAAAGGAAAAAGAACAAGGAAAAAATGACACAACAATAGCAAGGTTTATCACAACATGTAGTAAAAAGACCCACACAAAATATGATAACAATAAAAGCATTAACTTCCATTACAGGTAGGGGCCACATAAGTCCATCGCTGCACTTTTCCAACAATACCGTCTCCACTAGTACCACAATGAGATTCTCCCCAACAAAGTGACAACAAGAAGGTGGTGGTCCTTAGTAGTGGATCACTTCCTAGTTTTATTTTGGACTTATTCGTCATAAGGTTCAAATGTGGACATTAGAGTTTAGTAAACAATATTTATGGGTTTTTTGTGTGTTTGAAAAGCGTGTCTTCAAGTCTATGTTTGGTAAAAAAAAATAGGGTTTTGTTATGTTTGATTCGTTTGGGCAGAGTAAACTCTGGTTAGATAAGTGTTGAAGTCCTTTTCTCTTAATAGTATCTCTTGATTCGTTTGGGCAGACATATATTGTTGTTTTGGTTTTTTTTTTTTTTTTACTTATTAAATGGCATGTCAGACATGGAGTGGATGCTCTTGCCATATTGTTGATGGAGGTAATGGTGTTAATGCCCGGTATGATACATGTCTTCAAAAAGTTAGAGTAGGTATTAAATTGATCTATTTAAAGTCTGGGTAGTAAATTACTTTTTTTTTGAAAAGTTCGAGTACCAAATGGGTCATTAACCTTAATTTAAATTAATATCCATGCATTGAGTAAAGTTTTCAAATAAGTTATTTAATTTTCACTAACACTATAAACTAATCTCCATGTCTTTCTAGTTTCATCTAGTTTTAATAAAACTTGAATTCCCTCACACTTTATAGTTAAACCGCATTAACATGTCACTCTAAACTATTAGTAAGCGAATAACATTAATGGTTTAGTAATAAACAATACTAATAATCATCATTCTAAATGCATTTATAATCTTCAAACTAGCAATTAGGGATCTGAATCCTCTAAATTTGCATTCTCTTAATTTATATCCTTTTAATCCCATGTGGGTAATGCTCTAGATACAACGATCACGCGTGTGTTGCGTGACTATCATGCTATACGTGACCTAAGGAAACAACACGTACTAGGATGATCAAGAGAGAATTGCATAAGGAGGAGGAATAGTCAATCTTAGTAGGCTCTAACACACTTGTGACAGGTGAGGAAGCCATAAAGCATCAACCTCACTAAGTACTAAGGGATCTTGTGCGTTCTTGAGTAAATCAAGTGTTTGATTTACTAAGGCGAAAATCTAGTAGCACGACAGCATTTGTGTATGATTTCATTTGTCCCAATGAGGTGGAGAATAGAGGTATTTATAGAGTCAAGCCATCGATGTTATCTGTCAGATGAGACAGACGGCCAACAGCTAGGATGAGTCCCTCTCGTAGTAAATATAGATGTGGTTCTCTTGTGGACCCAAGTCCATTGAGACCTTTATTTGTAATGTGTATGAGCCAATTTGAGAAAAGTTGAAATTGAACAAGTCAATTCCAACGGGCTTTACTCCAAGCCTACTATGTCAATTCTCCCTTGATCATTCCAAAACGGGTCATATTCTTTAAGCCTATCACATTAACCCAAAACCTAAATAAAAATTAGACTTAAATCCTTTATAATCAAATTCATGTATCTACAAATCTTATAAACTACTACCAAGACTTTAAAAGTAACCAATAGATGGGATTATAAAGAAGATGATAATGAAATAATGATGATTAAGGTATTTTAAAAAATTAGGTAATAAGAATGGTTGGTTTGTAAATTAAGAAAAATTGAGAGGAAAAATAAATCAACCATTGTAATTTAATATAGAAAACTGAGCTACTCTAAATATATAACGGAGAGCCAATTTTAGATATGACATGAAAAGCAAATTATAGATCAAATTAATAGAAAAGGTTTGCCATTTAATGGGAAGAGTAATAAATCTAAAATAATGTTAAACTAGGTTTTATTGACTTTTCATCCACCTGGGCATTTCATATATGTATTGCTTTCAAACATAAACAGTTATTAAACCAAGAGATAGAGTAAAGTGAACCATAGTAAGTATGACGAGAAAAAAGTCTATTAAACAGTTGAATAGGAGAGTGATATGAAAAAGAGAAATCCAAAAAGAAGTTACATGGCAGCTATGGGGGGAAAAGAAGGGGTAAGATAAAGTAGGGCCATTTTTTCAACATTAATGAAATAGACTAGCTTAATAGTAACAGGAGATTAAATTTAGTATAAAAAAATTTAACCGGTCTAATCACATTAAAAAATATTTAGATCATTTATTAATGTAACATGATTAGACATGTTGTAACCAGAATAAGACTATGGAATTTTTTTACAAATAGAAGATAACAATAAAAAAAATAAAAAGAAAAACCCAAAACTTCAGTCAAACTAAAATTTTCTAAACTCTTATAATCCAATGATGAGAGAATTCACTAAGACTTAATCTCAAATAGTGGTAACAGATGGTTAAATAAACAAATAAAGCCAGAAAATTGTCCTTCCCATGATAACAATAAACTAGGGCGAAACAGAACAAGATGGCCAAAATACATCGCCACGCGAATTCGTGGAATCATACCTGAACTTGAGTGTGGATTTTCGACCAAGCCGCGTGACACTGGAGGACGGAGATGTTGAGGAGGGATTTTGGGAAAAAGTAACATTTATAAGAGTAAGGGTTGCGATCAGCGCGCAATAGAAATAATAAAATATACAAGATGGATAAATTGATAAATAAAATACGCGCAAAGCAATAAGAAATAAATGGCACTATAAATTTAACATGATTCACCCTTAAAGTTTGGGTCATGTCCATGAGACCAACTCCAAAAATATCTTCTACTAAATAAATAGTAAGCTTACAAGAAAGAAACTTCTCTAGAAAAATATTCTAGAAGTACAATAAAAATGATTGCGATAAATCAAAAATAGTTTAACAAAAGTATTTATCAAATACCCTAGCATAACCTCACTATTTTGCCACTCACTACAAATTATCACCCTCTCTAAATAATTTCCTTCAAAGCAAACCTTGCTTTGGGTTGGTCTCGTAGAATTTACATAAACAAGTGCACTCAGACCAATGATTTCAATTAGCAAAAGATGCATATTTATAGCCAAGAACTTCTTGCCATTCATGCGTCTAAAAACCGGTTTTTAACCAACTATGATTTCCTGACATGAGTAACCAACTTGAAAAATTCATGAGAATTTCATAAAATTCTGTGGCTTAGCTTTTTTGGCAGCTACATTAGCTAAATTTTCTTAGCCAATAATTATCATGAGACTTCAAAAGAATTCTCCATTTTTTTTTACGATTAATTTTACGGAGCCAACTTGGCTGCCTTATTTATTTATTTATTTGTTTAATTTATGTATACCCCATAATGTAGGAAGGACCCACTAATAATTCTCCCCCTCCCGACTACATAGAGGGCTCCACCAGTCTTGCTACTAGTCGATAGTATTGAAACTTGTCTCTTGGAAGAACCTTTGTCGACATGTATGAATCTTTTCAAGCCGTAGCAGCTTCTTTTCCAATACATCTCTGATCCAATGGTATCTTGCATTAATATGTTTTGATCTGGAATGAAAAGATGAATTCTTTCCAAGATGAATTACACTCTAACTGTCACAAAACAGCTCATACTCTTCTTAGCAGAAACCAAGTTCATTTAAGAACTTTTTCATCCATAGCAATTCCTTACAAGCTTTAGTTGCTGCAATAAACTCAACTCCAGTTGTTGAATGTGCAACACATTTCTGTAATCTTGACTATCATGACACAACTCCTCCCGTAAATGAAATCAATTACCCTGATATAGACTTTCTTGAGTCTACATCGCCAGCTATATATGCATCTGTATAGCCAACCAACATAGGTTTTTCATCTCCAAAACACAAGCATATTTTGGAGGTACCATGAAGATATCTAAAAATCCATTTCACTGCAGTCTAATGTCCCTTTCCACGATTTGAAAGGACTTGGCTCACTATTCCAACTGAGTAAGCATTATCTGGTACATATTATAGCATACATTAAACTTCCAACTGCTGAAGCATATGGAACCTTGTCCATCTCCATCTTCTCTTTCTCAGTAGAAGGATATTGTTTGGAACTTAATTTAAAGTGGTTAACACGAGAACAACTAATTGCTTTAGGTTTGTCTAAATTAAACCTTTGAAGTACTTTCTCAATATACTTCTCCTGTGACAACAATAACTTCTTGGCATCCCTATCTCTAGTTATCTTCATGCCAAGAATCAATCTTACTGGCCCTAAGTCTTTTATGGCAAAAGACTTGCTCAACCGCTTCTTCAAGCTATTGATTCTGGAAATATTCTAGCTAACGATCAACATATCATCCACATAGAGTAATAGAATAATAAAATCATTATCACAAAATTTCTACACAAATACATAGTGATCTGAAGTAGTTTTCTTATAGCGTTGCTCCCCCATAACAAATTCAAACCTCTTATACCATTGTCTTGGTGTCTGTTTCATGCCATACAGGCTTTTCTTCAATTTACAAATATAATCCTCTTTTCCTTTTACCACGAAACCCTCTAGTTACTCCATGTGTAGCTCTTCTTCCAAATTACCATGAAGGAAGGCAGTTTTCACGTCCATCTACTCGATCTCCAAGTCGAGACTTACTGTTAACCCTAGCTTTGTTCGAATGCATGTCATTTTCACCACCGATAAAATATCTCTTCAAAGTCAATCCCTTTCCTTTGAATGAATCCTTTAACAACTAATCTGGCTTTAAATTGTGGTTGGGATTTTGTTCTTCATGCTTTATCTTGAACACCCAATTATTTTTCAAAAGCCTATAACCTTTTGGTAATTTCACCAACTCAAAATTTTCATTCTTGTTCAAGGATCTCATTTCGTCTTGCATGGCCTTAATCCATTTCTTTTTGTGTTCATCATCTATTACTTCTTTAAAGTCTTCTGGCTCTCCCCTGTCAGTCAATAAAACATACTGATCCGTGGGATATCTAGTAGAGGTTTGTCTAACTCTAGTAGATCTCCTTAATTATAGGGAACCCATTAGAGCTTGTGGTTGATCATGAACACTATCATCATCAGAATCATCTGATGGGAACTCAAAGGGAGCATCTGCATCACCTATCTCAAGCTGGTCATTCTGTACTTCATCTCTAACCCTTCTTAGCACCATTGTTGGAGGTATCATCTCTAGGTCTGTTGTAGTACTACTAAACCTGGAATCATTCTTTTGAGCCTTCTCTATATCATCGATGGTTTCATCTTCAATGAACACTGCATCGTGGCTTCTTACAAGCTTCTTCTGAATTGGATCATAAAACCTATAGCCAAACTGATCTTGACCATCGCCAATAAGCACACACTGTTAAGTCTTGACATCAAGCTTTGGCGTCTCATCCCTTGGAACATGCACAAAGGATTTACAACCAAACACCCACAAATGATCATAGGAAACATCCTTTCCTAACCATAATCTCTTAGGAGTATCAAACTATAGAGGGACACATGGTTGAAAGGTTTAATACATGAACTGCTATCAATATAGCCTCACCCCAAAACGTCTTTGGCAACTTTGCATGTGAAAGTAGACATCTAACTCTTTCCATCAAAGTCCTATTCATTCTCTCTGCTAATCCATTTAATTGCGATGTATTTGAAGGTGTTGTTTGATGCTAAATACTATGCCTTTTACAAAAAAGTATGAAATGGTTCAATATACTCTCTACTATTGTCTGTTTAGATGCACTTTAGCTTCATGTTGGTTTGCCTCTCAACTAGAGAAAGAAATTGCTTAAAAAATCTAATACTTGATCTTTGGACTTCAAAAGGTACACCCACGTTTTTTTAGAATGATCATCAGTGAAAGTCACAAAGCATTGAGCACCACTAAGTGACTTTGATATTGGCCCACACAAGTCTGAATGTACTAAATTCGATACATTCTTCGTTCCAGAAGGAAGGAAACTTTTGAAAGCAACCCTATTTTGTTTTCCAATCAGTACACTTCTTTAATTGAACTTGATCCAATCTAGGTAACACATTTTTCTTAGCCAAACATATCATACTTTTCTCACTCATATGACCGAGATGTTTATGCAATAACTCAATTGTACTATCATTCTTTACTGCATTTACAGCATCTTAGGAGAGCTTTACTTTCATAAAATACAGTTGAGAGAATTGCATTCCTCTAGCTACTACCAAAGAACCTTTGGTAAGCTTCCAATTACCATCAAAAAAGGTATTACAGAAACCTTCATCATCCAGCCTACTTGTTGACATCAGATTTAAACACATATCTGGAATATGCCCGACATCTTTTAGAACCAATCGTGTACCATTCTCGATCTATAAACAAACATCTCCTTTACCTACAATTTTTTAAAGATTCTTATTTACCATTCTCACAACACCGAAATTACGTAGCATATAGGATGAGAAGAATTCTCTCTGAGATATAGCATGAATGGTAGAACCACTATCAATCACCCAGCTTATCTCATGGACTGTAAGATTGACCATATCATCATCATTATAGACAAAGTCAAACTTGTCGACAACATTCGTACGTTCATCATCACTGCTATCATTGCCTTTGTTCTTCTTCTGATCCTGTTTAAACTTCCAGCAAAACTTCTTTATATGACCCTTTTTCTTGAAATGATGGCACTGAACATTGCATATTTATTTGACTTTCCTCTGCTCTTGTCCCTTAACCTTGGACTTATAGACCGACTCCTTCCCTTGGATTTTGCAAAAAAGATTTCTTCCTATGTTTAAGAAAACCCTTGTGTTTGTCCTCTGATTTCTTCATTCAAGACTTCACTTTTGACAAATTACACATTTAGTATACCATTTGGTGCAAAATTTGTGAGTGAAATCTTTAATGTCTCTCATGACTCATGTAAGGAGGCTGGAATTAAAAGAGCAAGTACCTCGTTGTCAAAATTTATACCCATTCTTGACAATTGCTCCATGATCGCCTGAAAATCATTTAAATGATCTGCCATCGATGTACCTTCCCAATACTTCATCTGGAGTAGCTTTGTCAAGTAAAATAATTTATTGTTGCCTTTTTTAGAAGCATATAACTCCTCAAACTTGTTCCACAAAGTTTATGCATGAGTCTCATTAGAAATGTGATTATAGACATTACCTTTGAAAAACTGTTGAATAAAACCACAAACTTACTCACGCTCAAACTCTCATTCCTCATCTATCTTATCCTCATCAAGTTTAGTACTACCAAACACTAGCAAATGCATTTTTGTCACAAATAGAAGATCTTTCATCTTGCTTCTCCATATGTGGTAATTTGTGCCATTTAAATTGATCATTTTGCATGTCCTTGCTTCCATGATTTAAATGAATGAATAATAATCTAACTTATTTTTTATGTGGAAGATCCACAAAATAGTGCTTTAATACCACTTGTTGGGATCAACGCGCAGTGGAAATAATAAAATATACGATGTGGATAGACTGATAAATAAAATATGAGCAAAGCAACAAAATAAATGGCACAAGAAAATTTAACATGGTTTACCCTTAAAGTTTAAGCTACGTCCACTGGACCAACTCCGAAAAATATCTTCCACTAAATAAATAGTAGGCTTATAAGAGAGAGACTTCTCCAGAAAAATATTCTATAGGTACAATACAAATGATCGAGATAAATAAAAAAAAAAGTGGCACGAAAGTATTTCCCAATTTCCCTAGAATAACATCACTATTTTGTCACTCACTACAAATTATCACCTTCTCTAAATAATTTCCTTCAAAGCAAACCTTGCTTTGGATTCGCCTCCTAGAATTTACATAAACAAGTGCACTCAGGCCAATGATTTCAATTAGCAAAAGATACGTATTTATAGGCAAGAATTTCTTGCCATTCATGCGTCTGAAAGTTGGTTTTTAACAAACTGTGATTTGCTGGCATGAGTACCCACCTTGAGAAATTCATGGGAATTCCATAAAATTCTCTGGCTTAGCTTTTTCGATGGCTACGTTGGCCGAATTTTCATGGCAAACAGTTATCATGAGAATTCAAAAGAATTCTCCATTTTTTTATGGCTAATTTTACGTAGCCCACTTGTTTACCTTTTATTTATTTATTTATTTATTTTATGTGAGCCCCATAATGTAGGAGGGACCCACTAACAGTAAGCGGGTTGATTGATTCAAAGGTCATTCAAGGGTCAATTTGTATAAGAAAATAGTAACAAGTAAGATTGCGATAGCGACTTGAGTGTCTACAATCTCTAAAGGTACAACTGTAGATAGAGGAAGAAAAAAATTGAAAATGAGAGAGAAAAGAAAAATTCAAATACGAACTTACCAAGATGGGGATATTTTATGATAGGTGTCAATGTCATTACTCACCTCATGATTGTTGTGGCCTTCATAGCTTTCTAGTGCTACTTGGTGTACTCTAATAATATGCCCACAAAAAAAAAAAAAAAAAACCACAACTTTATAGAATCAAGATCTCCACATCCCCTATCATAGAACTAACCAAGTCAAATATCGATAAATTATTATTTCTAAGGCACAGGGCATTCTTGTAATATTACCTTCTCTCAAACTATTCCAAAGTAAGGAATAGGAAAAAAAATTATGGTGAATATGCCTAATTAATTTACAAATGATTCTATAATTGCTTCCACACTTCAAATTAATGTTGTTAGACCCGTTTCGAAGCTTCGGCCCAAACATACTAAAGGATCAATAGACAATGAGTAAAATCAAGTTGAAGTATGAGTTAAATCATAGTTGAACAAACCTATTCTCAAAAACGTTACAAGTTCAACCAAATTAAACCGAGCAGGTCATCCCTAATCTAACAATATTGCTTTAAATTATGTAAAGATTAATTAGAAGAAATATGTTATATTGTGACAAAATTATTTTTCATAATTAGAATTTTGTCACAAACGGTACTCTTATTGTGGCAAAACAAGAATTTGTCATTTTAAACCAAAGAAAAAGTTAAACTTGTGAAAAAAAATGTCAAAATATTTATTACAACATATAAAACTAATAGAAATTTAGAATCAAAAACTTTTATCATTTTTTTTCCCATCAATTTTCTGCACCATGTATTTGGCACCAATATAAATGACACGTTATGACAAAACTATTCCATCACTAAATTTTATTGTTACTACAAATAATTACACATGATATTTTTACAAGTAATTTTCATAATAAATATTATTTATTGTCACAAAATAAATTTATCATTAGAGGCAATATTATTTTACTAATAATGGAAATTTATATTTGTTATGACATATTGATATATTTTTACAATTATTATTTTATTGTGACAAAACGATATCATGACAAAACTAAGTTTTGCACTTAAAAACACTTTTTATGAATGAGAAGAATAAGATATTTCAAGTCTACAATAGCATTTCAACTTTAAAAAAAAAAAAAAAAAATCGGTATCTACATGATAAATTGACGCGAAATAAATCTATTAGTTTAGCTATAAATCATATAAGCATAGTAAAATATTTCTTAGAGAATATGTTAAACAAAATTATGTTCTAAATAGATTTTTTTTTTAAGGACAAAAACTATGTGATTGATTATAATCATATTAGTCCAAATTCAATCTATTAATTTATAATTGTGGTCAACTTTATTTTAATATATCTTCTTCATCTAAGTTTAGTGATATAAATTTGTATAAGAAAGATATAGCCAATTATATTCGGCGTATGGTAATTAATCATTTAATTGTACTATTATTTTCTCCATGTATTGATTCAGTATTAATATTGACAAGTTGATTGAGATGTTTTATCAACTTAAATATAAAATTTAAAATTATATATGTAATTGAAAGCATATTTGGTATTAATTTTATTTTTTATATTCGATATTTTGACATTATCATTACCAAGATTGGAAAATTATTTATTCTTAATGTGTATGCTAAGACAAATTCTTCCATTAATTTCATAGAAATATTAAAAGAGTAGACATAGTCCCACAAAACCAAAGAAGAAATGCATAACAAAAGTAGTACATGTGCTACAAAACAAAAATAGATAAAAGACATGCTCTACAATTATATCTATGATGAATTCTCTACCAATGCAAAGAATAATGCTTCATTTACCTATTGTAGTTGAGAACAGAAACATTGGTCAATTACGACAACAACTAACTCATCATCATTGTTTTTTTTTTCCATATTTTCAAGGGCTTTTCTATATTTATTTTTTTGTAATTTATTATTATTATTTTCATTAATCTTTAATTAGATTTGCTAATAATATTACAAAAGTTGAAGTACACTTGCTACAAAACAAAAATAGATCAAAGACATATTTAATCCATGCTTTACAATCATATATGATGATTTCTACCAACATCAAGCATAATGCTTCATTTACCTATTGTTGTCATAATTGAAACATCAGTCAATTGACTACATCTAACTCATCATTTTTTTTTCATATTTTCAAGTGCTTTTCTATATTTAATTTTCTATAATTAATTATTTTCATTGATTTTAATTAGACTTGCTAAGAATACAATTTTACGAAATTATCTATTGTAAAGGAAAAAAAAACCATTTGTTAACATATGTCCTCAAACTAACAACAATTTGTAAAATCGAATTATAGTGCATATTTTATTAATATCTCCTAAATTTTATAGTTTTCATTTTTAATAGCTCTTTTAATTCTTTTCCTATTATTTATAAGAAATTGAAGTTGCAATAAGCAATGGGAAGAGTATTGTTACATTAATCGGCTCATAGGTATAAAATACTTGACATCTAAGTTTAATAGTTTTTTGACCTCAACAACACATATTGGTCACGGTCACATTTTATTCTATCTTACCTTGTAAAAGTTTTTGGTCGAGACCGTGTCAAATGGTTAGTATCTCTAATGGGCTTATAGGAAGACAAATAGCTGCATATAAGGTATAATTTTGTAATTAATAAGTCATACATATTTTCTTATGCAAGGGTTTTGAAATTCGATTCTAACTTATTTTATTGTAAAATCGTATTTAAACCATAAAATTATAATACTTTGGAAACAATGTGTAGAGAATCATTTTGGTAATTGGGCCTTTTGCCCAAGTTAATGCCATAGGCCGGTCTTTTAGGCTAGTGATAGGACTTAGAAGACCAAGTCTAATGAGGGATATTATAGGGAGACTCGGCTTGATAGACTCAAAACAGAAATTGTCGGATCGCTTCATTTCGCTCTCAGCTTCATTTGGTTGTTCGTATATGAAAACTAGACTCAAGAAATATCTTCATGTGATGGTTTGGGCTTTATTTGACTAAAATAATTATTAAGTCCTTTTATATTGAAAAAAGGGGGCTATTTTAAATAAATAATGGGCTTATTTTATATTATAAAAGCCCTTAGGCTCTTTCAAGCCCATTTGCAAGCCCAACCCATTATTAAAGAAAAGAAGGCTTTAATCTTAGCCATCGAATCCTTAGGAACAATCCAAAGGCTAGCATCAGCTTCCAACATCTTTAAATAAGAGGCTGTTATTCTCATTTAGGGAGATTCTATGCATTGCTAAAATTGAGAGCAACATGGAAACTCTGTTGAAATATCTTCAAGAAAGATCAAAGTAACCATTCCACGAAGAAGGAGCCAAGAACAATCAACTATTTTATTTAAGCTTCTATCACACCCACACACTCGAGAGAGCGGGTTTGTCTTTTCCTCCTCCCATGCCTCTTTCTGTAACATGCTACACATTTCATCAGTTTAGGACTTCTCACAGGTCAATTACCACACTTATTGCACATGATCGATCAACTGCAGTAACCCTACCATACACAATGCATAATACAATAACTACAAGAAAATTCACATCTAAAGATAGAAATTTTGTAGCAGAAAATTGGTATAAAAAAGGTTATATTTCTATAAAAACAATCTTCCATAATGATTTTTGCGACGGGAAGTTATGTTCAAAGCTTAGTTCTTTTGTGGTGAATTGTAGAGAGAGAGAGAGAGAGAGAGAGAGGCATGCATAAACTACCAATGGAAAAGAAATAGCAATAGGGATCAAAGATTTTAGCAGTAAATAGATCAATGGATGACATTAGAGTTAAGAAAAACATCATAGGTAATGATAGATTGTTAGAGGAAAACAAAAATTCCTGTATTATAATGACAAACAAAGAAAAAAGCTAAAAACTATTTTAAAAAATTAGATTGAAAATTAAGATTCCAATAGGACTTCTTGTTGATGCATCTTTTAAACAACTTAATGGTGACCATTCAAAATATAATACCTACCACAACCCTAGATTTTGCTAGAAGATATATTTATGTATTGAAAATTGATGCAAACATGATAAATGTGTCCTCGTATACACATGATTAAAAACCTAACTCCTCTTACCCATAGTAGCCAAATAAAGAGAGGTAATCCTAGTGAGATACCTCTTGAAATTTGCTGTCTCTTTTAGACCTTCTGGAACGTGGTGAAATAATTTAAAATCTCAATAAAGAAATCTGGCTCAGATATAAGCTAAATCAACTTGAATGCAAGTTGATAAATTGAGCAATGCAATGTAGTATTGGGTTTTTCATTGATTTATTATCATTTTTTTATTTTTTTTTTTTTTTTTTGCGTATCTATTCAAACACAATATATATTAAGGTGCTCATACAATAGTCATACTATTGGCATGTGTTAGTTATGCCAACTCATAGTGTAGATTCTCATAATAATGATACGTGTCTATCTAAGGATAATGCCTCAGTACTAAATTTCTAATTTCTGTTATTGTTGGTCATATACTACTTATTTTAACTATCTAAGATCAAGCCTTGTTGCTGCTATTAAATCCTACTAAAGCAGTCAACCCAAATACTCCATTCTGAAGTCGATGGCCGTGCACACCTTCACTTATCTCTAAGTCTTCAACAAATCCAAACAACTTCTTCTCATAACTCAACACTTTACTTTTGCTTTCACTGGTTTCACAAACCCTACGTTAGTGAACCCTATATCAACCCCATCTCCATTCAAAACCCTTAACCACAAGGGATGACCGAGAAATCTCAACCTTAGATCACTAAAATACTCCCCAAGTGGCTTCAAATGGTGGTTGATTCTTCCACGAAATAAGCACTTAAGTGTCTGCACAATTTTTTCTCTTCACCATCTTTCTTTTTAATATAGCTTGAGGTTCTAATTCTTGTTCTGCGTCTTTTGGAGGAAGTTTTGGTGAATCTAAAGGTAGTAGACCGTGGAATGGGGGACACATGAAATGTCGGGTGAATTGCATCTGGCAAAAAATTGAGTCGGTATGCTACTACTCCTATCCTGTCAGTTATCTTAAATCGCTCATAGAACTTAGGAATCAGTTTGTGAGCCCTAGAAGTCCTCATGGAATTCTATCTGCAAGGTTGTAGTTTAAGCAAAACCCAATTTCCAATTTTGAGCTATCTATTTGTCCACTTCCGATCTGCTATCTGCTTCATACGATGTTGAGCTCGTTTGAGGTGGAATTTAAGTACTCGTAAGTCATCTTCTCTAGTCATTAGCATTTGATTTACTAAATTGTTCTTAGAATCTCTAGGAATATAAGGTACATGGATAGGCGGAAAATAACCATATAGATCTTGAAATGGAGTGATGTAAGTACTGGTGTGATAATTCGTGTTGTACCACCATTCTACTAAGGATAAGAATTGAGCCCACCTTTTAGGTTGTTCCCTTATTATACATCATAAATAGGTCTCTACACATCTATTGACCACTTCTGTTTGACTATCTATCTAGGGATGGTATGTTCTTAACATGTTAAATCCTACCCCTTGCAGTTTAAGGAACTCTTACCAAAAGGAGCTATTGGAAATAGGGTCCCCATCGCTAGTAATCACCTTAGGTAATCCATGTAGTTGGCATACATTATTCAAGTAGAGTTGAGCTATTGTAGCTACTGTGTAGGGTTAAGATAAGGCTATGAAGTTGCCATATTTACTCATCTAATCAATCACCACTAGTATCACATCCTTCTCATTTGATTTAGGGAGCCCCTCAATAAAATCCAAGCTCACTTCTTGCTAACATTCCCTTGGAACATTAAGGGGTTGCAAAACACCCGAACAGGCCACATTTTCAAATTTGTATTTTTGACATACTTCACACTCTCTAATAAATTGTCTCACTTCCCTTTCTAGCTTAGGTTGTGTAAACCCCCAAAGTTTTGTGATCAATTAAGCTTAAACCCTAAATAGAAAGTCAACCGAAAATCATAAAGTCAACAAAACCTTGTCAAACGTAACCGTTCAAGTCCGGCAATCCCGTGTTCGTATTCCTAAGTGAGTAAGTGAGAGTTTAGTGTGTAAAATAATTCATAAAAACATGTGAAAGCATAAAAATATCATATTAGTTAAATCGCGATTCGTTTTGAGCACGATCGAACATAGTTTTCAAAAAGCGTGTCTCAAGGCTCATGATAATAAAAATATTCTGAATATACCGTTAAACTCGTAAGAATATAGGGTTTTCAAAAATACCAGTTTTATAATTTTTCGGTAACTAAAAATATCATATATCGCAATTATATAGGTATTTTCTTACTACCGGTACTTTAAATATCATGTCTACTTTACATTACACTATTTATTACTATTCTATATTATTTATTTATCTCTACTTTTTCTTACAACCTACTCTTACACCCATACACCTATTTCTTACAATTTTCATTTCCAATACAACTTCACATCTCTCATATCTTACTTTTCATTAACAAAAATACAAAAAATAAATAAATTTCCTCTCTCTCTTTCCTTCATATTTGCGCCAGCCACTCCCTCTCTCCTCCTCAATTTGTTTCATTTTTCAATTATTTAATTAACACAAATTTTCCTCTACTTTTTTCTATAAATACCACCTCTTACTTCCATTTCCTTCACACCTTCCATACACTAAAATTACTCTCTCAAAATCTCCCCATAAACTCTTTCAAAATCTCTCATAAACTCTCTCAAGTTTTCTCTAGTTTCTACTTCTTCTATAGGTAATAGTTTTAGCTTTTTATATGTTCATTTACTTAGTATGAGCATAGTGTGTGTGTTTTCTAAAACCATGGAGGTTAAGAAAGCAACAATATGTTCATACTTTGTTTTTGTTCTTGTTCATGAATTTATTTTCCTTTATGTTGCTTTCATATATATCTAACTAAATATGTCTATGTAGTTATATATATCTTTTAGAGCATATAAGCTCTTTTGTTTTGCAATTTATTTACTCTCAAGATGTTTTAAGACTAGTCTTTCCAGTCTTAGACTTGTTCTCATCAAGTCAAAATAATTTTCTTTTTCTATTGGGACTAGTCTATTCTTATTCCCGGAATACCTTGATGAAGCTAAGGTTCCAAAACTTGACATATTTCTTTACTAGCTTATTTCATTAATTATTATGTCTTTCTTATGTTTTCATAATTTCATATTCATAATCATGCATGAATATATTGATTTTGTCTCAACAAGATAAAGAAGAAAAAGTTTTCTTAAAATATAAGTTCTTCTCTGAAAAATAAATGTTGTTATGAAGGAAGTAATTTTTTTTCATAAAAAAAAACTTAGGAATTTATCTTAACAAACCTGTTCTAGAAATCTAGAGAAGTTTATTATAAATTTTAAGAACATAGGAATTTTTAAACAATACATACATACACCTTACAAAGTCATAAAATGGAAAGGAATTCTTGATTAGACAAAAAGTTTTGCTAAACTTCACTTTTCATCAATACTTTGAATTTCAAATAAACTAGTTGACAAACACCAAGAATTTCCTTTCATAAAAATAGAATGATCTTAAGAAATAAGGAAATCATTTCTTTAAATATAAAATTATTACTACTTTCAAAAAGTATTGGAAACTAAGCTTAAAAAATGAAAATCATTCTTTTGAAATTTAAAAGACTAAGAAAATGGAATTAAGGAAAAGAAAAATACTCATTTAAAATAACTTGAGATATTTTCTAGCAAGCTAAGAAGAAATTTTTAAAAACTCTCACTTTTCCAAAATCCTTAGAAGACTTTACTTTTACCAAAAGTTCATGGTTGGGACAACTTCATTTATTTCATGCATTTGATATAAGTCGATAAATATATATATATATATATATAATACATTTCAAAGGTCTTACAAACTATTATAATATCTATCTCTTTGATATAAGTTTTTGTAAAAAGAAGAAAATAAGTTTTGTGAAATTCGTGGTAAATCTGATCACCACTATTTCAGAGCTCAAACAACTTAGTTTAATGAAAATAGTTTTAGAAATAGATAGATATTTTCGTAGGTAGAAAACGATATATAATATGCGAAATTCTGAGTTAAAATGAGCAAGTTATAGCCATTTTAAGTTGAAACTTCCTTCAAATCCGATTTTACTGCAAATTGAAGATAGATTTAGAATCTTCAAAGTAGAAATTATATGAAAGACTCATTTTGGGTATTTTAGCTTGTTTAGGTGAAGAAGGAACCGATACTGCTTTCCCAGAAGATTACTTCGACTATGAGCGATCATCATGAAGTGAGTTAATCCCTTACTAATTACATTTTCTTGATTGTGCTTGTAAGTAGTAGTATTAGAGAATAAGGAAAAAGATAAATGAATAAATGTTGGTGATTTGGATTCATGATTAATTGATATCATTATTGAATAAAAGCTAAGAATATCAAAAGAGGAATGGATGAATAACTTATGTTTTCTTGTAAAGGTATGATGACCATTGTTTTGATCACCAGTAACTTGAATTCGATGATAACTGAATAACCCTATATTGAAAACAATTCATGCATATCATATTTGTGAGTCACATTTATTTTTCGCTACTATTCTTTGTGTGGGGAAAGGAGGAGTTGTAGTGGTGACAAGTAGGAGCCAAAAAGTCTATAGGGCAAGTAAGAGCCGGTAAGTCTACAAATATTGATGGTCTTATGGGCCAGTAACCACCCAACCCCTAACATGGAGGGCGTAAAATCCATGCTACATGTGGTTTCCGATTAATCATGTGTATTTTTTTTGCTCATGTGATTGATGCATTCTCATATGATTATCTAAATACTCGTATGTTTTATGGAAATATTTTGTAGATGGGAGTTATCTCACTAAGCTAGTTTTGCTTATACCCCTATAGCTTTTTGTTACAGTATGATTACTTGTGGTTGGCACCAAGAGCTCCTTTTGTCAGGTACGAGCCAAAACTACTAGGAGTTTATAGAAGAAGTTTATATATATTTAGTTTTGGATATAGACTTCTAAGAAAAATCTCTATAGTAGACTTATGTTATATTTATGTATTTTTGGAAGATGGCTTAGTTGAACAAGGCTATTAGAACGGGGGAATGCCCCTAAGAAGTTGTAAGAGACTTTTATTCTAATGAATATAACATCTTTATCTATATAAGTTCTTCCATGCTTTTATTATTAGCTTAAACGTAATACCCCTGTGAGTCTTCTACTATTTTAAAAGCATGCCTTGCACGTGATATCGAAGCTCCTACGTAACTAAGGTTGTCATTCATTAGTTTTAATATTATGTGCGACAGACTGCCACCTTTAGGATACCTTCCGTGACGTGACAGGTTAGATACTTACCTCTTGTAAGTAGATTGTACTCCTAAATGTCCCCCCAAGGAACCACTATGAAAATGTTTAAGTAATGTCTCCCTTAACTCCTTGGATGGACCAATCACCACCTTACCCTTCTTCTTGAGAATTCCTTGATCCATTTAGAAATGAGTAACTAACTGCCCTTTCTCCAGCTGGTCAATAATGAAACTATAACCGATAGGAAGCCTCCAACTTGCTTGGATTTCCTGCAAAAAACAAGGTAAAACAAAAGAATGGTTAAGATGCATAAGTTTGGTTAATTGAACCCTTGAAAGGGCATCAGCAACATAATTTGAATGACCACTTTTGTATTCAATATGATAATCTAAGCCCATAAGCTTGGTGAGTCACTTTTGTTGTGTTGGAGTGGCTAGCCTTTGTTCCAATAAGTATTTTAAACTTTGGTCATTTGTTCGATTAATAAAATGTCTTCCCAATAGGCAATGTCTTCACTTTTATATTGCATGCACTAGTGTTAACAATTCTTTTTCATACACTAATGGACCCTCATGCTTAGGAGCTAAAGATTTGCTAAGATAAGCAATAGGGTGTCTTCGTTGAATAAGAACATCGCCAATACCGTCTCCACTAGCGTCCATCTCCACAATAAACTCCTTTGAATAATCTGGAAGTTATAGAATCGATGAGTTGATCAAAGCATACTTCAATTGCTCAAAAGCATATTGCACCTCATTTTGCCAATTCAACTAGTTTTTCTTGAGAAGTTGTGTCGAAGGCTTAGCAAGAGTTCAATATTTCCTATAAACCTCCTAAACCTCCTATAATAGCCAGCCAATCCTAAAAATCCTCTAAGTTGTCTCACATTCTTAGGAATTGGCCAATGGCTAGTGCTTCCAGCCATCTCGGGTTAGCAGCCACTCCATTGGTTATGATTATGTGCCCCAAATATTCAATTTGAGTCACACCAAAAACACATTTTCTCTTCTTCGAATATAGCTTCTCTTGTCTCAAAGTTTCAAAGACAATTCTCAATTATTCCACATGTGTGTCCAAATTTGGACCATACACAAGTATGTCATTAAAGAAAAAAAAAACAATACAAATTTCCTTAGGAATGGCTTTAATACATGATTCATAAGTGCTTGGAAAGTGGATGGTCCATTAGTTAAGCCAAATGGCATAACTAGAACTGCTAGTGTCCTTTATGAGTTCTAAAAGCTGTTTTGTAAATATCACTTGGATTCATCAAATTTGATGATATCCGGACCTTAAGTCCTATTTACTACAACAACCAGCTCCATGCAATTCATCAACACAAGTCCTCTATAATTGGAATAGGGAACCGGTCTTTAATGGTGCTTTTGTTCAGTTCTCTATAGTCCACACATATCTTCCAAGTGTGATCCTTCTTTTTAACCAAAACCACAAGTGATGCGAAGGGCTATGGCTCAGTTGTATGATGCTATTCCCTAACATTTCTCTTCCATCTCTTCCGATGGTGACTTTTGCAGTGATGAATACTAATAAGGCCGTAGATTCACCGTGTAGTCCCCTCTTATAAGTATATATGATGGCCATAAGGCCTGTTAAGTGGTAGAGTATTTGGTTGATAAAAAAAGTCATGGTATTCTTCTAATAAGTCAATCAATTGAGGATGTAACTTAACTCCTATTTCATCTACATTAGTAACCTTAACCCCTTTAACCATCCAGCATTGAACTTCTAGTTTTATGCCATTTAGAACCAAAAGTTGACATATTTTATTTCTCGGAATGTGATCCAAGCATTCTTGCTATTGGAGGAGTGTACATCTCTTTCCTACCCAATCATACTCCATTGTCATCATACGAAAATCCCAATTAACTCTACCCAACATCGTTAACCAGGGCATCCCTAAATGAAATCATAAGAGGATAAGGGGCAGAACATGAAAAGTAGCCTTAAGTAATATTCCTTGCATATACCATTAGAACCCTTCTACTAGATGGCTACAACACAATTTGGTTCCATCAGCCAAGTTTACATTAATGGGAATAATTTCCATGATAGCATGGTAGATGGATTTGACTGATGATTCGTTTATGAAATTAGTGGAGCTTTCAATGTCTACTAATATGTTCGAATTTCTCTTCTTGCTTATACCTTCATGCTACTATCAGCATTGTCAAAAGAATCACTAATTGAACATAATGTCAATTTTGTCATATCTATCTCTAATTCTACAACATTAGCTACCTCGGCTTCTTCGTCCACTTCCTCATCATCCCCTCAATCACCAACATATTTAACCTCTTAGTTCTACATCTATGACCTGGTGTGAAAGCTTCATCACACCAAAAACATATCTTCTTTCTCATTTTCTCTTCTAACTCATTAGGATTCATCCGCCCAATGTTCCAAGTGGGTCGATTGGTGGGCTGTTTTGGGTAATTGGTGGGTGGTGTATTAGTGGATCAGTTCGTGTTTGAGTTTCTATTTTGGTTTTGTGTTTGGTTCTTAGTACTGGATGTGTATATAGTGTAGTGTGTGCATGTTTGTTGTCGAGGGCTGAATGAAACAATGTTAAAATATGAGCTGGAGGTTATGCTCTTGGACTTGGTGGATTTTAGGTTGTTACGAGTAGATAAGTTAGTGGCCTCTTGCAATTTAGCTAAGGTAAAGGCTTATTTAAGAGCATTAGGTTGGACCATATAGATTGGATATTGAATTAGTGTTTTTAACCCATGGAAGTAACTCACTGGATGTGATTGAGGCAATTAAACCTGAGTGGACAAATGTTAGTGATTGTGCCCTAGGCCAATTACTAGATATTGACATTTGATATTTATATATATATGAATAAACAGAGACATTTCTTTTGTATTGTTTGCATATTTATTTTATAATAGAAATCCATGAATAATTTATTATTCTAAATGTTCCTAGATGCTCATTATTATGGGAATAATAATGAATTAAATCTAGTATGAGTTTTTATTTTGTAAACGTGGGATGTCTATTTGTATGGTGATACAAATGAAACTCATAGGCACATATTAGATGACTGTGTGTTGAACTGGCCCACTATGAGATCACTACATGGAATATTGTCATAAGTGATTTTCATAATAATTATGTCAACGTATCCTTAGACCTGAAATCACCATAGGTTCCAACATGAGAAACGTTATGTTTCAACTCAATCAAACATTATCTTTAACCGGATAATTATAAAGGTTAAGTTTGGGCATAATGTATATCATGTAGAGGAAGTTGAGTGATTAAGATGGGATTTGTCCCTCTTGTTATGAGAGAGATATCTTTGGGCCCCTCGATAAGTGAGACTGAGAAATGCATGGCCATGCTCAAATGAATTGATAGTGTGATATTATGTGACAAAAAGGATAATGACATAAATTATAGATCAAACAAAAATCGGATTACTGATATTCACCTAATTTGGATAGACATAATGTCTTGCTAGAGACCAATGATGTCTTGTAGGTCTAAAAGTGTTTAGGACCTACTACCAACATTAGTGTACCTACAGGGTCACACACAAAAGAACGAATGAAATATATTATGGGTTTATATTTAAACCTATAGGAATTATTACATTTATTATTCTTAAATAGTTTAAGAATAATAAATGATTATGACAGATAATTAATATTTAATGAAATAATGTATTTTATTAAATATTAAATAAATATCTTATCATATTTATTTTTTAGGGTTTCCTATATGTCTATATATATAGATCTATAGACAGCCTTTTAGGTCAGACTCTTTGACATCACATTAGACAGCAGAAAAATTCTGCAAACCTAAAAAAGAGAAAAGAAGAAAAATAATTCTGACACGAATTGGATTCGTGTTCTTGAGTGCTAGCACACAATCGTTCGCATGTGGATACCGTAGAAGGGATTGCGAGACTGCGGTTCCTACAAATCCGATCTACTGATCGTTTTGAAAGCATCAATATAAGGTATATTCAAGAAACCTTTTTTTTTTTTTTTTGTTCAGATCTAATCAAGAAATATGGATACCGGTATAGGGTTTTCGTTTTTCCACTGTGTTTTAACAAAACTTTCAAAATTTTGTATCAATAAAACCCTACAACAAATGCATAAATTCATCTAAGAATTCTTATAATGAATCAGTTTGATGTGGTTCCTTAAGGTCAAGCATCTGATCCTCATAAATCTTCTCATTAAATCTGGCTTGGAGAGCTTTAGTAAGCTCCTCCCAAGTCATAGGACTAGTTTCACTCCTTGACTTAAAATAAGTAAGGCACCATTCATATGGTTTGTCTTCTAAATACATAGTAGCAATGCTTACCTTAAGGTGTTCAGGTGTGCCATCAAGAGTGAAAAACTGTTCCGCTCTAACTTGCCAATTCTTGATGTTGTCCCCATTGAAAACTGGAAATTCTAGCTTAGTTCCTATCATTGGTAGCCGGTACTCATTACTGCCTTTACCTAAAATTTCAACTCCTATTTGTAGTGGTTCTAGAGGTGCTGTCACAGGTGCTTTCCCATGGAACGCCACACTAGATGGAGGATTGACACTAGCCATGTTTGTTTGTAATTGTTGTATGATTCCATCTAATGTTTGACTTTGCTTATCTATTGCAGCTTGTTGTTTTTTTAAGGTGTTAGAAAACAACTAAACTCAACCTTCATTCTTGTTCGCCTACTCAGCGATGATTCTTACAACTTCCCCAAGCTTCTTAAAATCTTGAGCATCTCCTCCCATGGTGGCACAACTCTAATACCAAATGAAACATGGTGAAATAATTTAAAATCTCAATAAAGAAATCTATCTCAAATACAAGCCAAATCAACTCGAATGCAAGTTGATAAATTGAGCAATGGAATGTTGTATTAGGTTTTTCATTGATTTTTTTTTTTTTTTTTTGTATCTATAGAGACACAATATATAGAAAGGTGCTCGTACAATAATCATATTGTTGTCATGTGTTAGTTATGCCAACTTATAATGTAGATTCTCAGAATAATGATACGTGTCTATCTAAGGATAATGCTTCAATACTGAATTTCTAATTACTGCTATTATGGCCGAAGGCCACTTATTTTAACTATCTAAGATCAAGCCTTGTTGCTGCTGTTAAGTCCTACTAAAGCAATTAGCCCAACTACTCCATTCTGGAGTTGATAGTCATGCACACCTTCACTCATCTTTAAGTCTTCAAAAGATTCAGACAACTTCTTCTCAAAACTCAACACTTTACTTTTGCTTTCACTAATCTTGACATGCCCTAAATCAGCAAACCTTATATCACCTTCTTTGGATCTTAATTGTGTTATGCTTCAACAATTCGCCTTTTATTATGTTGTAATTATTATTTCAAACTTTATGCAACAAATACTTATCCACTTGCAAAAAGTTAGTATATGCAACATTAACTTGATGGATAAATGGTTTTTTCTGTTTACATACTCTTTGTTTGCACTAATTTATAAGTGCTTGAGAGAATGGATTTAGAATATTTTTAGTTAACATGGTTGACTGGGGAAGAATTGTAAGAGTATTAGGTCATAAGAGAACTTCTATGGTCTATTAACAAACCCTGTAGTCAACCAATAAACTATTGAAATATATATAATAACCTTTGACCTATAAAATATATATTGAATACGCATCGTTAAATGATAGACAAAACTAGTCCCATCTTATTGAAGATAATGACAGTACAAACTATTATATGTGGATGATTTGATATAGTTATCTAAAACTGCCTATCATTTTATCAATTATATAATTTTTTTTCAACCAATTACAACAAAATAATAGGAATTCGAACCTGAGACTTTAAAGATTAAGAAATAATGCAGGGCCATTAGCAAATTATATAGCTTAATAAATGGAAAAAGAACGTGAATAAGACAAAGCGATCAACACAAGGAAAAAACGACTAGTAAGATAGGGCAATTTATAAATTAACATTGTCCTACTGTGTATAGGTTTTACATCGATTAGGTTTTCGAAAAAGGTATAAGTACATTGGATGACCTTTGTGTTTGTAATTACTCCACGATTAACTTTTACTGGGAAAAAAAATGAAGAAGAAGAAAAACACTATTATTATTCTATGGCAAGATTCGATCAGTTTGTTCAATAACTCTTTTAAGTTATCTTTGTCTTTGTTATTACCTATCGTAGAAACATACTAAAGAATAATTTTAATACCACAACAAAATATACGATATTTAAATGACCTACTTAAAATATATAATTTAATTGAATTTTGATAAAAACTAAGAGGACATATAACGGCTCGATTAAATTAGTAAGCATGCATCCACAGTACATGTGCAAAAATTAAGCAGAACTATATAATAAAATTTAAAATATAAAATAGTTATTGAATTAAACATATACATGATGAATGATTTGAGAAAAAAAAATATACATAAAAAATTATTGAAATATTTATAGAAAAGAATAAAAATATAACTCCAATAGTATATCATAATTGTATTTGTTAAATTAGTCAAAAATATGTATATATACACTAATCGTACCAAAATAACATAAAGATTGAATTATTGAATTTGTGTGTGGTAATATGCTAATAAATGCATGCATGTGCCATAATATTACACAAATAAATTAAAATTTTGTTATCAATAGCCAATGACCATATGCTCTACCGGCATCTTCTCTAATCTTTCATATGAGATTGTCTCATATTCAATTCCCCTCCCCATTGCAATGATAAAAAAAATATATTATCAATGATGCAAAATAATGAATTATACGTTAAGATAATTATAAAATTATATCCAAATACAATTACCTATTATCATATATTACCATTTTAGAGAATAATGAATTTTCCTACAGCAATACATCACAATTAACATTTGATAAATTAGACAAGAAAACATGTCAACGTATTGTATTTGTTACCGACCATACCCAAAATAACATTTAAATTTAATCATTACTCTTAAATAATAATGCAAAAATTTTCCTTGTAACCTAATTTTGCCTAATAGACACATACATATCATGGGATAAATGTATACTATCACAAAATTGATGTCTCAATTATATCTTTACCAATTATGACAATAACACATAAACAAATTGCAAAACTTAACACAAATATTACTCATTAAAACCACTGCAAAATCACCATTTATTATAACAGTATTGAGACAACAAAATGAAAATGGTAAATATCCATCCCATATGCATAACCATAATCTTACATGAATGAAACAAAAAAAAAATTCACATGAGTCATGGAGAAAATAAGTTTTTCAATAAATTTTATGAGTAGAAGTGCTAAAGATCATGTTAATAGGATGATTTTCTACGTAGGCTTAAGTATAAATCTAGGCCAAAAAAGCTTGAGAACCCTTGAAAATATCATAATCCTATGCCTCAAATGATAAAAATACCATTACTAATAGAAAAGAACGTCTGGAAATGTAACAAATCAACTATTCGTGCGTTAAAAATGAAGTTAAATTAACTTAAATATAGTAAAAGTAATAAAATACATTAAACCAGGGAACCATATGGTAAAAGAAGAAAATAGGTATAGTTATACCTAACAGATTGTTTATTATTTTCATTATTGGGAGATCTTGATCCAGGATATCTAAAGACCATTTTGATTCATGAGCTAATATGATAGAGTGAGTTCCTCATAATTATTACATTACTTTGATTCATGAGCTAATACGATAGCGTGGTGCATCAATCAAATGAAAAGGCCTGCCTATATGGGTATGTGCTTTGAGTTGTTTAGTGTGTCATGATTTAACCTTGAAACTGAGAACTGAATCTCGTGATTATACAACGTTGTACCAATATAAATGTTTGTAAAAATTATTATTGGCTAATAAACCTGCATACTATGTCAGGTGGTACTGCAGTAACAGCACCGTCTAGAACACTGGCCTGGTACCGCCGGGAGGTGCTTATTTCTGGCATTGATTCCAGCCGGATAGACGCTGTTATGGGATCAGGGACAGCGCAACAGGATGACTGGGTCATCAATGGTGAGGCAGGCAGTGCAGGAGCTGTTGAGCATATTAAATTTCCCATTCTTTACTGAAAATGGTAATTCTGGCTGGCTTTGTGGGGTGTGGAGAGCCGCTTAACCAGTGGCTACTACAAACAAAGCAACCATATGCTTCCAGTGCAGCTCCAATTTAACATCTTTCAATGAGCTCCAGAAAAGGCACGAACACCGCAGCGAATTAGTGTGGCGAATTACTCCTCAAACACACTAGGCTCTTTGTAGTTGGACCTCTTTACACCAAGTTCCAATCATTATTGCAATTTTTAGCTTGCATCTCTTGCAATGAGTTTGTTCCCAACCAATGTGACTTTCCAGTAATCAACTTGTAAGAGGAAAACAGAATCCTTTTTAGGCACAACTGCGGACCACCAAAATCAAGAAGATCAAAACACTGATAATATTACAAAATAGTCAGGATCCCAAAGAAAATTACATATGTACATACATGCAAATATAACAACTAAAATTTCTTCTCCTTCCAGGGCTCAAAAACATTAGGTTATTCTGTATCTTAACATCTATTCTCAAATTTTTTGCGCTCTCACAGTATCGGGTGCACAATATATATAAATATCCAAGTACAAAGATTAAAACAGTCTTCTTCAACTCTGATGCATCATCATGGAGGAAATATGGACATGCCACATACATATAATTATGACACCAAATATCAGATCAATCTCCTGAACGGAATGAGTTGCTTTATTAATCCATATTAACTAGGTAAGGGCATGCAAAGATTATAAATAGGGCCCCCAAACTTCTGAAATCAGCTCCATCTCTTAACCATTCCAAGCATAGTCATGTTCCATTCACTCCACATCTTAATTTAGACCTTAAACCAAAAGCCCCTCCTAGCTCCTACTTATCACCTCTTCATTAATTCATCATGAACTGTTATAGTGACATGAACAAGGTAGCTCAAGCATCACCAGATCGTCATCTGTGGCGTGACCTCATGCTACTTGACATGAACTTCTGATGATACCATATCATTGCATAAGCCTATTCAGGATATTTGACCCATTAGATCTTTTATTCATCCGCCATGCCATTGTATCAAGTATTGATATACTAGTATTAATTACACCCGCTTGCATTTAAAATACAAAAAATCCTGTAATTCAGACTGACTACTGACCCATGGAAGTCTCTTGAGGGGAAAAAAAAGAAACCTTCCAGCAACAAAAGCTCTTTGCAAGACATTATTCATAGTTCATAATGGTACACATAATAGCTAAAGATGGCCAAACTTTTTATGGTGGTTCCACAAAACAACCTTAAAACAGAGTATACATTTTCCAACATAATTTGGATGTCTAGCACAAATTAGTATCACCATGCCCAGCATTGGATAACACAAGGATATAATTTCTCACAAGTTAAAAAATAAGTCCTTTAAGGTAGAAGTATGATACTTTAGTGGAATTAGGAGTGGGGACCAATAAGTCCTTTGAATGAGTAATGGCTGATACACAATAAACCAATAAAACACAAACAAAAACAACCAAAAGGAATTAGGAGAGTGGACTCCAAACCTGCCATCAACAAGCAGTCTCCTCGAAGGAAAATAATAACATCAACAGATGTAATAAAGTTCAATTATTGAAGTTTATGCCAAACAAACACTCACACACTTAACAAAGATTCATAGATATAAATAAATAAAGGAGAGATGAAAAGTATTGTGTTAATCCTCTTTGATGTGATGTTTACACCAGTTCTCTTCTGTAAACTCCTAACTCCTATGTGTTCCATGCTTTGGAATGTAGACAACAAACAATTATTATACCAGCCCACACTTTCACAGTGTACTAAACTGCACATTTCGATAATTGAACTTACCACAAATCTTATTGTCTCTTGTGATTATTCCAAATGTTTCTGTAGTTTCCCGGATTATGATGTGCAACTGCTAAAATATTGACAAAAGTCATGAGAGTGAAAACCTAAAAGAATATATAGGGGAGAACAAACAAAAAGGAAGCCTCAAATGTTATATTCTGAAAAGCAGTGAAAACCTAAAAGAATATATAGGGGAGA
Organism: Combretum micranthum; assembly: GCA_024138025.1. Classification (NCBI taxonomy): domain Eukaryota; kingdom Viridiplantae; phylum Streptophyta; class Magnoliopsida; order Myrtales; family Combretaceae; genus Combretum; species Combretum micranthum. The sequence goes on along the minus strand of JAMXBD010000543.1, from coordinate 569,169 downwards.
ACAAACAAAAAGGAAGCCTCAAATGTTATATTCTGAAAAGCAACGAATCAACCTTTCAGGAGATCCTGTTCTCAAGGCCAAAAGATGTGTATTCGAGGCAGTTAGCAGAGGTCCTCATCACTTCAGAAAAGCACATTGCTCACTTAAAATCTAAAAAATTCAGGTCACAAATGATCGATTTCATGCAAATTAGTTTTCTGATATCTAACAAGAACTTAACTTCAATTCCCTGGAATCTGAATAAATCGTAAAACAGAAGAGCTTTCATTCCAAGGAAACAGGCATGTGCGGATCACATTGTTTAATTTGTATGATTACACTCAGTAAGAACTAATTACTAATTAAAAGTAGTGGATAGTTGATTTGATAGAAATTATACTAAAGACATCCATAGTGCAATCAAAAAGCTGAATTCTCCAATGAAATATTTTCTTTTAGGCATTGCAAATAAGAAAATAAAAGAAAGGTCACAGAATTAAGATTTTCATGGATGGAATTACTCAATTGATAAATGCCCATGAGGAGAAGTTATGGGTACAAGGAAGGAGTACTATATGCCACTCTATGAGTTAATGCACATCATACGAAAAGGCCACACTAAACATGAATTAGATGGAGAAAGAGCAAGGGATGGCTGAGGGGAAAAAAGAAGCTCGTTTGACCTAGAATGATGGCACCATGTAAATCTGCATTAAGGATACATTGGGCAATTCTTTCTGCTTATTTATTAATCAGTTTTAATTAATTCATTCTGTTGCATTTGTTTGTTTTAATTAACTCTTATCTTATCTTAGTTAATTATTCTGATTTGATAAAATAGAAAAATTTATAATACTTAATTCATCCCCCCTCTTAAGTATTCCTTGTGTATTATTTCTAACACATACCCCCATCAAATCCTTAAAACATTTACAAATCATAAGAGTCTTCAAATTAAAAATAATAACAAAACTAAAAGAAATTTTCTAAAGGAATCTACTTCAAAATCTTCATATAAATTCCCTTCCAAAAGCTCCCCAAAGTCCTTCATTACCCGCCTTAGGCACCGTACTCTTGGGATAGAGCTATATATGTCCCTGCGACATAAAAAATCTTTAGTATGTAAGCTGCAGCATGCTTAGTAAGTAAATCCTGCAATGACGTAACCGTTAACAAAAACAATCGAGTTTGTTATACAAACATACAAAATGCATCACCCATCTGATTAACAACTACATATGATTAACCGGAAACCGTACGTATAATCGATTTACACCCTCCATATAAAGGGTTAAAGAATGCTTTGAAGTGATCTTTTCAACCACTATAATTTAGAAGATACTTTGGCTTCCAACCAAACACTATTACTAGTCTCTAGGCTTCTTGCCAAAGCAATCCAGCTGTTATAGCTACTTCGTGAGCCCATATTTCACAAATGAAGTAGTTCCCCATGCTGAGCGAAGCACCTTGCCTATTTGGTCCCATGCATAAAGGCAGTAGCGAAGACAAAGAGACTCAAATACATGAACAATTTATTTATTTACTCCTATTCAAGTTATTTTCCATTTTAAAGAGTGATCATTAAAATACACACAAGCATTTCAACATAATATCGATACGATAGCATTAATCAACAATTCATATTCCAATATACTTATCCTTCATTTCTCAAGCACCATGAAACACAAGCATGAACCCCTGATAATCCCACATGCAATTCAATTTTTATCTTTTTCCTATATTCTAGTGTTCTACCTTACAAGCACATACAAGAATACGTAAATCAAGAGGATAAACTCACTCGGCCACCTCACAAATCTTCTCGTTAAAATAGTTATTCAGAATGGAGCTTTAAAGTCCTCGTTACATAGGCAAAAAAAATACTTAGAATAGGTATTTCATAGTATTATTACTTAATCTTCGAACCATATCAATTTTATACGCGATATCTTTCCTGGTTACTAAGTTTAATTTTTAAAGCGAATATAACTTTCCCATCTTAACTCTGATTTTCACATATAAGTAGTTGATTTCTACTCACTTCGGATATTTTATCCATTTCTAAGGTTATTTCAAATATTTAATGTCATTTAGGTCTCAGAATTATAAAGGTCAGATTGCGCATGGACTTATATTCAAGTTTATTTTTTACACTTTTTGCTGGTTTTATCTTAAGTGAACTCTCTAAGACTAGTATATAAATTATATCTATACTTAAACATATTAGGAACTTAATAGTAATTCATAATATATACATGATCTTAGTGATGTTGCTCAAAAATAGAATTTTTCACGTAATGGTCTTTACAGCATATTAAAAGGCTTAAGTTCATGAAAATCAAACTCTGAAAACTTTTAGTGAAATTTTATTTCTTAGTACTTACAAATGGATGATTTAAACTTGAAATAAAATGTCATCCTTTATTTCATTCCTTAAAAATTGTGTTTAAATTTTTATTGAAAAACTCATTTGTCAAAATATTGATTTTTCATGTGTTTTTAAGAAGAAAATTTCAAGTTATAAAATTTCAACAAGTTGATGCCTACGACTCGGCATTTTAAGAAATAAGAAATTGATTTTCTTTTCTAGATTTTTCTTTGTATCAAGGATTTTCCTAAGTATTAAAAACAAATTTTTGAAAATGTTTACATAACAAATAATTGCCAACATATAAGGTTTAAAATTTATTATAATATTATAACAACATTACTATGAGGATTTACGTATATGAGCGTAACACTTAACCCAAAAATATTGTTATGACAAAAATGAACTTGAGGAAATAAAAAGTTGACAAAGATAGAAATAAAATCACAAAGATTAAATTAAAAAAAATAGAGCATAAGGGTCTTAACTTATGATCAAAACCCCAAGACTTAAAATAATCTAATTACCATGTAAAATAATTAAAAACAAAACAAGATGATATAAAATGGAAGTCTTAATTTGGACAAGGCTTTTCAGGACTTAGAAATTGACAAGTCCTTTTTTTTTTTTTTTACTTGAATAAAGACAAGTTTAAGACTTAGATGGAGGGCAAGTATTTTTTGTCTTTTCTTTTCTAATTTAACTAATAAGCCTTGTTTGTTTGAAGACGAGTGCATTCTAAAAAACGATTTCCTTTATTTTTCTTTATTTGTTATGCAGAAAAACACTTTAAGTAGAAAAACATTTTCCTTTGTAAGGAAAAATAACTTCTACTAAGGAGCAAATCTTATCCTTTTCAAAGAAAATGACTTACTCTTTTCATAACAAGAAGTTATTTTCCAAATTAGCCTTAGTAAATATTGTAACTCTAGGAACTTAATATTCATTTGATTTTTTATCGTAATTAATTAATAAATTATATTTTAAACATGAAAATAATTCATTAGAAAAAAGAAAAATCAATAAAAAAAATTATAAATATCAATTGATGGTTTGTAAATAAATTTGTAAAATAATATATATTTTATACTTTACTTTAAATAAAATTATTTGGCATAATGTACTTATATGGTAACTTAGTAATAACAAAATTATTTACATATGACGATGTATTACATATTATTAGTAGGTCAAATACGAAAGAATTTGTTTGTCATATTTCTGTAAATGTAACCAAACACATGATAATATATTATTTTCAAGATAACATTTTTATGTAAAACTCTTTTCAAAATACAAGACATTTTCCTTTAAACAAACGGGGCCTAAATTTATATTTTTTTACCATGAAATTTAATGTCGATGTGTTTGTGTATTATATAAAGCAACATAGATATATATATATATATCATTTGATTAGCAAATAGGGTTAAGGTCGAATTTAGTACCTCAATTTTGCCCAAAAATTCAATTAAGCACATGAACTTTCAGAAGTTCAATTTTCAGTACCCAATTGGACTTTTTGAGGTTATTTTCGGTACCTTAATTAATAGTGTTAACTTCATTACTGACGTGAATGTACGAACCAATTACGTTATGGCATGTGTCATCCAAGTCGCATCTTAACATTTTTTTTATTTATATTCCTTTATGATGTGGCAATTAATTTTATTATAGTTAACATTATTGTTAATTATACTTTTAATTGTTTAATTAATTTTTATGTGTCATCCAAGTCGCATCTTAACATTTTTTTTATTTATATTTCCTTTATGATGTGGCAACTAATTTTATTATAGTTAACATTATTGTTAATTATACTTTTAATTGTTTAATTAATTTTAATCTAAAGCCTAGATAATTAAAGTTAGAAGAATAAAACCCACTAGACTCATGAGCTCATCCAAGTTATTATGATCCTCAAGCCTTTCACCATTTCCTATTTTTCTATCCATTACTTTTGGACTTGATCATATATACAAGGGTTCATTTAAAGACTTTAGCAATGTGGGACAATAGTTCCTCCTATACAACATAAAACACCAGGAGAGATCTAACTAATTTGACTTCTTTGCACCAGGAAACTACACCTATTAGAGCATATAATATGAAATACCAACAACACCAATTGATTTTAGCATGATGGAAAGTGAATAAGTGATCGTGATGCTTCCAATCCAATACGTGAGAACATAGATCAGATACAAAAGCTTTGGACCGTGGTTGGGAAGATTTCTAAGCAAATAATGTTAGGAATAACTCCAAATCCCATGATAAAGATACTAACATAAACCATGAAACTTCTTGATAAGATTGCGGCATAGGCAGCAGGACGTATGCTGATGATGGAGTGGCTCTGCTTCATGCATAAAAAACAGAGCAAGCATTTTGAAATGGAGCAGCTTAACAACCGACAAGGACCGAGCTTGACAAATTAAAGCAGACTTAAGTACCAACGAGCATTCGAGATTGAGCAATGGGTACCTAAGCTACCACATGAGACAAAACTAAGCTTGACAGATCATGGCAAACTCGAGCTATAGCCACTGACCTGACTGGCTGGGCAAGGTCGAGCCATCACACGCAACAAACTGAGCTTGAAACCAGCAGCACGAGATCGATCAAGCAAAAGCCAAGCAACTGTTATTGAACAATGATGTAGAGCAGCCTTAATTGGAGCAATTAACAACCGAACAGAGTCTCAAGTAACAACCTATCAAGCATTTTAGCTAATCCAAACTCAACATTTTTTGATCTGCCATGTTCTTCAGAACTGAGCTCACTATAATAGAGTAGGATAGCACGTTACGACTTGAAATTCTACCATGCATCCGAGCTCCACTGAACAGCTACCACGACCTGTTATCTACTAATCAGACTAGAGTTGCCATCAAACTCAACTGATTACTCATGTGGTAGTAATGTGGAACAACAGACCTAGTCTAATATGCACTAGTGACCTAGAACATCGCCTCACTTGCTAACCTAATCTGCCTCCAACTGAACGTCCATAGTAGCACTTGAGCGCTCAACAAAGCACCACCTGAGTGCACATCGAGGAAGTACCAGCACCGTATTTCAACCAAGTGACCACCAACCTGCAATTGGCTAAATACTTGAGGTCCTTCCATGCATACTACTGATTTGCTCCCCACCGAGCAGAACTCGATGAGTAAACCAACCCAAGCACTCCATCAACAGCTAAACTTGCAGACCTGTTGCTATCCAGACTTTAGCTCCACACCGACCTGAGCTGGTTCACAGTAACAAGCCACTTCAGGACATGCTCCAAAGTGCCCACCTAAGCTATAGCAACCAAAGTCCAAGCTCCCAATACCGACCTGACCTGTTCAGACAATTACCGAGATCTACATGCCAGCAGAACATAACAAACTAGCAACCACTAATCTACCCACCGATCTGACCTGCAATCTCAAGGAGCAACCATGAGACACATCTAAGCGAGCTCTATTGCGAGAGGTCCGATGTTGAAATTTTTTTCATTATTCTTTTTATCAGTTGAAGTTGTAACACAACACTTTCATCATCGTACCTGTCCTTGTATGAGACAAAGAGAGAAGAAGAGAGCGAGGGTGAGAATTTAGGTTGGGGTTTTTGGTTAGGAGACAGAGAGAGAGAGAGAGATGATGCAGTGAGCTAGTTGTCCCACATTAAAAATTTTGCAAGAATCCTTCTTGTTTATTTAAACATAAGAAGGAAGCCATGAGAGAATTGTGGGCTTGTCACTGTTGTTGGATTTGACCATCATGGGCTTTTTGAAGTTTTTAAAATTCAAATCAATAAGAGAACTAGCCAAAAAATCAGTAAGAAATGAAATAAAATAATATCAATTATGATAAATTATAATGAAAATATAAATAAGAAATAAGCCTTTGCCATGTCATAAATGAAATATAAATAAAAAATGTTAAAATGCTACGTTGGATGACATGTTTTAAGACGTGATTGGTCCGTACCTCCATATTAGCAATGGAGTTGACATCGTTAACTATAGTACTAAAAATGATCTCGAAAAATTCAATTAGGTACTGAAAATTAAACTTCTGAAAGTTTAGATGCTTAATTGAATTTTCAAGTAAAGTTGAGGTACCAACTTGACATTAACCCTAGCAAATATTAATGTTGGTCACTTTTATAATCAAGAAGGGAGGTTGAATTGATTATAACCAAAATCTGAAATTTTAAGCATTTAAAATTTGAAATCCCCTTTGAGTTAAATATGTTAGAAAAATTTAGGAATTAAAGCAAAATTGAAAATGCAATGAATTAAAAGAGTAAGGAAGAATAGCTAAGTCAGCGATATATAGTGGTTTGCCTTGTGTGCCAATCCACTCTTCTAACTTCAAGCCAGGGAACCCATAATCTACACAGGAATGTTTCACTAATCCAATCAAAACTTGTTTACAAGTGGTTCACAATTCAATTTTAGTCAACCTTTCTAGCTTCAACTTAGCTAACACTAACTATAGACCTTCTACTTGCTACATAAATCAAAGTGAGGACATACTATAGTTCCTCCACTAAGTAAAGGAAACATCAAAGTAATTTTGCAGTAAAAAAATTGATTGCATAAATCAATTCAAAAAATTTGAGTGACAAAGAGCAGTATTTCAGGTTGTGTTCTTATTGCAGCATATATATCTTTCTTTTTGAATACTACGAATAGTCTAGTCTTCCAATGTTCAAAAAAAAAAAATGTTGTAGGATGTTGGATAAGTTCTCCTTATTTGTTGCAGGTCGATATTTTGAGTATCTTATTGATTGATATCTTGAAATGAATTTGAAAATAAATGACATTATAAACTTGAATAATCATAATAAACTGATGCTTGTTGCTTGATATTTATCCGTAAAATCTGCCTATTATTTATCCTTAATTGCTTGATGTTTATCTTCAAAAATCCATATGATACTTTACTTGATGAAGACAGTCTGGGCTTTGACTTCATCGCATCCCAAAAAAATAGAATAGTTCAACTTGTGTTTATATTGAAGTTTTTAATCGTTAAACTTGATCCAAATTTCAAATCCTCATTGTGCATTGTTGATCTAAATATCTAGGACAATTGACATCTTCATGATACTGATATAATATTTGCAACATTAATTAATCAAATTTGTTGAACCTTGCATTTCAACGTTCTTCATAGAGAAAATTTGTTCATATTGATATAATCCCCATGGATTGTAATCAAACTTAGTGGAACATATGAATACATTACCTAAATGTATTTATCTTTTAAAGTTGGGTCTTAAAATAATCCATTAACCATTAAATGAATAGAGCTTATCATTTTGTACTTGAAGTCTTGATGAACATGTATACCTTATGGAGTACCTCTAGGGTGAATTTAACCTTATTTTGTTCTTCCAGTATAGTCTTTGGATTTCCTTCTAGATTGAACCTTTTATACTGAACTTACTAAACATTGAACGTTATATATAAGCTTTTGGGTAACCTGATACTATTCATCATTATATCTTTTTCATTTAAAATCTGCATACTTAATAATTTAATTAATTCTCTTTTACTTATTTTGTTATCATCAAAACTCTCTTTTAGAGAATAACATTCTCCTCCTTTTTAATATGTTTCTTATCTATTTATAATCCGTTTCTTATTGAGTGCACACAAAGTGCCCAAGGAGCAAGCATTGAGTGCTCAAGTAGCATGTACTGGAGTGCTCATGGTGTGTGTGTGTGTGTTGAATGTTTGTGACAGTTTTAGTGAGTTTTTTCTTTTTTTTTTTTTGCAATATCTCACTCGTTTTTAATTCGATTTCGATGTATAAATAGTTGATTTGATAGAACTATTCGATACTTTCTAGTAATGGTGTTATTTTCAAGAAAAGAAAGATGTAAAATTTTCAAATTTGTAAATCAAGTCTGCAATTTTTAGGTGAATCATGATAACTCTAATTAAAATTTATTTTTGTGATATCTAACTCATTTCTAGTCCGTTTTTTATAAATAAGTAGTTGTTTTCATAAAATTTTTTCGAGTACAATCCATTGGTGGTGGTGTTTTTACTAAACAAGGTCTCTAATATGGTGAAAAATACAAGGACAGCTCGGAAACTCATGAAAAAATTTGATAGCAAAAGTGGATTTTTGTTTTTGTGATATCTAATCCATTTTTTATATGTTTTTATCAAATGAGTAGTCGATTTTATAGGATTTTCGTGTTCTTTCCATTGGTGGGGGTCATTATTGGCTTAGGATAAAACGTATCAATACAGTTTATTCATATAGTTCAATGTCTTCCAAGCTTGATTTGATTTTCTTCTCCCTTTTTATCCGAATTTCCTAAAGTTTTAGTGTTCTAAATTCTTAAATTGATGTTTTTCGTATTCTTAAATAATCGAACATTATCAACACATTGATAATTCATCTTTGCTATATTCACAAGCTACACATTTACTCATCCGAACATGTAAGCTCCTCTTAAGCAACTTACTTCATCACAACTCCATACTTAAACATAATATAATCTTCAAGATAATATGATTTTTACCTTGGTTAGGTAACAAGATGTAACTAGCTTCTCCTCTTTGTTATGAATTGAATTCCTATGTTGGAAGATAGTAAAATGAGTATTTGGAAGTTTAGAAATAAATTAGTTAAACTAACATCATCCTTACCTCTGGTTTTTTATTTCTAGAACTTTGGTGAAGTTAAATAAAATTAGTAGCTATTTTCCTTTGGTTTGTTGTTGTTGTTTGTAGGGTAAAAGAGGGTCTAATTGTTGTGTTTTATATTGTTAAGAAGTAAAACTTTTATCATGGATCAAGATAAGAACAAGAGGAGCTGTTGGTGCTCTGTTTTTCTTTCCTCCTTTGTTGTCACGATGGAGTTTTTGAAAAGGGAAATGGGACTGTTTGTGTTGGGTTTTTGAGTCTTATTCCCGAATAAGATTTGTGGGGCAGTTATAGTGCTTGTTTGCTAGTCCTTAATACTCATTTATAGTTGCTAATTGTTGTATAAGTTGGTGAATTTTCGTGTAAATAAGTGGCTACTTTTAGACACATAATGGGGTTGTAAGTTGCCGTTTTCACCTGAAGTTTTTGAAGCTTTTAAGGTTGGTTTGTTTGCTGGCTATCAAGGTTTATTTATAGCTATATATGTGGTGTATTTTCTATGCAAATTGGATAGATTTTTCATTGCTAGTTGTGGGCTATAGGTTGTATTTTATCTGTAATTTTTTAGAGTTGTTGAAGGTCAATTTCATGGTTATTATATAGCAGATTTCTTTAGTTAACAAGTAGCTTCCTATGTGTTTATTTAAGAATCTTTCATTAGAGAATTTTGGGTCAATTTTTTAGACTTTGTGAGCTAAAATTCCAATCTTAAATTGGCTAAGTTCGATAGAGATATGTGCTACAATTTGTTGTTTTTTGTCTCCTCTATTACAACTATATCAACGAGATTTGAGAGGGGATTTGAGTTGTTTTTAACAAGTTGATTAAGGATAGTTTTTAGCTTATGTAATGCTTAGCTTAGTCGAAGTTTTCTTATTTGTTTTCATGTCTTGTTCCAATTGACTTTTGAAGACACAAAATGGGTGAAATTTTGAAGGTTGGTGTCCTTCGCAATTAAACATCCCAATTTGCAGCTAATATCCCATTGTGACATGGAGACTTTTTATGACTTATTTGTTATGTATAATTTCTAGCCTCCAAAGTATTTAGTGTTAAGGATTAATTAATGCATTTGGATTGGCTTAGGTGTCTTTTTCAAGTTGAGCATATTGTCCCCTCCTTCCGCTACAAGTCATGGTGATTGAGAAGAATCGAGGCTGATTTGGTGTGAACATACTTCCTCATTAACAACTAGAAATGTTATTATACTTCTCATTGGCTAGCATATTATTCTCTCTTGACTTTTGAGGTTCAACTTTTTCAATTGTAAAGCATGTAACATGGGAAATTTTTAAGAGTAGCAGTCGTTTTTTCAAGCTTCTTTTTCCTTCGTATATTCCATATATAGGCTAGGATTATAACTCATGTAATGATATATCTAAATTTTCATGTAGTTTATTAAGCTATATGTGTATATATAGTAATTATATAGATGTTTTATTTATAAAAGTTTATCCGAAGTTTCTATAAAATCTTTAGATTATATATGAGTTAAAATTTTAATTTTAAAGTTTACGCAATTAAATATTTATAAAGTTTTATTTTACGTGATTAAGGTTTTCTAAGCCCTATAAGCTAAATTAGGATTTTAGTTCCTATAGGCTCAGAATTTCCTAATTAGAACAATGGTGTAATCCAAATATTTATTTGAAGTCTAAATTGTCAGTTATATATATGTTTTTTTTTATTACGTATTTATAATCCAAACAATTCATCTTTTAATTATCATTTTATAATCAATAGGTTCTACAAAGGAATTGTCTTTTATTGGGTTATAAATTAAATATCTATTTTACATTTGCTACTCTGTTCATTTTACTAGTTATAAAAATTCTCGGAATTGCAATGATTAAATCAGGATTTTAGTTTCAATAGACTCAAAATTTTCTAACTAAAATATTGGTATAATTTAAATATTTAATTAAGGTTTAGATTCTCATATATTGATAAGTTTTTATTTTTTTTGAGTATTTTATAATTCTAATGATTTATCTTTAAACTATCTTTTATAACCAGTAGGTTCTAAAATTAATCGTCTTTTATTGTAATTAAAATTTAAGATCAATTATGATTGTTTGTTGAGTTATTAACTCATGTGGTAGAATCCTATCTTAAGAATTATTTATTTTGATAATTGATGATCATAAATTTTCTAAGGCTATTTTAGGAAAATAAGTCATAACAAGCTTATGACTATTTTAAGTTTTCTAACTATAATTAAATTTATTCATACTTTACTAATTTTAAATCATGAAAAATTAGGAGTAATTTTTGCTACTTTTATTATAGTTTTTTACAATCTTATATTATATTTTTAGTAATTATTATAATCAAGTTATGCAAAATTAGGGAGATTACAAACCCTGAGGAGAGTTGGCAAAGATGCCTTTTCCTATCCTCTGGGCCAAACTAAGTGATGAGAAATAAAGTCGTGATGAAGTTAGGAACATGTCTGAAGAGGTTTTGGGAGGATTCATGGCTCTATTGCACAAGCCTAAGTTTGATCGATAGTTGTTTTTCATTATGTTATGAACTCCTCAACCCCGGCTAAAGTAGGGTAATTTTCTCTAGTCTCACGATAAACCAAGTAACATCGTGCAGGTGGCATTTACCTGTTCATACATTGCATTAATTAATTGTTGATAATCTTGTTTGTCTCATATGGATGCACTTTTACCTTTGTTCCTCTTACTAAGTTGTAGTTGCTCATTCCTTCATAGATTTTCTTGCAGGTTCTGATTAACTTTCGTAGTCGCTTTTGATTGACTTAAGTAGCAACTGTTAACATTACTATGGATACTTAGTGTATAATAGTACGACTAAGAGGGAGCTCGAAGATTTATTTTCTACATTTATACCGTTATTTTAGTTAATGGTATCAGTTGGGTAACTTGGACAACCTAATCGAATTTGGAGACTGATAACTTAGTAATTACAAACAAATCTAATGTTATTTTGTATGAGTGAGAAATGCAATATCCATATATTATTGTAAATATTTAGTCTTTACTGTTGGGCTAGCGCTGCTTCTAAGTTGACTGGTTGTTTATGCCTTGTATATACTAGGCTATAATAGAAGTTAAGTGGTGAGCTTCTGCCATAGATTACTGTATACTGCAGAATTGTTATGACTGGACTAACTCAGGGCATGGCAATTATTAAATAAAATAAGAGTACAATTAAAATAAACATTGAAGACAGAGAAGTTGAGACGTTTTTGGGACTAACAAATAAAAAGAAAAGATTGGATGTTCTTCCAACTAACAAAATAAAAAGAAAAGAAAAAGAAAACATCATATATGAAAAAAGTGATACAGCTTAATAAAGTAAAAGATTATTAAATAATATCATCAAATTATATGAGTAATAACCCTTTTTCAATAGTTAACCTATTAAACAAATTTTCATAAAAGTTTATATTTTCTAGGTGTTTAAGGAGTATATTCATGACTTTAATATCCCATTTAATTAGAGGTAATCTATGGCGAATAAGACAACCATTCCCATTTGTACCTTGTTTACTTCAGAATGAATTGAACATGATTATTACTAGTAAACTTTGTATTCCCCATATAGAGAGAATTAAAAAAAGTCACCAATCTATTTTTTTTTCTATTATATCTCAATTCCCTCTCCCCAACCTCTATATTAAGCTTAAGCTTGGTTCATATACCTAAATGGATTTTATTTCGTGCTCAAATCACCTTCCCTATGAATTAAGTTCAAGTTGAGCGTTATCAAATTTACCAAGTTTTCATTAAATTTGAAATTTAAGCTCGAGCACAACTTGTTTTGATACCTCAATTTTTACTTTTCTTAACCTAAAAATAATATAAGTTGCTAAATATATACACATATATATATTAAATAGAAATTATTTTTTATTATTTTAATTATATATTTTTATATAATATCTCATAAATACAAAGCCCATAGATCAAGTAACGAGATTGTTGATAAGTTTACTCCAACTTATTCATAAATTTAAACAATCTTGATGATGAGTTACCTTATGAGCTCAAAATAAAAGCTATTTAAAAAAAACTTAATTTTAAGCTTAAATTAGGTATGCAAATCGAGCTCAAATCAATCCCATTCTAACACAGGCCCAACTACTCTTAACTGGCTTCTTCTGCTGCCTTTCTCGAACATGCATTGGGGCCCACGGACCTAAATGAAAAATTTTTTTTTTTTTAACACATGACAAATATCGATATTTATTTATGGCTTTTCTCTGCCTCAATTTTCCACTTTTTCTCTCCTCAAAAATAGTCCCCACGCTTCCACAATCTTCCGCGTGAAAGAGAGAGAGAGAGTCGATATATCCCGAACCTCAAAGCTTATCTGAATTTAGGGTTTCGTTTTCCCAATCCAAATCTCACAATCAACGCAATCCAGGTATAAAATAAAAGAAAATCAGTCCTTTTTCTTTATTCTTCTCGATCTAATCGCTGCTACTTCTCGATCTACAGCGTTTTATTATCAAAATTAGGGTTTTCTGTTCATCTTCCGTTTGATTACTGTTTAGGTTGGTGACTTTTTACGGATTTTTAACTTATCTGGCTTTATTAAGGTAAAAAAGTTGCGATCTGTTGATCTGTGATGTGATGTGTAATTGATTTGTAGAGGAATAGATTGACCCTAAGGGATGATTGGTTTTTCTGTGGGGAAATATTAGGGTTCTGATGATGATCTTTTGGATCCTTTGAATTTTGGTAAAGTTGGATCCTTTGATTATTCTTCAATTGGGAGGTTCTGCAAATTAGGGTTGTCCGATGATTATGCCTTTATTCCTAGCGTATTTCGATGGTGTTACATGAAGATTAGTATATAGAAAAGTAGATAAGAAAGCGATGGATTCGTAAATCATGTGTTGTTTTCCATTGTTCGAGTCTCCTCTGTTGGTAATTTAAATCGTCTGTATCTTAACCTGGTTTTCGTGATTCGCGAATTCTGTATTAAAACCTATTCTTTTGGTATCGTGAAGACCCTGACTTGAATCAAGGCGTGAAATTTACAATACCGAATGCATAAATCTGGAAAAAGAATTTTATTTTTCTAAATCAAGTACCTTTTTTTTTTTTTTTTTGGGTTTCATGGATGGTAATTTGGGTTAATGTTAATGAATGCCTGTATGGGACTATTTTCCAGTATGTTATGAAATCTAAGACCTGAATTACGCCAAGCAAGACTTGAAATAGACATAGTTAAAGAAAATTTTCTATTTTTTGATGTAATGGGATCATAGATGCTCTGTATATGTTTTTGCCCTTTTATCTATTTTTCCAGTAAATTACTGTATGATCTCATGACATGTTCTGCGTTGTGCAATTCCAATATGAGTAGCACGTGCTGTTGCCTGGGTATTTGTTTATTTTTCTTTGGATTTATTAGTAGAGTCAAGCTTTTTCACAAAAGGAAAAAATTCCATTGTTATGTTGTCTGCTAAAATTTTTAATATATAACGTTGAAGAAGCATGTCATATGCACTACCACTTAGTTATGTACTCTTAGTATCTTGTATCTTTCTTCTTTTCTCTTGAGAGCCTTGTTGTTGGAGTATGTTAAATGGTTTTCCCAGGGTTAGTTGCTTCTTTTGATGCAGTATCTTTGGTGTAACTTTTTTTTCCCAATTCTTTCAGAATATGAAGAGAGAATTTTGAAAAAGATAGCAGAAGGACTTGGTTTACTGGTCTATTAGATATTTCATTTTTATTCAGAGCAAGTGTAGTGGATGTACATAATAATTATTAGACTGGAATCATACTGAGAGGGTTTTGCTTTGGTTTCTCTGTTATTCTCTGTATAATATGAGCTGTCCAATACATTTATATGGTTCTTGATTGTTTTTTTTAATCCAGCTTTTGAGCTCCTTGGTTACCGGAACCCTTCTCATTCAACAGCCAAGTTTCATGTCTGATCTTGACGTCCAGATTCCTACCACCTTTGGTATGCATGGCTTCTTCTTTTATTTTATTGTTATCTGAAGACAAAGGGCTTCTTTATTTTAGTGGATTTTTCTATTTCTAATTGTGGCTTGATTGGTTGGTGTGTCAGATCCCTTTGCTGATGCTAATGCTGAGGACTCAGGTGCGGGGTCAAAAGAGTATGTGCACATTCGTATACAGCAGCGTAATGGTAGGAAAAGCCTGACAACTGTGCAGGGTTTGAAGAAAGAATTTAGCTACAACAAGATACTGAAGGATCTTAAGAAAGAGTTTTGCTGCAATGGAACTGTTGTCCAGGATCCAGAACTAGGGCAGGTGTGTTAGTCATCTGTCACCTCCAAAGTACCTGAAGTTTTTTTGTGTTTCTTGGAGAGATATCTAAGGCTTTTTGTCTGTGTAGGTTATTCAACTTCAAGGTGACCAACGTAAGAATGTATCAACCTTCCTTGTCCAGGTACTCGTTATGCTCTTTGTTCACTGGATTGCCAGTGCTTTAGGTCTTTCTTTGTTTTCTTCTTCTTCATCCCCCCTTCAAAGTACTTTCCTTTTGCTTCTGTTTTGGGAACATTAATCATCTGTGAGAATGGGTCAGTTTGAGGTAATCTGCTCATGAAAATTGGTATCAATCTTCATTATTTTTGCTGTGTTGTTGATACATTGGATCCATATATCTGCATAGGAATTTCTGGAAATTTAGATAAGTTCAACAAGAATGTTAATATTTAAAATAAACTGCATTTTTAATACCATGCATGCAATGTGGTATGGTAAAATTGTATGATCCAACAACATCGTTGGTGTTGCTGAAAAGTTCTCATGCAGTTATCTGAATTATTGCTTATGATGCATTGTGTTCCCCCTTGTTTTTCCCTGGAAAGAAGTTACGTGCTAATTGTTTTCTGTCTTTATTTGATTTGATACAGGCTGGCATTGTGAAGAAAGAGCACATTAAGATCCATGGTTTTTGATTTTGCATGTTTGTGAATACATGCCCTTGGTAGCCCTGTGCAAGGGATTAAAACACAAGAACCTTATTATGTGATATTGGAGGTGGTTAGATCTGCCTCTGGTGTGTGTCTTAGTTTAATTGTTGTTTTTTAAATGCTCAGTACCTATGGAGTGTAAGACAAGTGGTGGATATGTTCTTGATAATAATTCAAATGGAACGAATATAATAGTAGTTAGATATATTTTTATTATCTTTCCTTCTTTGCGCACTTCCTCACTTTTTCCTCTCTCTTGGCGGAGGGATAAACTGAGGTTATGGTTAGAAAATGAAGTGAGCAGGGTATGAATATAAAAACGTTCTCCGGGGGTGGGATGGGTGGAATTAGTGAGACCGAGTCTTGTGTTGATTAGGGGTTGAAATTTCCTGTTCATCTATCGCTTCCCTGCTTGTGTCCTGTTTATTTAATTATGTATGCCGTTTCTAGGTTTGATTTATAATTAAAGTTTGTTTCAATGCACGAACTTTGTCCGGAATTGGAGTTGGAGCACACAGGTGTGGATACTGTTGTTGGGGGGGCTAATTGATGTTCCTCGTGAGGAAGTGGGTATATCACCAAGCAAAAAGTTTGTCCCAAACTTTAAATTGGGACTTTCTGTAGGGTGTAAGAGAAGTTATATTTGTATAATCAGATTGATGGTTTTGTGGGAATAATCCCTGGGAGTTTTGTTAGCCTGCGGTGGAATTATGCAGATGGGAAATAGAATGGGAATTTGCAGTTCCTGAAATGTTGTGCCTATGGTATTCATTTTTGGGACAGCAAATCTTCATCAGGAAAGGCGGTATGCTCCTGAAGTTCAATGCTGAATCCCCCACTGGATGTTGATAATAGTAGTGATAGTGGGGCTTGCCCCCTCCCCTCCTCACGTTTCGATGGGGAATAGAGATCACATTAGAGTAAATTACATCAATAATAATTACTTATTTGCGTATGTGTTTATTATATCATCGTACTCCTTGAATAAATATCAATTTTTAGGTCGTAAGTGAAAATAATGTGTGACAATCGAAAGGAACTCTTGTAGGCAAGAAAGGTGACGCCCGTGGAAGCATGTCAAATTTCATGTTTTACCGTATTCCTGCATCATTTTTTCTTTCTTTATAACTCACTTTTTTTCTATCCTCTTCATTTTCTGTTTCTGTCCTTTTGCTTTTACAGCCTTTTAAAACTATTTGAACTTTACCCATAATTTAAATTTGCTTGAATAATTTGATCGTTATATAATTTTATTTCAACGCATTGTATTGTTACAGATGATATGTCGGTATGTTTTCGCCGAAGCAAGCATGAAATGGTAAATTTCGAAGAGTCGTAAGTATAGAGGCCCTCTCCTTTGTAAAATCAAAGTATCATTTTTCGTCTAAACCTATATTTCCCAAGCATAAGTTTCACGTGATGGGTTGCATCAATAACATATAAACTAATTCTATGAACAAGTGGCTATACGCGTTTCGGTTTTAAGCTAAGAGCCGAAGTGGATGATGGGTTCCAGGATCAGCTAAAAAAGTGTAGGGTTTTTGGTTCTTAAGCACTTCGTTAGTCTAAATTAGTTTCACATGGTTGCATTGAAAAAAGAAATGAAAATTAAAGGAAAAAAATATACTTAATATAGTTATTAATGTTCAAATTATCTTTATATGGATGGTAAAATTTATTATCTATTCATAATATTTAATGCATTATTATCAACAATTCATAAATATAGTTTAAAATTATATATAATTTAGTTTATATAAATTTCTCTTAAAAAAAATATATTATTTTAATAACGAAAAGTTATTTTTTGTATTCTCATTTTTTTTAATCTTTGATATATTTTGTAATCTCGTATTGTTAATTATAGATGATATTGGATGTGTATATATAAATAAATGTACATTCTAAATAAGTTTTTAATAAAAATTTTGTTAAATAATTTACCATGTTAAACCAAATAATTATCTTTGAGTTTAAAATTTATTTTATTGAAAAGTAAAATTCATTTATTTTTTTTTTTACTTTAAAAAGACGGTTCTGTAATTCCAGTTTTGAAACTGTAAAAACCACTTATTCCATATAATTGGATCAAAATCATGGGAGGCAGTTATAATTTTGGTTTCTCAATTTCAAGATTCGAAACTGATTGTTCTAGAAATGTGCCTATGTCTACTCTAAATTTGATGCAACAATCTATCCCATATTATATGATTTAGAAACTCGGGAGTAAATGAAAGTAAGTAGTTCTCATTTGCCACATAATTTTGATTTCAAATTCAGAAGGCAGCAATAAGAAATCCATTAAATATCAATGATTTGAACTAATACATGATTGGATATGCCCAAAGGCAAAGAGTGCTGTGAAGTTAGTATTGTTCAAATACTCGTTTGAGGAAAATTTTATGGTTTGTTATATTTTTTTTATTATGAGACTGATTTATAAGTTATTTGACAGTTTAGATTCATATCTAATCGTCATTATATACTTGAAATACTTAATATAGTATCACACCGTTAAAATCCCTAATATATTAATTATTATATTTATTTTAATGATGAAATAATTAATTAGACGGTCTTGTTATTGAGACTGTAGAAATTCCACCATATACAGGTTCAACAGCATCTTAAGTTAACATTGCAATCTTTAAGTAAAATAGAAATGGAAATAAATTAAGCAGAGAGAAGGAGAATCTCATATATGTTCCGAAATAAAATGTCCTTACTCATACCGACCGGAAGATACATAGTCCACGGAATATCTTTTTGCTTATTAATATATTCAAAGAAATATATATATTTCAAACTACATTATCATTTGAGAATTTTGTTTACTTTAACACAAATTCATGCATTGCAAGAGTAAGGTAGGTCGTAGGTGTATGAGTACTTAAGTGCTTACTCAAAATATAAATAATTAGGATTGATGCCAATAAGCAAGAGAAATGTAAAAATATATATATATATATATATAAAAGTACCACTGTGATAGAAATAATTTTATATCTATTCAAGAGAGGATGTCTCGACTTTTGAAGAGACAAGTTTGATAGGTGCTGCTTGCTTGAATCTGGAAGGGTTAGAATTTCAAGGGCTTGGGTTTGGATCAAAGGATATTATAGGACTTGCAAATAAGAAACAAGGTAGTGGTGGATCAAGTATCAGTCCAACATGGTTACTCCAATGCTTAAATCAGAGATTGTTATGATTAGCCCATAATTTGGTAAGAATGTATAATCGAGTGCGACATTTTTTTATCTCTAGAGAGATAGATGAGTATTTATAAGCAACTTTAGTGATTATGGCCATAGTGGGTATGTGGGTGATTGGAGGCAACGGTGGTGATCATGGAAGAGAGGCCATGCCTCCACAATGTATAGACTGAAGTCGACCGAGCTATTCAAGTTGAGCAATAAGTAGTGCAGAGATGTTCAAGCGACTTGCTGAGGCTAGTAAAGGGGTTGGGCCGCATACCAAGTAAGATGTGCCAATGGGCCTGAGCCCATTGGGTTGATTCAATTCGTTAGCATATGGGGTTCGACTTAGGTGAACTCGTGATCAAGAATAGACCATCAACAATAGGAAATAAAAGACAATTGAGTAAAATATAATTAAATAAAAAATAAAAAGTAATGTAAAATTAAAATAAAAATATTAAATATTTATATTGTTTTCCATGTAAATAGAAATTAGTTATTATCTAATTGCAACATTTGAAACCATATCTCTTGAGGAGACAAGTTTAGTCACTAACTCGTCTCTTCAAGAGATGAGTTTAGATTGGTTAAATATGAGCTTTTTTTTTTATTATAGTGGTATTTTCGTAATTATTTTTTAAAATAGTATTATTTTTTCCTTTTGCCCTTGTAAGAATCTACTTTAAGTTTTAAAATTAAAATATTTAAATCGACTAACATGAAAAATAGATACAATAGGAAAAAATGTAGAGTATGTAAAGATAAAAACTTTTCACACTATGAACTTACAAAACTATATCTTGTTTTTTCGTATGTTTATTTCGATGAGTATCCTTTTTCATTTCTACTTTTCCATTTTAATAGAAATTATTTGTGCATCAAATGTATATGGCCAAAAAAAAAAAAAAAAGTGTATGGAGGGTTTTGAAAATTTTTTTGTTTTTTTAATTCAAAGATTTTGAAAGCATTATTACATATTTATTAATTCAAGTAATTAGATAATAAACTAAAGTAAAATAGGCTAATGAATTTCTTGTATCATTTTCTCAAATTATTATTGCCAATGGCACATGGATCATGGATACACGGTCTATTAATATTACGCAAAAGGTTTAATTTGGTTCACTTCTAACGTCTAAATGGAAGTGGGAAAAATTAAAAAAAAAAAAAAATCTGCAAATCGAATCGACTAAGGCAAGAAAAAACAAATATTGTGTATGCTCAGTTATAATTTTTGTCCCAACTTTAAAAAAAATTAATAGTTTCCAATGCACATGGAAGACGTAGACACTTCCACGAAAAACAAACAAAACTGTGTCCCTCTCGCATGAAGTCCGTGAAGCGTACCATTTTCTGGTTGGATCGGATTATTGAGGAGAGATTTGTTACGTCACGTACTGCATGTGTACGCTTCTTTTTGGGTTTTTTTTTTGTCCTTATATTTTATATATATTTGGTTTATATCTTATTTTTATTTATATTATATTTATATTTGATATATTTATTCAATTAATAAAAAATATATATTTTATCTTATTAAAAAAAATCAAAATAAAATGCTAAAATAATAAAAAAATGATAAAACAAGCAAACTTTTGCATCTTATACCAGCAATAATTTCTTGTTTTACAAATGCCTTAAAAAAATTTAATAAATATGGTTTTTTTTTTTTTTTTTTTTTTTTGCTAGTACACAAATATCAATTAGATACTACAATACTTAATCTCTTACAATATTGCATTTAGGGAAAATTATAAAAATATAACCCATGTTTTAACACTTTTAAAAATAAGTTACCTGAGTTTTGATTTTTGATAAATACATAATATGTGTTTTGACATCTTAATAAATAAGTGAACAAGATTTTATTTTTGATAAATATATGACCTGTGTTTTATACTTGCAAAAAAGGGATTAGAATTTTGCTTTTGACAAATACATTATTTTTACTTTTTCACACAAGACATGCTTTTATATTTAACCCGAATCAACGCAGCTTGTCACTTCCTATTTACGAATCGGGAATCGGCTCGTTTAGCAATGATAGGAACTGCTTCAGGACATGTTAGTTTTGGCGAATCAAGGTGGGTTGTACTAAAGAATTGCTGGTCCAGGCCGTTCCAACAATCAGCTGGTGGAGAATTGACTGTGACCCAGGAAAATGGCTGATCTGACCCTGCTCCAGGAAATCCACCAGAAAATTTTAAAAAATAGATAACAAACACAACACTTAGTTGTTTATCGCAATCCTTTTCCCATTGGAATTTTGGAGCTATCAAATCCATAAAGCTATCATATGCCTTGCTAAAATTGAGGCTATTGTTTTATTATCTACTACCCGGAAACTATTTAGGATCAATTTTTCATTGGATTCTGATCGAATACAATCAGTAAGCTGAATTCAGCTCATATGAAACCCAGGGAAGACCAATTGTCAGAATACAAAAAATTGGAGCAAAAGATTGTATTTGATTTTTCAGTCTATCTTTTGTATTACACTGAGGATAATATATAGTGTAATAGCTAGTTAGTTACAATAACAAATTGCTCCTAAAAGATATGAGAGGATCTGTCAACTCAGCAAAGTTGATTACAAAGCATATTCCAGAATTTTTGTAAAATAACTAACTAGACTAATAGTATGGACTCTACATAAAATAACTAACAGGACTATAGTATGTAAATATGGACTCTGCATGGAGGAGGCCCTTTATATGTTAAGCCCATTCAGTATTAGTACACGACCCATTTCTTCCTCTGGTATCCACAACTGGCTTCAACCGGCAATTGGCTTTAACCCGATAGAAGACTTGGGTTATTTTTCAACTCTACTCGTAGTTCTTTTCTTCCCCGATTACCCTAGCGCATTTCCCTCCGATCAAAATCCCTTGTCCACAAGGGATTTGCAGGAAATCGCAACACCATGTCCGAATAAACTTCCCATGTAGCTTCATCAGCTCCTTTCCCTTTCCATAAGATGAGTACCATCGTGTTTGCTTGATTACCTCGCTTTACCATCTTCCTTTGTAATATAGCGCAGGGTTCTAGCTCTTCTGCTTGTTCGATGACAGGGATATCAAAGGAGACATCTGTTCGTGGACCATAGAAGCACTTAAGCTAGGAGACATGGAACGTAGGATGGATCTTTGCTTCGGGTGGTGACCCTAATCGGTACGCAACTTCCCCAATTCGTGCCAATACTTTGTATGGTCCATAGTACTTAGCATGCAATTTGTTGTACTTAGCTCTGATTGTGCCCTGCCTGAATGGTTGTAATTTTAACCACACCATATCCCCCACCTGAAAGACTCTGTCACTTCAATTCTTATCTTCGATTTGTTGCATGCGTTGTTGTGCCCTTCGAAGATGGAATTTGAGTAATTTCATTTGATCCTCTCGATTAGAGAGCATGCGGTCCACAGCCTTAACTCTAGAATCACTAGGAATATAGGGTAGATGGAGTGGGGGGGGAATACCCATAGAGGCTTTCAAATGGAGTAAGATTAGAACTTGAGTGGAAGTTGGTGTTGTACCACCACTCAGCAAGTGAAAGGAATTGCGTCCAACGTTTAGGAGTCTCCCCTGTAACACACCGTAAATATGTTTCAACACACTTGTTGACACCTCTGTTTGCCCATCCGTTTGAGGGTGGTAGGCCGTAGAGATGTTCAAGATACTCCTTGGAGCTTAAAAAATTCTTGCCAAAAAGTACTGATAAAGATAGGGTCACGATCAGATGTGATGGACTCTGGGCAACCATGTAATCGATAAATCTGATCCGAAAAAACTTGTGCTACTGTAGATGCTGTATATGGATGAGCAAGAGCTATGAAATGGCCATATTTGCTCAATCTATCTACGACGACCATGATTACCTCTTTTCCATTTGATTTGAGTAATTCTTCAATGAAGTCCATGCTTATATCCTGCCAGCATTCATTAGGGATCTTTAGTGGATTTAGTAATCCTGGCGAAGCGACATTTTCGTATTTGAAACGCTGGCAAATAGTGCATTCACGTACAAATTGTCGAACATCCTTTTCAAGTCTGGCAATAGAAAACAGTAGAAATCCTTTTGTAGGTCACTTGGGCACCTGAGTGTCCTCCAAGTGAACCCCCATGGTATAGTTGTAGTAGCTTAGTCCTAAGAGCAGTAGAAGGACCCACTACCACCCTATTCTTATGCCTCAGCAATTCATCCTCATAAGAGAAATGCCCCACTGCAATTCCACTTTGGAGTTGTTGGATCTTCTATTTGTAATCAACATCTAGGTTCCAGCTTGCCTTAATGTCCTCCAACAGTTCTGGCACAAAAACTTGTACTGCCAATTGAGTTAGAGAATGGGTTTCCCTGCGAGAAAGAGAATCAGCAACAATGTTAGTAGAACCTTATTTATATTCGATCTCATAGTCCAAGCCTAACAGCTTGGTCAGCCATTTCTATTGGCTGGGAATCATCAATTGTTGCTCAAGAAGATATTTGAGACTTTGGTGATCCGTTCATATCACAAAATGTCTTCCGAGGAGGTAGTGCCTCCATTTCTCTATGGCATGAACCAATGCCATAAGTTCCCTTTCGTAGACTGATAGCCCTCTATGTTTGGGGGCCAAAGCTTTACTGATGAATGCAATAGGATGCTGATCTTGCATTAAGACTACACCTATGCCATCCCCGCTTGCATCGATCTCTATGACAAAGACCTTAGAGTAGTCAGGTAGACTAAGAACAGGAGCTTCAATTAAAGCCTTTTTAAGGTGATCAATGCAGATTGAGCTTCGGAGACCATTTGAATTGGTCCTTCTTAAGTAGCTGAGTCAATGGTCGAGCAATCTGACAAAACCTTGGATAAATCGTCGGTAATAACCGGCTAAACCAAGAAACCCACGCAGCTGACGCAAATTCTTGGGAATGGGCCATGTGCTACAGCTTCACCTTCTTAGGGTCCTTAGCAACTCCATTTGCAGTTATAATATGTCCAAGATAATCGATCTGTTGGACACAAAAAACACATTTGGATCGTTTTAAGAATAGACACTCCTTCCTCAAAACCTCAAAAACCATCCTCAAGTGCTTAACATGGGACTCCGCACTAGTGCTATACACTAAATGTCGTCAAAAAATACCAGCACAAACTTCCTCATGTAAGGCCGAAAAACTTCATTCATAAGTCCTTGAAAAGTGGAGGGCGCATTAGTCAAACCAAAGGGCATGACTAAGAACTCGTAATGGCCTTCATGGGTGCGAAATGCAGTTTTGTAGACATCGTTTGGGTGCATCAGTATCTGATGGTAACCTGATCGAAGATCCAACTTGCTAAAATGTGTTGCACCATACAATTCATCAAATAGATCATCGATTATAGGGATAGGAAAGGTCTTTAACTGTGAGCTTGTTTAAATCCCTATAATCCACACATGCACGTATTATCCTTTTTCTTCACCAATACCACTGGTGAAGCAAAAGGCTGTGACTAGGCCTGATTATTCCTCTCTTAGCATCTCATTCACCATTTCCTCTAACACTGATTTCTGTAATGCTGAATATCGATAGGGTCTCAAATTACTGGCGTTAATCCTTCTTGAAGGTAAATGTGATGGTTGCAATTCCTGTTGGGTGGTAACCCATGTGGTTCATCAAACAAGTAATGGAATTCTTCTAAAAGGTCCAAAATAGATGGTGGTAACTTTGCCTTAGAATTCTGCTGTGAAGCATTGGTTCCCACGACTATCCAACACTGGATCTCAACTGGATTTGCAGTGTTACTCAACAATTGAGCCAAGTTGTGCACTGTTATGTTGCTTATTTTCTCATTTCACCAAGCAGCACACACCACTGATTCTGCCACTCAAACTCCATTCGTTGTTGTTGAAAATTCCATTGTATGGTCCCAAGTCTAGATAACCAAGGCATCCCCAATATCAAATCACAAGAACTCAGACTCAAAGTATAGAAATCCGATTCAAATTCCATGTCATTCATCTTCCAACTAAATTTCTGAATTGTACTCTTGCTAAACAACTTGGATCCATCTGCTAAAATCACAGCAATTGGATCTACCATCGTTAGAGTACAATTGAGTCCCACTGCTAGTCGTTCATCTATGAAATTGGATGAACTGCCCATATCTATTAGGACATTCAAAACTCTACTCTTATAATGACCCTTGATCCGCATACTATGTTCATGAGTTCCACCAGCTCCATTTACTGCACATAGAGTTAGTTGTGCTAACTCCGTTTCCAATTCTTCTACTTCAACATTCATCTCCTTCTCTATGTTCTCTCCAACCTCAGGATGGACCACCAGCATATTCAACCTCTTACTCTTACAACGATGGCCAGGTCCAAATGATTCGTCACACCAAAAACAGAGTTTTTTGCGTCTTTTTTCCTCAAGTTCCTCAGGAGTCAACCTTCTAGTGTTACGGTTTCCTTGGTGGAAGTTATTCTGGTTAATGTTTGGAAAGGAAGTGTTTGATGTTGGTTTGGTGTTTAAGCTTGGAGTTGGTCGTGTCTGAGGGAGGGTGTTTTGATAATGGTAAGGAGTGGAGTATTTAGGAATGTAAGTTGGAGTGTTTGTAGATTTATATGTTTTAAGGTTTTGTTTTGAAGAAATTAAAGTGGCTTCTTGCAACTTGGCTAGGGTGTAAGCTTGAGTGAGGGTATTTGGTTGGAACATACGAATAGGTATTGGATTTTTGGTTTAAGACCACACAATAACAGCTAATTAAGTGTGACTCGACAATTGAACTTGAGTGATAAGTGCATAAACTCATCATTATAGTCTTGTAAAGATCCACTCGTGTAAATCTTTTAACTCCAACATTGGATCCACAAAACCTCTCTCATTAAATCGTGCATTTAGTGATTTGATTAATTCTTCCCACGTTACTGGACTCACTTCTCTCCTAGCCTCAACATACATATACCACTCACAAGGCTTGTCACTCAAAGCATGCCGCAATTTCACTTTAAAATCCTCAAGGGTTTCTCTAGAGTAAAGAATTTTCAGCCTAGCAACCCAGCTCCTAAACCCGTCTCCATTAAAGGATGGAAGTTCTATCTTTGTATTCTTAGTAGGTATTTGATAATTACAAAGAATGTTTGTATTGTTACCTTTAACTTCCGCTGATGATGATTCCGCAATGTCAGTTCCGATCTACTACTACTCCACCTGTGGAAACTTCCCTTTGATGTGTTGTTTGAGTATGTCGATGGCTTGATTTTGTTTCTCAATGATGGCTTGTTGTTTTTGCAAGGTTTCCGAGAACCATTTGATCCAAGTATCTTGTTTCTCGGATTGCTCCTGGAGGAATTTCTCCTGCTATCAATTTGTTCCTTAACCATTTCTCTCAATGATTCCTCCACTCGCTTGGATTCCCTGGTTTCCATGGCTGTTTCCAGTTCTGATACCAGTTGCTACACGGAAGCTATTTAGGATCAATTTTCCACTGGATTCTGATCGAATACAATCAGTAAGTTAAATTCAGCTCATATGAAACCCAGGGAAGACCAATTGTCCGAATACATACAATTGGAGCAAAAGATTGTATTTGATTTTTCAGTCTATCTTTTGTATTACACTGAGGATAATATATAGTGTAATAGCTAGTTAGTTACAATAACAAATTGCTCCTAAAAGATATGAGAGGATCTGCCAACTCAGCAAAGTTGGTTACAAAGCATATTCCAGAATTTTTGTAAATAACTAACTAGACTAATAGTATGGACTCTGCATAAAATAACTAACTGGACTATAGTATGTAAATATGGACTCTACATGGAGGAGGCCCTTTATTTATTAAGCCCATTCGGTATTAGTACCCGACTAATTTCTTCCTCTGGTATCCGCAACTGGCTTCAACCGGCAATTGGCTTCAACCCGACAAAAGACTTAGGTTATTTTTCAACTCTACTCGTAGTTCTTTTCTTCCCCGATTACCCTAGCGCATTATCACTATCGACAACAGAAAAACTAGGATACTATTAGGATTATAGATCCAACTCATATGGCTCTATAACAAAAAAAAGACTAAATATATAATTAAAAGACTTTTGAATCAAAGTAGGAATAGACCAACACACTTGCACAAAGGAGATCTAAATATATGATTATATATTTAGAGAATTTTGAATCAAGGATATCCTAAGTATATGAGATATACTTGGAAGAGAATTTGAATAAGAAAATTTTTTTATGCAAAACAAAAAAGTCTGATATTGTACGGTGGCAATTGGGACAGGTACATCGTCGGCGTTGAGTCGGCGCATGTTGTCCAGAACAGTAGCCTTTTTTCAATGCCGCCAGCTTTGATTTTACATGTGCCAGCCTTGAGTATATGTTGGTTTTCCTCGTGTTGTTGCGTATATATTCTCTTTATTGTCCTAGGGTTTGTAAGAAATAAATGGTGTACCTCTTCTCAAGCCTAGATAAAGAGATTTAGAGAGAGAAAGAGAGAAAAGTGAGGGAAATCCTAGAGTGTGAAACTCTAGAAGAAAAATCTCGTTCCTCTTTGTAATCCACCGATTGTGGTGAAGAATTGTGAGATGCACTAGATATAGTGAGGAAAACTTGTAATCCCATTATATTGTTTATAGTGGAAGATTTGAGCGTTGTTGTTCCCGTGGTTTTTCCCGCATTCGGTTTTCCATGTTATATCTTAATGTTATCTGTTTTATAATTCCTCATTATTTTTTTATTAATCGCTTTGACAAGAGGAGATTTAACTTCTGACCATAGATTGATTAATTATTTTATTAATCAGTTTTGTTATTATCATGTGTTAGACTTTTCTCCTAATAGATACTGTGTCTTGGGCAGGTTTTTCGAAAGAAGGACAAGTATTAAATTAAAAATAAAAGACAAAAAAGTAGAGTTTTTTTATAATTGTAATGATAATTATTGGTTTGTTTTTATATTTACACTTTTCATATTTGATCTTATTTTATAAATTCCAGTGTTTAGATCTTGAAGGTTTTATTTGAAAGAAACATATACTTACTCCAAATAATTGAACCTATTCAAATCATGAACATTCACTTCACCTAAATCTGAGCTAGAAAAATCTATATTTGATGGAGGTCTCATGCTTTGATTCCAGTTATGTTAAAACCATGAACCATCCAATAATTAAAAAAATATGTTATTAAAAAAAAAAAAACAGAACCATTACTATTACATCATAGACAATGTATACTTTTAGAAATTACTATTACATCATGTACCGCAAAGTCATTAATTTATGCCATTTCATCCCATTCCACCTTCCTGTCAAATTTTAAATCTTCAGCCGCTTTAGTAGAAACAAAAAATTGACCCAATCTTCATGGGTCAGGTGTTGGAATCAGCATCTAACATTTATTACATGCTACATACTTAAAAAATGCTACACGGTATATAATAAATATGACACTATGATAGTTTTTTTTTTTTTATAATTTTCTTGTATAATTAATATCTTAATAATATTCTTTTAAAATAATAGTAAACATGAGTTTCACCCTCCTAGATGAAGTATGTGTAAACCTCTAGCCTATTTTCATCTAACGAAGGCGACATAGCAAAATTACTTTAAATTTGATGTACATTTTTTTTATTATTAATTCGAAACATATCAAAATCAAACAAGAAAAATATAATAAAGTGATAAACCAGCATAAACATGAATTGCCATATGTTGAGTTTTCTTTCTCTTCTTTTATTCTTTTCAGCATGTCATATACTTTACCTAAACGTTTATGTTTTTTCTTTATTTCTTATCTCAAGTAAAATTTTATGCCAAATCACACATTGACTTGTTATATTTTATTATTTTACCTTTAATTGCTTTGTACATAGACATCCCCATGGAGTGGAATGAGTTAAAATCTGATCTACAATTGATTTGGGGCCTAAATTTTAGGGCCTAGAATTGCCCCAGCTTGGGATAGGGTAGATCTTGAATTATAGGCCTGTCCTTGCAGGTCTTAATTAGCTATTTTTTCAAATAAATAAAGACAAAAATTATTTATTCAAATTCAAATTAAAAATTAAAACTTACATTGAAAATTGAACCTAACTAAATTATAGTCTTTAGTTTATTTTCACATAATATTATTAAAAAAAGTGCATTTACCTCTCAGAATATTGTTAAATTCTTATATATTATCAAATAATGTCAAATTTATTACCTAACCTTCATCAAAATATGCAATTGACTACCTATACTTGAAACTAGTCAATTTGGTACCCAATTAAACTTCTACCTCCATTAACACTATTAGGTTACGGTAGTGATATGGCACTATCAACCAATGATTGCATGACACACGTCAACCCTACAATAGAAGAAAAAAAAGACATTTTCCGCAATTACCTAACTCGAACCGCAAAGCCCTCTATTCTTCATTTGCTGGTTGCAACCTACATGGAGCACCATCGTGCAGTCCAATAAGTCATCTTCTTCTTTTGCACCTTTCTTTGGATATTCATCTTAATTTTCTTATTTTTTTCATTTTTTTCTTTATTCGACGTTGGAAGTGGCGATGGCTATGTGTGTGAGTATGCATATTCTGTAAGAGGTGGATTATGAAGGGTTCAATGGTCAGCTAAGTTTATCGATGAGTCCCAATGGGACTGAGTTTACCTGGAGATTCAAAGATCAATGGACATGGGTACGTGGTGATTAGTGGTTAGTAGCAAATGTAGGTTTCAATTGGTGATTTTCCGCACGTGGTGGAAAACTTGTGGAGGTTAGATCCAAACAAGAAAGTTCCATAGGTTTCAATTTTAAGAGAGATGAAAACTTGGATTCAACCTATTCCTTCTGTTGTTGTTGTGTTAGGAAAGAGAAAAGAGGAGATACTAAATGTTGAGTTGAAGATGATTGAGTTGGAGTACCAAATGCTGGTGTTAAAGATGATATTTGTGAAGATGAAGATAATTTAAACAACAAAAGAAAAGAGATTTATTTTTTTTTTGTTTTATTTATTTAGTCTTCTTAATATTATAAAATGATGTGGAAAATTTTTTTTTTTTATTATTATTATAGGCTCAACACACATATGTAGCCATTGACTGATAGTGCCCACGTCACTAGACCAAATTTGACATTGTCCTTTGTTTATGAATCTATGATTGATGATGAAAATCAAAGGAAAAGTAATTGAATAGACATTTTTTACCCCTCTTGTTACTTAAATATTTGGATATTAGAGACATTTTTTGCACTTTGAATTTTTGGTCCTACACCTTTCCACCACTTTCTCTTCAAATTGAGAGAAAAAAGAAGATGACCTTTGGATAGAAATTTTTCCATCAACTTTTTCCCATTTCATCCCATTTTCAACTCTTATTACATAATCCAAACACATTTTCTATCACTTTCCACTGCTTTTATTTGGTTCCCACAGGTTTGAACCAATCTAAACTTGGTTTGTGGATAAAATATTAAGTTTTCGTTCATCTAAAGATATCTATGCCTGTCACTTCATCTTCTTTTGGATATATAGCTTTCACTTTATTCAAATATTTCCAAGGATCTTGGTTTGCTTCAATATATTTACAATTTGACTTGTTGACAAGATTCCCTTTCGAGTGACTTGACTAATTTGATCTTAATTAGGTGTACTACCCAAATTTGTGAACTTTGGTTCTTCATATCTTGAATACTTATCTTTTATCTTTTTTTTTTTTTGGGCCAAATCTTGAATACTTATCTATTTCTATAAATTTGAGGCACTTCTAACTTCTTCAAAAAAGCTTCAGACTAGACTTAGATGTACTTTTGATCTCTTTATTTCTATTCTTCTTAAATCTTTTGGTCATCTCCAATCATTTAGGGAACTTTTGAGCTTTTGTCTTACAATGATGCTTCTAAACCTCTTTAGATTTGATTTTGGTTTTGCTCTCACGATATTGCCATGGATTAGAAAGCTTTTATTTTTAAAAATCGAAAAAAGGAAAAGAATGTTGCTGGCAAAAATAAAAAAAAATAAAAAAGAAAAACTAAAAGCTAGCAAAAACAATGCTTTAGCCTTTAGAGAATCATATTTGAGTAACTATTAATGTACATATACATCATATGGTGAATTGCATAACTTTTTCAACTTTTAAGCCTCAAATAACTATTGGACTTCACTCTTTCTACTATAATTTTTTTAAGTTTTGATCCCCTATAATGAAAAAAAAAATGTTGGAACATGGCCAAATTAACATAATGATTGTGATTAGTGAAGTTCGTCTAGTAGTCGTCTTTTATGCTTAAATTTTAAATATTCTAGGATAATATCGTGGCCTACATCTCAATTTTATGCCTTCTTTGCAATTATGTACCCAAAGTTTCAAACTATCTATTTGCATATCTAATTTAGTTGCTATCGTTTTTATATAGTTTCTTTCTGCTTTGTATTAACGATGTAAATTTTTTTGTTATGTGACAATATAACTTGACATCAATATATAATATAAAATAAAACATTACAAGTATCGATTATGATTGACTATTTGTGATAGAAACAATAACAACAGTTAACCAAAAGATACGAGACATAAACAATAAAAACTTAAATATCTAATTAGATGTACAAATTGACAATTTGAAACGTCAGATATATAATTATAAAAAGACGTAAAGTAGAGGTATAAACCATAGTATTTATCCAATATTCTACTATATTTAAATTATGTACATGTGTATGAGTGCACAATTTCTAGTTTATATGATACATAAAGGAATAATGTTATGACTTGCACTTCAACTTTGTATCTTTTTGCAATTATACACCTGAAGTTTTAAATTGTCGATTTGTACACCTAATTAGATATTTAATTGCTATTGTTTATACCTTATCTCTTTTTGTTTTATATTGATGATGTGCTTTTTAAAGTAATGTGGCAATATAACTTGACATCAATATATAATATAAAATAGATTATTGTAAGTGTTGCATTATAATTCTATTTGTGATGATAGAAATAACAACAGTTAATAGAAAAAGATAAAGTATAAATAGCGACAAGTAAATATCAAACTAGGTATGTAAATTAATAATTTAAAATATAAAGTATATAACTGTAAGATGTGTAAAGTTGAGGTATAAATCATAGTATTACTCCATATATATGTGTGTGTGTGCGTGTGTGTGTGAGCACGAGTGCGCTTATACACACGTGTGGTCACTGATATTATGCTACATCTTTGTCTCCTAAAGTTCATAATACTATTATTTTAATCATATCTTTTTCACATCAAATAATAAGATTTGAAATTGTAAAAACTTATGTTCCCTTTTCAATTGCAAGCACTAAAAATAATTTTAAAAAATCATAAATCAGATGTCAAAATTATACTCTGTAAACTCAAATAGCTGGTGGGCATACACTAATTTATATTCAAAATAAAAATTTGGATTACGCCATTACCAAATAACATGAAAGCATTTAAACTTAAAAATCAACATATAATTAAGAAAGTCTATTCTTATAATCCAATCTTGTGCTTATGATTGGATATAAAGGGCATTCATGTCTACCATTCTTTTCTTAAAAAATGGGTTAATATCACATTTGAATTTTAACAAAATATGCAATTGGGTACTCGGACTTTAAAATTGGTTAATTTTGTATTAAAACTTTGAAATGATCAATTTAGTACCTGATACAATTTTTATGTATTAAATTGGTCAATTTTAGAGTTTTTTAGGTACTAAATTGATTAATTTAAATTTTCACATACTAATTTGAATGATTTCAAAATTCAGATACCTGATTATAAATTTTGTCAAAGTTCATGAATCATCCGTGAAATTATCCCTTAAAAAGATTACCAAAATATAAATTATATAAAAAATCATTAAAATACCAAGGTTGTATGGCATTTTCAAAATGCGATACACTATTTTATAAAATTATTGCATGTTGCAAATACTATACACACAATATAACTTACACTAACGTCACACTTTCAACATGTGACACTCTTATATTTTCAATATTACATTTTAAGATGACGTTCTATAATTATTTCTGCATAATTAATTTCCTTTTATTGTTACTTGCATAATTCTTTTTTTCACTTTGATCGATTAAAAAGAAATTATCTCTGGATATTCATAAGCTATTAAAATCTAATAAGAAAATAATTTAAAAAAATTATTTTCATGAGCGAGGTTATAATATAATTAACAATATGCATAAAAAATTGAATAAATATTAATTAGATAAAAAATTACAAAAATATAATTAGAGTCTAACATTTAATACATGCCATACATATTGAAGATCGCATATATTAAATGCAATACAACAAAGGATTATAAATGTTGTATTATATAAATCCAACACTTATATTGTATTATTACATGCAATATTTATTAAAACTATTATATTGCATCTAATAAATAGTATTTTTTATTTTTTATAATTAATATTTTAGTAATATTCTTTTTAGAGCTCATCATCAATTTAACACAAATGAGTCAGAAAAAAAATGTATTCCTTTTTAAGAATGATTTAAAACTCCGCATCTAAAAAAATGCCAAGACGAGATAATTGAAGAACGATGAATGACGACTCCTCGGACAGGCATCAGCATCCAAAATATTTAGTGGACCCACTCGCCACTCGGCACATTTCTTTGGATTAAGGAGAAAAGTAATATTTTTTTTTTAAATTACACAAACCCCTCAAATAAAAAAATAATCTTAAAAATAAGCAAAACAAGATCATAAGTAGTTGATCTCGTCTCTTGAAGAGACAAGATTGAAGATGACTGATTCAACTTCGTCAGTCACTAACGACATCTTCTCTTCAAGAGATGAAGTCAATTTTATTATTTTTGAGATTATTTTTATCCTAATAATTTTTTTTGTAATTTTATCTAAAAAATCAATATTGATTTTCTTTTCCACATTTCTTTATCAAATTATCGAATGAGTGCATAAGGACACCCATATAAAGATTTATTACAAATTAAAAGAGACAGTTTTTTGGTATAATATATATATTTTTAACTATTACGATCAATGAAGAGAGAGATTTGAATCAAGATCTTTACTTAAACGATCAGAAAGATGTCACTTGATTATAATATCATTGATCTATATAAGAAGAATTTGAACCAATAATCTTACTTAAATTTGAGTGAAAATACTATTAGATTATAATATTATTAATTATTTTTTAAAATTAGAAAGTGAATTTTTATTTTTGTCTAATATTTACAACTTATCCTGAGGATACCCATTAAGATTTCAAATGAAAAATATCTAAAGTAAGCCATAACAATACAAAACAGATGAGTACATATACCACCAAAAAGATCTTAACCATGTCGGATATTATTTCCATCTTTCTTATTCATTCCAAAAAGAGTCCAGAAAAATGACAACCTAACTATCGCTTTCTTCCCTTAAAGAGGACCCAAAAGTGGACCAGATTAGGATGATAGAAGCAAACTGAGTCGGTTACTGTGTGACTTCAGCATGCACTGGTTCACGGGTCCCGCCGGTGAGTTGGTACACCATTCGAGGAGTCACGAATCAACTAGAAGTTTCAAAAGTTTCATTTTTTTTTTTTTTTTTTGTAACATTTTTTCCTATCACAACAGATACGATAGGAAGAATTCGGGGAAAAGGACAAAATAAATAATATTGTAAAAAATTTATGAAAGTATTATTGAATAAAAAATAATTCTAAAAATAAATAACTTAAATTAATTAGATAAAGTATATTAAACTTGTTTGTTAGAAAGAAAAATTTATTCAAATTGTCTTGAACTTATCTCTTAAACAGATAAGTTAAAAGACGATTTTATTATAGCTATACTTAATTAGTTCTTTGAAAAAATAAGTTTATTGTAATTTAAATTCGTCCATTTAAAAAATAAGTTTAATTATTTTTTTTTCTTATCAACAGATTTCGAAACCGCGATATTCTTATGGAGAAAAAGCAAAAACAAATTGGACTATATAATCTAAACTCTGACTCCTATAAAATTAAAAGATAATCAATGCTTGTCTTGCATAATTTCGTATATATTCCTAAGGCATTTGAAAAGAAAATATTCATACTATTTAATATGAGTTATACATCTATAAAAACAAATGGAGGTAAATGCTACCTACGATTTTCCTAAATAATTTTGATTACATAATAACAAGCGTTTGGAATTTGATAAAGCAAGAAAAAAAAAAAGGAGAAAGATAATTTTAATCGATACATTTGAGCATTTGTTAAAATGTTAAACAAAGAAATTTTTTAAGTTTTTGGTAAACTTGCTTTATGATGAAATTTTATTGATTAATTTTAAAAAGTTTGCAAAGTTTTATGTCAAACCTTCAGCAAAACTAAATTTCTAACGATCATCTAATTAATTATATTACTATCAAAATAATTATATTAAGTAATATATTATATATTTATTAAGATTTTTTATGGACCATAGAATTTTTGAATTGATTGACATCTTGGGGTGCTATGGTTGACATTGTTTTGGACAAATTACATCATGACCTGTGAAAACTTTTAAAATTTGAAATGATTATTAAAATTATATAATAATTAAAAGTTGCAGTATGGATTTAAAAGAATTCAAACTATTTATATAAATTTTAATAAATTTGACGCTGTTCATGTCGACGGATCTTTTACTGCTTGGAATGTGGTCTAGTCGCATCTTCACCCGAAGTATCTAAATCCGGAATTAAACTACAAAATATCAATATAGCTATTAGCTACTAGCTAGGGAATACCAAACCAAAGATAATCAAGAATCGTCCAATCAATCACATCCCTTTTTTTTCTTTTGCCGTAAATCACAGCCCAATTTATTAATTTGTTTCGAGTTCCTTTTAACTTTTTTAGTTCATCGTTCTAATCCCGTTTTTTATCATTTTAATATCAAATAGATATTAAATCAATATAAATATAATATCGATAAAAATCGATAGTTTTACTTATAAATTAATCAAACCAAACTGATAATGAACCGATATAAATCTAATACCTAACAATCCAAACATACTCTAAGTAATACATCCATCTCACGCATTGCTATTCCTACAAAGTGAAAAATTTAATGGTTCTTTTATTAATTTTAATTGAGCTGATTTCATCACCATCTAATGGTTAACACTCTATTCAATCGTGATTAAACCATTAAAATATTTAATATTCTAATTAGTATTTTATTTTAACAATTAGATGATTAATTGCGATAGGACCATAGAAGCGTCCATACACTTTCATTAACATATAATTTAATATTCAAGCCAAAACTTGATATATTTCCATATTTTTTAGATTATCGGATTTTTATTTATATTGGATCAGTATAGGTTCAGTATTGGTATCGATTTGATTTTGCCAATTTATAAGTAAAATTATTGGTTTTTAATCGGTATCATATTTATATCGATTTAGTATCAGTTCGATTTAAAAAACAATACAAAAATGATGATCCTAATAGGCTAGCTAATATTTGACTAATTAAACCATAAATTATTAACATACTAGCAACCTCCACAAATAACAAATGTTCTTATGTAATATTAATAGGCTATTTTCATTAAGGCTATAAATTGAGTGGAATGAAAACCATATGGTATTATATTTACATTTGATTCAAAATTTTAAAGTCAAACTTGACTTTAGTTCGATAGAACTTAAAAATCATAAACTCATGTCCAACTTGAAGTAGCATTTCACAAACATAAGTTCTACTAAATCAAGCTTGTTTAAGCTTGATTTAATAAAAGAATATTTTAATTCTTATTAAAATAATATTTTTAAATGCAAGGTTCTTTCTGATTTGGTTATGCACTTATCACATGAATTTCATGCCATGTACGTAACTTCAATGTGTTGACGAGGAGATGACGTTTAATAGAATCACTTAAAAGAAATGAATGGGAGAAGAAATAGACACTCTTTATGTCTTGAATGCACAAATGATACGTAAGAGAGCTTGAGTAGACCTTGCAGGTCAATCTTATTATTATTGAGCAATTGGAGAGGTAATTACTTGAGTTACCTGTTGATCCTTATAAGTGGATCTATAGAATGCCGTTTCTCTTCTTCCTTCAAAAGTTGAAAATGAGGAGAAGTAATTGGGTATTTTTAATCATCTAATATAAAAAGTAACTATCAGATTACCTCAGTAATTAATAAATGAGATAAAGTAAGACTCATTTCATACCTATTATGAGTGAGCTTACCATGAGTTATTGTCTTACTTGAGAATATTTGAATGTAATGGATCAATTCAATGGTTTTTTTAAGCTCACCAAGTAAATCTCCTCAAGTAATTTTTCTGGTAAATGAACTAAACTTTATTGAGCCTTATTATCTATCCCATAAATCAAACCTAAATAAATGATAAATATATATAATTTAAAGTCCCTTTCTAATATTAATATTTAAATTCCCTCAAAAAGTCAAATTTAGAGTAAGTAATTTATAAATCAACTTAGTTCGTTATAATATCGTATAAAAAGAAAAAGATAGGTATAATTGCAGGTAGTATAATACATCACAACTTTTTTAGGTGGCATTTAGCTCAATGATTGTGTGGGACTCGGTTGGAAAATTTCACTTGAAAAATGGGTATGCTATCAGATTAGCCCCAACATGAAAAATATTTGAAAGTTCTAAGATCTATTTGGATTGCCAAATTTCTATTTATGTTGTACACGTATTTGATATGCATCTGTAACTTATCTATATCGTAATCTGTGTCATATATGTCTTATCTGTTTATGAGTAAAACTATAAGTTTTTTATTGGTAGTTGTTTTATACAAGCATTTGTTTGAAAACGACAAAAGTATAATGTCAAAATAACCAGAATATGATGAAACAATCAAACTTACTCTAATGTTGCATTGGTAAACAGGAATGTAATTGGTGTTTTGTTTATTATTATTACGGAATATTATTCTCTTATTTGATTTGTAAAAATTTTTACCATAAAGAATCTCTATTTCATGTATAATAATAAGAAATCTATATTTCTACTCTTCACTATATGAATTGTTATTTCTTATGAAAAATATCTTCTTTTACCAAAATTATCTCTAATAATTCAATAAAGAAATAGTTATTTCCATATACCTTTGTTCCATTGCAGTTAATCAAATTAATAAAATTTGCTCATGTTTGTTTCTATTTACCTTATACTTTGTCGTCTTTATAATTAATTTGTTTCTTAAAATATAACCAACACGAGTTTTGTGCTATATGTACTCCTTAATACTATTCTATTTTCCTCCTATCATATCATTTTGGTAACTAAACAATATCTTAATAATACCACATGCAGCGTATACCATTTTAGGGAAAAAAAAAACATTTTTGAGATTTTTCTAGAAGTTTTATGTATATATAAATATATACAGATAGACGATATGATTTTTATACTATCTAACTGATACAAGAATTTAAGTTTAACCTTAACTTTTAAAGGCCTTTTTCTCTAGTTTTGTATCTTGTTTTACAAATCAAATATATACTATATTACCAAGGCTTTTCGTCATATAATGTTAATAATACCTTTTCAATACAACAGTCAAATTCAAAATCTCCTTTTTTTTTATACACTGCTATATATTTTATCCAATCCATTGTCTAAAATTATGCAAATCAAACCTACTCTAATCTATTCATTTATTTTCAATTACTGGATCCAATCCCTTTATTTAAGAGTAGAAAACACATATTGACATCTATCATGATCCCCTTGTTACAAAAAAAAAAAAAAATCTTATGATCCAATTAGAATATCTAAATTCAATCTTTAAGGAGAATCACTTCTAAATAACTTAAGACATTAAATCTCAATGCCTTATTATCATTAACCTTGATCAATCAGTTTTTAATTGTCCCTCCGTTGTAATTATGTGGGGAAAAGGCAAAAGAAAAGGGTAAATCTCTACTCATTTTCCAAGACCAAGCTACTCAATTCTAGACCCTTCATATCCTATCTTGTTTCTACGTGTAAATCCATCATTAACATCTACCGATATTTTCTTTTAAGACTCCCATCCTTCACTGTGTCTACTCCCATCTCTCTCTCACATTCCTGCACCAACCCCCTCCTCCCACAAACCCTATATAACACACGCACATACACCACTACCAAAACCATCGCCTTCCTTGGCATCATCAATGGCTTCTACACTAACATCCTCAGTCTCTAAAGTCTCTCTCTTTGACAACTCTTCTTCTTTCCATGGGACTCCCCTCTCTCCACCTTCATCTCTTAGGGTTCACCAAGTGGCCTCCAAGGCTTCTAACAACTTTTCAGTTTCCATGTCGGCTTCGTCACCTTCTTCTTCTTTTAATCCCATACCATATGATCTTAATGCTTTTAGGTTTGAACCCATCAAGGAATCCATTGTTTCACGTGAATGACTAGAAGGTACATGACGGACATGATCACACATGCAGATACTGATGTTGTGGTTGTTGGGGCTGGTTCTGCTGGACTTTCCTGTGCCTATGAGCTTAGTAAAAACCCTAACGTCCAGGTGGCTATTATCGAGCAGTCGGTCAGCCCCGGCGGTGGTGCATGGCTCGGTGGCCAGCTCTTCTCCGCCATGGTAAGCTTCATCATTTAAAAATCTGGTCCCGATAGTTTTGTTCTGAATATAGCAGAAGGAACAAAAATTCTGGATTTGCACAATCGAATCTCCTATGTTTCTCATACTCTGTATTCCGTTGTCCAAAACAGGTTGTGCGTAAACCAGCGCACCGCTTCCTCGACGAGCTTGGCATCGAGTACGATGAGCAGGACAACTATGCCGTGATCAAACATGCTGCTCTCTTCACCTCAACCATCATGAGCAAGCTCTTAGCCAGGCCTAACGTGAAGCTCTTCAACGCCGTGGCGGCTGAGGATTTGATTGTTAAGGATGACAGAGTTGGTGGTGTGGTCACCAACTGGGCTTTGGTGTCGATGAACCATGACACCCAGTCCTGTATGGACCCTAATGTCATGGAGGCTAAGGTTGTCGTGAGTTCTTGTGGTCACGATGGGCCTTTTGGTGCTACTGGTGTGAAGAGGTTGAAGGGTATTGGTATGATCGATAGCGTGCCTGGGATGAAGGCATTGGACATGAATTCTGCTGAGGATGCTATTGTGAGGTTAACTAGGGAGGTTGTCCCCGGCATGATCGTCACCGGTATGGAGGTTGCTGAGATTGATGGATCCCCAAGAATGGTGAGAAAGTTTCGAAATTCCAGTTTACATTCCAGTTTTGAGACAATTCTTGACTGATGACCTGGGTTTTTTGTGTTGCTAATGATCCTATAGTTTAGTCCCATTGTAGTGACGATCCAATGGCGTTATATAGTCTAGTCACGTTTCCCCATCTTCCTAATGGGATGTGATAGTTTCATATTCTACTCATTAGCATTATTTTGAAAAATAATTTGATTTTACAATCAAATTAATTGGGATTCAGTTTCATAAATCAAATAATTACGTTGTGCTAAATTTGTTTTGATTGCCATTGCAGGGACCAACATTTGGAGCTATGATGATCTCAGGGCAAAAGCAGCCCACCTTGCTCTGAAGTCACTGGGGTTGCCTAATGCTTTGGATGGAACATATGTTGGAAGCATCCAACCAGAGCTTGTCTTGGCGGCCGCCGAGTCCGGTGGGGTTGCTGAAGCTTGAATCAGGAGTGTTAGAAAGTGAATAAAATCGTTTGCTACACCGGAGTTCCGGGAAATGTTTTGGATGAATCATAATAAGTTTATGGTTTGATGGCATGTAATGCAGTACAGAGGACTTGGTGATGAGGTGGTGGTGGCTTTTTTTTTTTTTTGAATTGAATAAATAGCAGTCCTTTTAATGGTAGGGTTTTCTGTTTAATCCTCATTTTCTATGTTATGAATCAATGTAATATGGGTTTATGATCTTATTAAATAGGCACAGTTTAAATATATTAATTTGTTGCCTTTAATTTACACTTAAATATTGGTGTGACATTCTCATAGTCCTTAGGCGTTATGGGTCATTGCCAGGACCGGTTTGGGTATATTGGTTTATTATCATTAATAAATATGATATAGATGAAATGCTGATAATTTTATTTATAAAATAGTTCACTACAACTGACTGATAAGTTATCTACAGAGACCTAGTTTTGGTAAATATGTGACAATCCAAACAGGTGAAACTACAATGAGCAGAACCCAAACGAAGACCACTGTGAGCGCATCCTGACCACCAAGCCCACAGGACTGTTGTAGCTGACCATGGGTTTGAGCGCATCCTCTTGCTATCAAGCCCATTATGTATATGAAAATTCCTTGAAGAGAGCGAATGCCTTACTGGGAGAGTTTTGGCTAATGAGCACTAGTTGGAATTGAATTTGAGCTCGATTTGATATTTAAATGCTAACCACTCAATCCGAATTTGATTCGATTTTTCCACACTTGCAATAATTTGGATTCGATTATCTTATTTTTAGGACTTTAATAGATAATAATTAGTGAAAAAGGAATTGTATTTTATTTTTTCTTT
This sequence comes from Combretum micranthum, assembly GCA_024138025.1. Lineage (NCBI taxonomy): Eukaryota > Viridiplantae > Streptophyta > Magnoliopsida > Myrtales > Combretaceae > Combretum > Combretum micranthum. Next base: position 527,529 of record JAMXBD010000543.1, on the reverse strand, counting down.
TTTTTTCTCAAAAAAAAGAACTCTGTTTGAATGTGATAGGCTAAGCGTCTGTTTCGTAAGTTTTTTTTTTCGGTAAATATATTTTTTTAATTTTTTAAATAAATTATTTATTAAAAATATATGAGAATCATCATAAAAAAATTAAATATAATTTGACCATTTTGCACATGATGGCGACGTCTACTTCGGGGGATTCAATTTCGGAAATGAAAATATATGATTAGTCCGAATTTGTTCATTGTGGCCGACCTTTGGAGCTATGAATCCATGGAATATACGTACTATGATTTTGGAAATGTTAAAAAGTATATTTTGATGAGTTGCTTTTCATACTTAGTTAAACTTTAGGAAGTCCTTTTTCTTTGGAGAAATTTTTTAAATTATTAAATTCAATAAATTATTTACAATATTTGAAAGTTTACAAGAGATATCATTAGGAGTTAACGGATACAAGATGGATAGATATAATATGAAACCTTATCTGTAACCTATTCTATGAGATATATAGTATCAAATCTTGTACTTGAAACACATCATATATAACATTGTATCCATCATGTACCCTGTAGGTTTTACAGGATATTTAGTACTCAGTGAAACTTATGATTTTTTTTTCAAATTTTAAGATTATTGTAATATATATAGTTTTATACAACATGAATAATTACCTTGTTTTCAAATATTTATTTTAGCAAATTATCTTTGGAGTGTGGAAATAAATTTAAAAGTAATTTCTCAAAATCATGATTTTTTTTTAATATCTAGAATTTGTTTATGTGATAAGTAGAAAAAGAAGATAATGACAAGTCAAGTACTTGTACTTTTAATTTTTGCTAATTTGGTATCTTATCTTTATATCTTGAGAAATTAGTGCTTGTACTTTCAAAGTATGTGCAATTCAATGCATTTGTAAAATAATATTTGACGGTCATTCATTTTTATGACATGATAATAATAGACCGAGTACCTATACTTTTAAATTTTTTTATCTTTGTTTAGTAATTTAGTATTACATCTTTAAATTTTAGCAATTTTTAGCCATGTATCTGTCATTATCTTATCATTGAAACGAACGTTTGCCAAATATTATTTAACACTAAAAATTGAAAGTATATGGACTTACGTTGCCTTTTATCAAAATTTATAATTGAAAACATATGTTATAATTTAAAACATTATAACATGTAGATGCTTCTATACCAACTAGCATTAAAGGATAATTGCCAGTTTTAGTATGTCACTTGTCTCTACAATTAATATCCAAATTTGAAAGCATTAAAACATTCATATCTTCGGTCTTCATAATGCAACTTGTATTTTGTTCTATTGAATATCCAATATATCTTCATCAATAGAACTTATCTCTACAAAATGAAGAAAATATTTATAAAAAAGAAGAAGAGTAGTATGGAATATGAAATAATGCAACAAAGTAGAATAATTGCCATTAGGAAAAATGAAGCTAAATATTAATACAAAAAGTGTCACTGTCTTAAATAATATTAATAATAACAAAAAATTAGTAGAATTAAATGGTACTATTCTATTGTTAATATTATTTTATACAATTTTATAGAATGAGTATAGAATTCCTTAGAACCTATATACTTTTATAATAGTGTACAAGTTCTAGGGACGGTGTAGAGTGTGAAGATCTTATACCCGTATCCTTCCCTGTGGGAACAGGTTCCGAAAATTTTGTATCTAGAACCTACCTATTGATATTTAATACCTACTTGAAACCTACCCGATCGAGTAGGATTCCAGTGGGTACTTTGTATGATAGGGTTACATGCTCACCCTTATATATCATACTGAGATCAAAATTTAGAGGTTTTTACATTTTCTTTCCAAGGTTAAAATTATTTTATGCATAATATCCTTTATATATGAAAGCCTAATGTCAAAATATTAATCACTCAGTTATGATTTTCATTAAAATCATATTCAAGTAAATTATTACCAAAAGGATTAATATTTGCATTAAATTTAAATAGATGATCAAATTCAAATAGTTAAAATAAAGGGTTAATGATGAATTTGGTACATGAAATTTTCAAAAAAGAACAATAAGGTACCTCAACTTTTGAAATGAACAATTTCATACCTCACAAAACTTTTTGTGGTCAATTTTCAGTACCTAAGTTAACATTGTGAAAATGGTTGCTTATGTGGAAAACAAACCTAATCTATCGAGGACACGTGGCTCATATTTGAATTTGAATTTGAATTAAGATGTAATGTACTCACACTAGATTAAACTTGAGTAAGCACAGTATGGACAGTGTACAACCATAAGTAAGGATAGTGACAACCAAGTTCAATAAAACAAGTTGCACTAGATCACACTTCAAGCTCAAATAGCAACAAACCCTTATTTGATCTTGTAGAAGCAGGAATCCCTAAATTAGTAAAACCCTAATCCCAAAATCACAAGTCGATAGAGAAACTAATCCACTTTCACTATCTAATTAGGTAGAAAAAAACCTTAATTCCAAACATTAGAAGCAAGAACCCCTAAATTAGTGAAACCTTAAACCCAAACCTGAAGTTTATGGAGAAACCTTAATTCAAGGATCTTGGGGAAATTGTAATTGCTAAAGTTTGGTCCTCATTGCGTTGTAAAAGTAAAAGAGTGGGTGTGGTTTTGACTCGTTAGCAGTACAGCTCCACGTCGAAGTCAAAGGTAAAAGTTTAAACCCTTTAAACTGGCGAAGATTTGTTCTTTTTTTTTTTTTTTTTGCTTTTTCGTATTGCTGTGACCGTGACGTTAACACATCGAGCGTTTTCCCTCTTACATGTGTAATTTCTTTTATAAGAACTATTGAAGATTTCATATATTAGGTTAAAGTTGTACTTGTCGATTTTGATGATTTGTTGCAAATTGGCCATGGATTTAGATTGCATTACACTAGTTTGATCAGTGTTGAGCTACAATATGTTCATTTTAAATAAAATGGAATTGGTATTTAAATTGGAAATTCCCTTCTACGTGCATAAAGTATTTGTTGTGAACTGCTAAAGATATGACATATTGCGTTTAATATTGTATTTTTACATTAACATGACATGCTGCAAACTAGACATGGGTGTGGATTGAATTATGATGGTTTGATCAGTGCTGAGCTACAACATGTATATACTCCAAATAAATTCGAAATTGTATTTATTTGGCAAAGGCATTTGAGATTGAGTAGGTGCAACCTTTGTCTTCTCTATCACGTTGCTTATCCATTAATTGTGTAATTGCATTACTTAGTTCCTCAACTGATGATTGTAATGATCTAATCTAATAGTTTGTTATCATCGTTTGATATGGTTAATATTGCAAAGTGAATTGGTATTCCTTGTTTTCAATGGCTAGTGTTGTTTAAGCAAGGATTTAAAACAATTCCAATTAGGGTGTCTTCAATAAAATTCCACTTGATAATTGATTTGACATTTGTATATTTCACAACAGTTTCAATGCCTTCACCGTGTCTTTTTTCACATTGTGATTATTTGATCTAATAAATTGATATGGTTTTGAACATGTAATTCTCACAATGTAATGATGTAAATGTACAATGACATTACCACTTGAAAAATGGTTTCACAGTTTGGATTCCTAACATAGCATCCACATCGATTTATTGCAAAGTCAACTTGATGCTACTGTTGGTGGCAACTTTGATGGTGAAGGGGCAACCCGTCAATATCATAGAGGGGAGTTAGTTGGGTGGACAATAGACGTTAAGGGAATCAATTAGGAAGCGCTTCTCTCCTTCTTGACGGACTTCGAACATGGGAATATTGAGAAGATGTTCTTTTTGATTCTAAGGAAAACAATTGTGGATGGATTGCTACATCTAGTAAAGGGGGAGGATGCACCTCAAAGTGTGATGACTATCATTGTTAGTGTTCATGGTAGTAGACATTATGTATAGCACTGTTCATGCAACCACACACCATAATCATTGGTTGAGCCAAGTGTAATAGAATCGGTAAATCGCTCTGAAGAGGAGGAGGTGGTCAAGGTTGATTGCCAATTAGATGACAACGACCATGGGTGCTTGCTGCAAGGTCTAAGAAGAAAGAATACATAACAAACAAGGGGAGTTACCAAATTCAGGGGTTTGAGGTTGACATGGATAAATTATTTAATAGTCTCAAGGGGGATCCATGTAGAACAAATGGGAATACAACTAATGATGGTAATTCAAAGCTGTAAGAGGATAATATGGCTTCCATTGATGATAAGGACAATTTTTATACTAGATCTAGTGAGGAGGAAGATGGTTAGGTTAAGCCATCATGAAGGAAGAGGACTAAGGAGCATTACAACTCGAGTATAGAGATTCCACATATAGCAATTGGAATGGTATTTGAGAGCAGGAAACAATTCAAGGATGGCATGACCAAGTATTTGGTGGCGAATAGACAGGAGATAAAGATGACACTGAATGAGAACAGACGGGTTCAATACAAATGCAAATTTGAAGGGTGTGATTTTGTTATTTTCACATCTGTACAAAATCAATCAAGGGAGTGGGTTGTAAGGACATTCAAGGACCAGCACTCAAAATTTTGTCGTCTGACCTTCTCAAATAGAATGGTCACTTACAAGGTGTTGGGGAGGCATTTCATGTCATTATCATGCCCATAATGACAATGATGGACATAGAACGGTTAGCTAAGGAGGAGCTTTTGGTCGATGTAACATATCCCTAATGTCGCAGAGCAAAGGAATGGGCTCCTCAATATGTAAATGGCTATGCTGTGATGGAGGTTGACTTTGGGATTATGCTAAAGCACTGAGGCATGCTAGTCGATGACTGTCAAACAAGGTTGACATTGTGACAGAGTATGCTAGTCCTTCACATCCGCTTCAATTTAGGTATGGTTTGTATGCCTAGATTCATGTTGATTGGGTTTTGTTGAGGGTTGTCACCCAGTTATAGGTTTAAATGGATTTTTTTTTTTTTTTTTTTTATGAAAGGAGATATAAAAGGTGAGATGCTTTCCACTATCGTTAGGGACGTGAACGATCAGATGTACCATGTTACATGGGCTTATATAGAGGAGAGAGTGTAGATAATTGGGGATGGTTCCTTAACAGCATTGATTCGATTATTGGGATAAGAAACTCTCCATCATTCACTATCATAAGTGATATGCAGAAGGAGCACATTATTACATTGATTGTTTTGTCATTTGCCTATATTATTTCACACTATTATACTGGTCATAATCATATCTTTCATGCAGGGATTGGAGTTGATGCTATTGAAGGAGTCCCCTTAAGTGGAGAACATGTATCATACTTGACATTTTTTTGTCAATTGCCAAAAAAAACACAGAGGAAGTGAGCTTCAACATTTGGTGTGGCAATGTTGCAAGTCATCTATACATGGAGAGCTTCATCAAGCCGTGGAGAAAATGAAGAAACTAAAGCCTACTGTAGTGGAAGGCATGTTGAAGAAGCACCTGAAACATTGGTGTACGGCATATTTCAAGCACAATCCTAAGTGCAATGTTGTTGACAACAATATGTTAGAGTGCTTCAACACCACAATCATCGAAGCTAGACATATGTCCATCATATCAATAATGGAGAGCATTAGGAAGTAGGTGAGCAACATACATCATAGTTAATGTGATTTTAAATTGATATCTTTCAAAAATTGACCTTGTACATTATGAACGTATCATGCAGGTAATGATTAGGATTGTAATGAAGTTAGAAGAGAGCTTGAAGTGGACAGAACAATTTACACTACGGATTTATGCTCAAATAAAAAAGGCAAAGGCATTAAGTGCCACATGCCGCCCATTAGTTGATGGTTGACTTGAATTTGAAGTCATATACAATTGGGATGCCCTAGCTGTGGATATTGAGAACTAGAGGTGCTTATGTAATGTTTGGGGCTTAAGTGGCATTCCATGTGCACATGGAATCACCTGTATTTTATATGTTAAGGGGGGCATAGATCATGTCAGCTACTAGTACACTATTGAAAGACATCCACTCACTACCACATTGTCCAGCCAATCCCAAGTGCAAAGTTTTGGGAGTGTACAAACCAAGAGAAGATGGTAGCAGCTATTTCTAGGAAGATGCCAAGAAGAACTAGTGACAAGAAAAGGACAAGGGAAGAAGTAAAGCAAGCATATCACAAAGGTATTAAAACCGTTCAATGATTGGCAAAAAGTGTGGTAACCAGAATCACAACGCCATGGGTTACCATCCAAAGCATCTAGTAAGGTTAGATTGTATAATTTGCTTCCTTGTTATCATATCTGTTTCTTTTTTCTATTTATATTTTGCATTCAATTCGAATGTACTTGCAATTGATATTCATTTACATGTTTTCCAATACTATTGTGATGAGTAGAGCGGAAGCAACCAATTAACAAGTAGTGTGATAATGGAGAGACCCTAAGAACAACCTAATATTACTCGAACTAGACAAATGCACAAAATAATTGCAACTGTAAAGGACAGGTTGGGTTGTTTTGAGGATTCTATCATGTGATTACTCTTTTCATATTGTTTGATTACTGATGCACGAGCTAAAATTTTCCATTGCGATTGGATGTCAACACGATGGCTGATTTACCATAGTAAGTACCATTGGTGCCAAAGGCAAAGTGATCTATTTTAAGGAAATCACAGGTATGATACTTATCCTCTACTTGATCCAAGGTTCCAACTTCATGTAACATTGTTTAGTGTTGTTGCAATGTCAATTGGTTTAATAATAGTCTCAATGTAATCTAAAGAAAATAAATGAAGGATGGATCTTAACCCAAGCTCACTACCAATGCAAATGCTACACCCGCATGGATGTCACCTGGCTTTAGGCGCCTTCGTCTGCTAACCAGGCAATCAGAGCAAACTTTGATGCCTGTATTGAATGAGCTAGTTGAACAACCATGAAATACAACATCTATGCCTCCACCATCTATAGGAATTATTGCAAGCACCCCTTCAAACACACAAACAGTGTGAAACTTGGATTGATAAACCTTCTATTCAACTAGTGTCATTAGTGTCAATACATTTGTTATGATATTTTTTAACAGTCTTCATGCATCAATTTATACTGGCACTTTAACAAGTATGCAATAACTTGAATAGAGATTCATAACAGTTTCTTTATTTAGACAATTGCAGCCCTATAGCATTACTATGAGAATGTCTCTACGGCAAGGACGTCAGAAGCGTGCTTGTGCTAAGGAAAAACTAGAGAGATTGAGCAAACAAGAATGCCCTGGAGACAAGTGTAGCTTGAAGCACAATTTGATGCAGCGGAGAGAGCGAACAAGTTAGTTATGAAGAGGACCATGGAGAAGCTACCTATAAGGCATAGCGATTGGATTATGATGGCCAATTTTTGCTAAAGAAAGGAAGCAGGGCCAATTTACCTATGGATCAATAGCTTGGATGATGACCAAGGGTAAGCATATGTTGACTTAAGAAAGCACAAGGAAGTGCCGAATGACAGGTTTTGATTTTGAGCATTGACTTTGAAATTCGATGCTTTTTTAGATGAACTTATGTAAAAGTTATATGTTTATTAATTTCCACTTATGTGGGTTGCCATTATAATGGATGATAAATACGTAGCTAAAGTATCCAACCAATTTCGTTTTAATGGATGTCCACTATGATATCAAAAGGATGTTGTTGTTGGATGCTCCTTGTTAATGTTAGAGTAGTAGTTTATTTAAGTACAATGCGAACAAGGTGTTTTGTACCAAGGAAGAACTTCACATGGAGGACTTCAACACCTACTTTTGATAGAACCCTATAGTCATTTCCAAGGGTGAATGGACAATAAAGTTTGAACACTAATTTGTATGAACGAATCGTGAGGTTAAATGAAAATGTTTGTCATTGTTCATGAAGACAAAATTTTTACAATCACAGCTGTATTTTGTATTGGATGTATGGTAAAAATCATTAGCAGGTGTGTGCAATATGTGCATCTTTAAGAGCAACTACGACAGTGATTAAAGACTTGCTCAGATTCATGATTGGTAATTCGTTTAGTTGAGTAAATAAACAAATTTATTACTTAGACATTAGGAAATAGATAAATTTATTACTTGATTGCACAACATTTATTATTAAACGAATTTAGTACTTAGACATTAGGAAATAGATAAAGTTATTGCTTGATTGCTACAACATTTATTATTATACAAGAACATAATATTATCATCTAAATATAAACAAAACGGCAATGTAGAAGGTGGTCATTCCATTGTTTGTGTTGATGTTGCGAACCTAACATTATGATGGCACAATTTTGTAGATGGTATAGCAATATTTATACCATTGATTGTACTAACCATGGTACAAAATAACATTGTAAATAGATTATAAAAGATATAGGCTGGCCAATTCAATTGTTAATGTCAACAATGGTTAGAAGAATGTTTGAACTAAATCGTCGTCCCAAAATATACACCTACTAATGCCCTAACATAACTCAGTAAAGGTCATTCCAACTAATAAGGCCTATGAACATGGGTTTGACATGATAAAAAATATACATATGTAAATACAAAGAATGTCAAACAATTAACGTTTTGAGAAATTCTTAAACACTAAACAATAGCAGCCCAAAATTCCCCAACTTGTCATACGACCAAGCAACCAATATGTGTCGATCCCCAACCATGTGCCAATGAATAGGTACTTATAAACACTGATTGTCACGGTTATCAGTCAAGTTGTACAAACTCCATTTCTTTCATTGTTGCATTTTAAACAACTAGGATGCCCGTTAACTTCTTCTACCTCTATCAACCCATGGAGAATGCTCATCTTTCGTCTCAATCTTAATATATTCGTTCTTAGCTAGCTTCTCTTTTAAGTACACGAATGACTTCTTTCCTAATCGAGAGACCCATTACCTGGTTTATCATTGTCCCCATTGTAATGCACCCAGTGGAAGAAGTTGCATCCGTCCTCTTACAAATGCCAAAGCATAACTGCAAAATAAATGAAATGTTCATACATAAAAACAATCATGAGTGACTAGCTTAAGGAAGGGAACTAACGTACCATATTGTATCTTGGACAATCGTAGAATAGACAACCATGATTTACCTCTATCCAAGCAATAGTGAACTTTGCCTTTAGGCCGCGCTTGCATGATAGAGACTCATAAGGATTGTTCACTGAATGACTGGATGAATTTTTCAAAAGTTTACTAGACCTTTTCCGTTTTGCGGATCTTGACATTGTAAAACAAAGGGACATTACTTCAAATAGTGTCAATTACATAGCATAAAAGATAGAATTCAACCTTACAAACAATATATACATACGGTATCCTATCTACACAAAGCTATATAGAGTGTCTCCAACAAATATAATATTCAAGATGTGAAAAGCAGATTCGTTAAAGCTAGATGACTAAGCGATGGGGATACTCTGAGGAAAAGAATCAACTAACAGAACTTTGGCATCTCAAAAGCATGCTTCACACAGATCAATGTGGACATAATTAGAATCCAGACAGATCAACAAAATAAAGTTAAAGAATAGTTACAAATAAATAAGCTTATAGAAAACATCTTTCAATCAAATGTGTAATAAGTTAAGGTTTGTCCTAAATCAAGCCACACAACATGGTTCTTCACTGATATTCGTATTGGACAAGCAAATAATAAAAAACAAGTAATCAAATAAAAAACCATGTGTGTTTTATATCGAAATCCCCAGCATCACATATGTTTCGATCGAGTGCGTGGTGCTTACCTCATACTTCTAGTGTTAGATTTGTTGTTTCTTTGAGTTTAAGGTTTGGAAATTTCCAACATAGTTGAATTTCTTTTGTCTTTTAATTTTTCGATTTGGTTTAATATGCCTCCATCCCATGCTAATCCTAGTTACTAGCTATTTTTGAACAAATGATACGTTTAAACAACCAAGTTTTATTTACAGGGTGGGATTAATATTGCCATGTTTCCTTTATCAAGTGAGTTTATCGTTCCATGTAAGCAACCATTATAACGGTGTTAACTTAGGTACCACGAAAAGTTTCTTGAGGTATGAAATTATTCATATCAAAACTTGAGTTACCTTATTGTTCTTTTTTAAAAAGTTTAGGTATCAATTTCGTCATTAATCTTAAAATAAATGATCGATATTATATTGAATGATTTAAATTCTATTAAATGTTGTTAAATTATGTTAATGCAACATGTACAAACAAACACATTGATAAATTTCAAAACAATCTATATGGACTACTCAACACAATGCTAATTTTCTATTTTAATAGTTTAAATTTTACTTCTATTCTAATTATTCAGTATAATATTAAAATCTATTTACTTACATAACATTTTAATTTGAATTTAATTATAAACATTGTCCCTAACTTGCAATTTTCCAATAATATTTTAATGTTTATTGAATTGCTCCAATGATTTTATAATATATGTTGGCGAAAAAAATTTGAACATTTATCAAAAATATAAGTACATAATGTAATTTTAAATAATATTCAATATTTACATTATTAGTTGAATTTTTATATTTTCATTTTCGATTATGTTTCTTTTTATATTTAAAAATATATTTCATAGGTCAATTGAGGTAAAAATCAAATTAATAGCATTTTACTAGAGTTGAGTTGAAAATTTTTGTGGAGTTAAATTTATAAAATCAAACAAATCGTTTTTCCGGGCAAACAAACGAAGGAGCTAAGAAAAAGTAAGAATCCTCTTGCTACCTTGAAGCAATTCCGAAGAAATTAAAGAAATTCTCTTTGTTGCTAATCTTGAAATATCAAACAAAACCCTAGAATTCACGTGCTGCTCCAAGAATCAAAATTCATAAACACCCATTTCCAGTTACTGCTTAATTTTGCATACCCCTCTATCGATTTCATGTTTTGTTTATGCAGTTGTTTGATTTAATTCATGGGTATGTTTCAGGTACTCTGTGGGATTGTGAAATGGAGGAGCTTTTTATTGCTTTGATTTCAATGCTTCTTGTTGTTGCCCTAATTCCTCTTTACTATGGAGACGCCGTCAAGATTCGCCATCAGCAGACCCACATGACGAACAAAATCAGGTCTTTTAGTCTCTTCTTGGGTTTTTTACTTTTTTCTTTTATATTTTTTTGTGTTTTTTTGGGAACATGGGTTTGGATATGTTTTTCATTTGTGGTTCAAATTGTGCTATTTGTTTTGAAGAAAGTGATTTTGTAAGATGGGTTAGGCTTGCGATAGAATGCAATGAGAAAACTGGATTCATATGGTGGACCGCACCTCGGGGAATTGAGACTGGGCTGTTAATTTTAATATTCATGAAGTGTTATTGCCGTATACTGAAGTGGTGATATAATAGTATGTTGTTGTATTGCTAGTAGCTGCCCAGCGGTTCCAGCTGATGGCCGTGATCAATGATAGAGGCTAATTTAGACCAGAAATGAGGATAAAATGATTTCTTTTTGGAAAAAAAAAAAATGGAAATTGAACATCTTGATTTCAGTGAAACTAGTTTCCATTGATTACTAATTTTTTATGGAGTGCTTTTATGGTGGCATGAGCGCAAATGTTAGTGTTTGAGATTTATCTTTGTGTGTGTTATTTGGGAAAAATTCAGGCTCGGCAGAGAGAAACTGTAGTGCGTGCCACAGGGACTCGGCGTATGCGGAGGAGAGCAACTTCCGGGGCTAGCACTTCAACGGCAGCACCGGCAGCTATCCAAGGTATTTTCATTGGTTCTTTTGAGTTCGAACCGTTTTTTCTGACAGCATCTTATTAATGCATTTTACCCTTGGGAATATTACAATTTGGGTTTTATGTGAATGAGTGATGGCATTAGGAATATGTAATGTAAGTCAAAGAGTGATTGTAAGTGGGGAATTCAGGAAAGAAAAGGGATGATTATGCAACAATGGGAGAGATGAGGGGACGTCTATATTTGGTAAATATTGTGCTTGGTAATTGTCTTTGGTGGACGCTGCTAATATTCTTTTGCAAATATGTTATGAACCGTGTAATTCTCTTTTTATATTTAATTTGGTTTGACATCTATATTAGCTAATAGACTTGAAAAAGACTACTATAGGGCATGCTTTCCTTTAATGTTTCCCCAGCTTATAGGCATGTACATACCCCTAGGTTAAGTTTTTATTTCCTAATTGCATTCTTTCACTATTATTTACTATGCTGTACACAAGGGACAGGCATACTTGCTAAAAAGTTCACCAATTAGTTCTTCTCAATTATGAAGTTCACTGTGAAAAATTGCAGAGGATATTGATGGAAGTGATGATGAGGTTGGTGGTGACTATTATGAGCCTAAGGCATCAAAGAAAAAGGAGAAGAAACGGCAAGAGCGGGACGCAAACCGGCAGGTGTGATCATTTTATTTGTATCCTTATTCCACCTACCCTTCAATGGACATTTTGTTCGATACAATATTCATATTGCAGATCAAATGTGCACTTATATGTTCACTTCAACTTGTTCGCTTAAAATTATGCATGCCAAACATATCATTTTATTTGGGGATAATTGAGGAAGCATTTGGCATGCATAGAGGTGGCATTAGTGCAGAATGCAGATTTTATTGTTTGAGATTTATTATGCATGCCAAACGCTTCCTAAAAGCCTATATTTGTATTCTATGCCTTCTCCATCCCAAATTGATATAGCATGACTTACAACTTGTTCACTTCACCATATAAGTTTAGACAGAATTGAATTGTAATTCAACAAAAATATATTAAAGTTATAATAGTACAATGTTCAGCTGACACAGAAAAAAAAAAAAAGGAAATTATATCAGAATAAATGTAAAATATTTATTATGTCCTTATAATAATAGAAAAATATGTAAAATATTTATTATGTCCTTATAATAATAGCAAAATATGTATTATATTTATGAAAAACACGAGCTTAATGGTGGTGGTGTTTCTAAGGTAGGGATAATTATGAGAAGATGTTGAATAAACAATTGAATTGTAATTCATGAGGGTAGGAACATCATTTTTTTTGGATTGGTAGGAGCATTAGGTTGCTGCGATTCATTATTTTATTCAATGGCGATTCCAGCGTTGAAAATCTAACTAAAGATCATAATAACTATTTCGTATTGAATGTAGAGGGAATGGAATAGCTATTCATCCCAAGTGAGCATATGATAAACGTATCCTTGCTGCTACTATCTAGTGCAAACATACAAAATTGTCTTGTTATTGTCTTTTGTGTTTATCCCTTGAGTTTTGAATGCTTCTCATTAATTTTGATCTGCATAAATTCAAATTAAGGCTGAAGAAGCTGCACGTGAATCAAGGAAAACAAAGCAAGACTACTATGCAGAGATGCGGAGAAGGAAGGATGAGGAGCGGGAGGCAAAGGAACGAGCTTTGGTATGTGCTTATATTTGTTACCTATTTGCTAGTGTCCTTTTTTTTTTTTTTCCACCTTTTGTATTTTATGTTTAACCACCATTTTTTTTTTATAATAATAATTTTTGTTATTTTTCTCAGTTCTTTTTGTAGCCAAAATCTTTGCAATGTTGATTCCTTTATATTAGTTGAAATTTTCATGACTTATTCAGGAGGAAGAGTTTAACCACCATTTTTTTTTTTATAATAATAATTTTGTAGCCAAAATCTTTGCAATGTTGATTCCTTTATATTAGTTGAAGAAATTTTCATGACTTATTCAGGAGGAAGAGGCTAAGGCTCGTCAGGCCAGAGAGGAGGAAGCTGCTGCTATGGAGTTTGAGAAGTGGAAAGGAGAGTTTTCAATTGATGCTGAAGGAACCACAGAGGACATAGAAGAAGGGAATGAGGACTTGCTTTCTAATTTTGTGGACTATATAAAGGTACCTTATTTTCTCCTGGCAACCAACAGCACATCGCTGAAAAAAATGGTCTCCATTTATTTAGCTTCCCTGGGAGTTGCAACTACAAACTGCGTTAGAGTGCAGTGCTGCAATCATGTACAATTTGTTTTGCTTAGTGCATCTATAAGCGTCTTTTTTGAGATAAATCCACTTTTACCCTGTTAGATCTTATCCATATAATCTTATTTTTCAGAACCATAAATGTGTCCCACTTGAGGATCTGGCTGCAGAATTCAAGTTAAGGACACAGGTACTGGTGGTTTTTATTTAGATTATTTAGTACTAGCACTTTGTTATTCATGGCTTTTTTAGCATGTTGAACTTTTCTACATGAGATTTTTCACCTGGCACTTCTTGCTATTTGATAGTCTACAGCTAACCTTTGGTCCTATTGACTGTGTTTGTCTTGTCCTGTTTTATGCTGACTCCAGGAATGCATCAACCGGATTACATCACTGGAGAATATGGGTGTGTCATTTCGTGCCTTTTTTATCTCTCTAAAAAGAATTTATGTGATTCATGGCACACTTCTTTTTTAGAATGATTACGAGCAAGCAGCAAAAATGTTGCTTATAGTTACGTTTTCCTCGTAGAGGACACCACATGTATCATTACATTTTTATGCTATCGTATTTTGCTTTTTTGAAATCTAGCTTGCTACGATATAAATCTGCAAGCCTGTCAAAATTTTCTTGGACATTTACGTTGCAAATGCGTCTCTAAGTCACTCTACCCTCCTTTTCCCCCCACAAAGGAGATATGAGATCATCTTCTTTTTGATGAACTCTTTAGACCGAAGCATGGAATTCTGAGCCACTTGCTACAGGTGAGAAGAAATAAGGTGTTACCTCCATGATCAAGCTAATAAAAATGATGTCTGCTTGTCGAACCTAGAAATGAGAAGCTTGTCTTGGATTTTTTTCCATCCTCCACAATTTTATGTCAGTTTCGAGCTATTTTTATTACGTGTTGATTATACGCACTATGGAATTCTGAATTCCCATATTTTTCAGCTGAATTTGATCGTTGCGATTTGTTCCAGGCCGTCTTTCTGGTGTCATGGACGACCGAGGGAAGTATATATACATCTCCATGGATGAAATGAAAGCTGTTGCAGACTACATTAAACGTCAAGGGAGGGTTAGCATATCACACTTAGCTAGCAAGTCCAACCAGTTCATAGATTTGGAGCCTAAAGCTCCGGCTGTAGAGGAAATCGGCAATATGGAAGGGATTAATGTTGTAGGTTAACGTTTTACTGACCTGCAAGGGTTAGAAAAATAGAGAAAAGGTTTTCTGGATCTGTTCTGTATATCGTTAGCCCTTCCCTCCCCTCCCTCCCTCCCTCCCCCCCCCTCCTTTTGTTTCTAATGAAAATCAGTAATTGGAAACCCTGGTTGCAGGATTTTGTTTGTTTTGGTGCAAATTAAATCTGGTAGTTCCCATCCTAGCTCTATCTTATGATCAGTATGCAATGGGGTAGGTCTTTCCTCCTTATGGGAAAAAGGTATTAAAAAAAAAAACAAAAAGATGATACTTGGCCCATCTAATTTTGACAATATTCTCCATTAAGGGTGTACAAGTAAGATTATGATACCGTATGTGATTCTACAATCTCACGTAGCATATCTTCGATGGGAGGTGTGACCTTGAGGGTGTGCCAAAACTAGGTAGGCTGGGGCCTACCTCCTATTTACTCCATATGGATTTTTAGTGCACTCCTTTCACTATGAGAAATTTTGATTTTAGAGATAAAAAATTTCGTCTCTGAAAATGAAAAATATGTCTCTAAAAACTTTTAGAGATAAATTTTTGTTGTAAATTTCTGTCTCAAAAATTATTGTCACTAATTCTTTTAGAATCAGATTTATTTTTCGTCGTAAATTTGCTACGGAATTTTTCACAAATATGTCACTGTTTTATAATTAGTTATTTTTAAATATCCAATAATAAATATTAAATATAATTATTTCGTCGTAAATTTGTCTCTGATTATAAGATAAATTATTAAAAAAATATACATTTGCCTCTTATTTATCCTTCCTTGAAGGTCATTCATCATAGAATGCTACATACTAAGCACGTTTAATATTGAAGTTTTCATAAGTACTAAACCGATAAACTAATTCATATCTTCATAAGTTCAACTACTACTTATTTAAGATATATTAGAATTTACAATATTATAACTATAAAACATTTTACATTTATTTTATAATTTCACTTGGCCTATTTTTTAAGGATTTTTCATTAATATTTTATTAAAATAATATATAATATTAATATATACTATGTTTACATTTTATAATAATTATTTTAAATTATATATTTATTATAAATATATAATATTTTTAGTAGTATATTATAATTTTTTTGCTAAATATGATATTATTATTAAAAATATTATATATTATGTAAATATAAATAATGTTATACATATAAAGTTTTGTATATATTTAATGATATATATCATAATTATACTTTTTACATTACTTATTTAATATTTTATATAAATAAATAAATAAATTGTATTTTTAAGTGATATATTTATTTTTTATATCATTTTTATTACACTTAATAAATTATAATATAGTATAAACAATATAAAAAGTATATTTTTCATTAATATATTAATAAAATAATATATAATATCAATTTAAATGTATTTAACTAATTATTTTATATTATATATTTTATTACTTAAAATACTATATTTTACATAGCATATTATTTTTCCCCTAATATTTTTATATTTTAAATAAAATATAGTATGTAAATATAAATTATGTAAGATATATATAATAAAAATTTTTTTATATTCAATAACATATGAATAATCATATAAATATATAATAAAAAATTATAAATAATATTTTTTATTAATATATTATTAAAAATAATAATATTATTCATATATTTATATATGTTTAAATATACTAAGTTTACATTTTATAGTAATTATTTTATTTTACATATTTTATCATTGATATACTTTATTTTTAAGTCGTATTTTTTTATATTACTTGTATATAACATGATATATTATTGTTATACTGTAAAGACCCGACATGCTCAATTCTCAAATTAAGCACACTAAGTCCCCAACCACGTATAACTCTTACGAATTATACGTAAGGTTGTCTTTAAAGAAGGTGTTTATGTTGAACATTGCTATTCCAATTTTAGAATTTATGAAATCGTTTAGTTAAATTTCTAAATAACTGGATTCGGCAGCGGAAAATCAAATCTTATAAAATCATATTTGTAAACTTCTACTCCCTACAGAGCAAACCAATTTTCTAAGAAACTAACTTTATAAAAACCATTTATGATCTACTCTTGGGGGTAGATAATCATTTATAATCAATTAGGGCATTAACAAGCCCTTAAAAGAAAAATATAATTTACAAATAATCTAGTCCTTTTACAAAACAAAACAAAAGAAGAAACAAATAAAAATAAAATCTCGATCCTATTACACTTTACTCAATCTCCCATACATCCAGAGTCGCCCAAAACCCGGGGCAAACATCATCACATCAATCATCATCAAATCATCATCTCATCATCACTCATCTTCAACATCAACAACATTTCCTGCAAAAAGTTTAGAAACAACAAGAATGAGCCGAAGCCCAATACATAGCAACACAATCACACACGGAGTGGCACACGACTTAAACTATATACAATGCACATCTATAGATTATTATCTTTTCTTTAAAGTGAATAAACAACCAACACAGGAGTACTCACGCTCCGAAACAAGCCACGAGAATCTGGGGATCCTGAGTAACGCTCTCGACGCTCAGGGGGTTGATATAAGTAGCCCGAATACTTATACTTCCTAGATAACGTTACGCTGAAAAAGAAACAGTAATCTCATCCAGGACTCATAGTTGCTACTTAACTTCACTTAACTTAATCCATAATATAATTTAATTCACATGCTCCCATAAACATTGAATTAAATCATATTACTTCCTCTCAAAATAAGTAAACGTTATGCAGTTACCACATTCCTTATCGATTACCCGCCGAGCCTAGTCATTGCATCATGACTATTGACCTAAGAGCCTATTATAATACTGTCATTGCATCATGACAACCCGCCGAGCCATATCATTACATCATGATAAGTGGCATAAGCATTTATTCTAACATCGTCATTGCATCATGACAAGTTGTCGCTCCTCGGACCGGATTCAACGACGAATAACACAACCAACACTTATCAATTATTAAGCCGAGTTTAAGTCTTAATCAGTTTAGGATGCCTATCCTAACATTCAACACGCAAGTTACTGCGTACCTCATATATGGAATCCAAACAAAGTCTCAGAAGGTAGAGTAGAAGCTATCTCAGAAGACATATCTCATATCTACCACTGGTTCAAGAAACAACTCTTATGAGAACCTAAACCAACATTCACTTCACAAACTCATACAAGAACTTATATCAATTATTCACTAATCTCTAACTCATTTTATTAAATCCTATTTGATTAGACACTAATGTGGAAACCCCCTATGGCTGCGAATATCGCCCCGCCAAAATATGGACAGTTCTCTTTGTCTGTCAAAGTGTTTCTTTTCACTTTGTTTATGGTCTTTTATCAACAAAAGCATAATCAAGACATTCATTCACAAAAACATCTATTTCTTAAGCAAACACACCTTTGAAACAACATATTCCCCATATTATTCAAAGATCACCCTAACACATTCATTTAACCTAATTATTTGTTACTAACTCATTTTAGCTTAACCTTAGTCAAATTGATTAGAATTAGTCATTTAAGTCATTTACCAAGTCAAATTGATTAACCTTAGCCATTTAATTCAAAAACTAAGCCAAGTGGATTAAGCTTAAGAAATCTAGTTCATTTTAGTTTAATTGAGTTCATTAAGTCAAACTCATTAGAATTAATCATTTAATCTAATTACTAAGCCAAAGTAATTAAACTAACTCAATCTAATTTATTTTAATTCATTCAAGTCTATTTAATCAAGTTGAACTTAAGTTTGTTAACTAAGTTCATTTTATGTTAAACTCGCATATTTAACTCAATTATTCATTAAATCTATAAATCTATCTAAATCATGTTTAATTATATCACTAAATCATCATTACACATCAAATATTATTTATCAATCTCATTTTATGTCAAAAAGATCCATTTGTTCAAGTAAATACACATAAAACAATCTATAACAAGTTTTTAGCTTAGCTTGAAAAATGTATCAGTTGGAAATAATTAAAATTTAAGCACTGATACGTTTCGAATTTGCAAAAACTCAAAACATGAAAGTTGTATATCTCTTTCTTATCTTTCCAACGCAACTTGAATCACCTCAATCGGAGATCGGATGAAAAAGTTACGGGCAAAATACAAAAGGACTACGAAATTGGAAAAGTTGCAAAACGAACGCCGGTTTCAACACCAGCGGCGTAAATTAAAAATTTGCCAGCGTTAAGGGTCGAGCAATCTGGTCACCATTGGACTCTTCAACACCGCCAAATTCCCAATGTACACCGGCAGTGTAAACGTCAACACCACAGCGTTGAGTGCCGGCATACATGCATTACGTTGCTGTCAAATTTTCCCCTGTTTTCATTTGAGAAAAACATTTGTTCAAATTGTTTCAAACTTCTCTCAAATTCATTTCAAGCTTCTTAAAACTTGTTATTTGATCTTACTACTATTATCTAATAAACATGAACTCCCACTTCAATCCATCAAACATCACTATAATCATCATGAACAACTTCAAACCCCAATTTCACAATTTATGTTCTTTCTCAACAACTCAACTTCAACAACCATAAGCTTTACAAATACAAACTTAAACAACACTTCTCAACTCATATACATCATTTATACAACATTTAAATTCGAAATTATAAATAAGACAATAAATAGTAAACTATACTTAGCTTTTAGAAAAGAACACAAGTTGAAACTTCATCCTCTAGCTCGGTTTCCTCCATCTAGTTCATCTCCTAGTCTTGATTCATCCTCTAGTTGGCTTTGATCTTGAGATTTGTTGAAGAATTGAAGAAAAGAAAGAAAAATGAAGAAGAAAGGAAGAGAGAAAGAGAACCATCGGTTGGGAAAGGAAAATAAAGGAAAGAAAAGTGAAAGAAAGAGAGAGAGAGAGCAGGAGATGAAAAGGAAAAAAGAAAAGATAAGATTTAATAAAAAAAATTTGATATTTTTCGAATAAGGTATAAGTTTTAAACTATCAGATCAATATATATAGTTCTAGAAGCATTTAAAGGATGATTTTAGAATCGATAGGTTAGAAATTAAGCACTTAAAATAAGAACTTAATTTAGGAATCTATTTTAGATGAAAGATATTTAATTTGAGTTCGGGTTTAAGAACTGATATTTTTATTCAAGCAAATGAACTCAAATTTTATAATGATTTAGGAATTAGTGTTTAGGCTAAGAATCAAGAGTTTAGGAATTTTCTAAACACTTTGATGACATGTTTAGGGAATTTGAAACTCAAATCTCAAACCAACTTAATTATTAGCTAATTAAATTAAGCCAACTTGTCTAATTAAATCCTATAATTCATTTGATTCATTTAATTTATCTAAACTCAATTTCTAATCTAGGTGAAGATTTGGGGTATTTCATATACACTATTTTATCAAGTTGTGTAATTTAATTTTTTATATAAGTTATTATGTAAAAGAATATATAATATGATATAAATATATATTTATTAATTTAAGTACTATTTTTTATTTATATTTTATAATATATAAAATATGTAATATAATAATAAATATGTTATAAATAAAACATATATAATTAGTTGTAAATAACATATGATTATACATATTATAGTTATTAGATAATAACATTAATTTATAAATATAATATACGTACTTATTATATAATGCACATTTATATATATTATATTAGATATGTATAACTAAAACTAAATTTTAAACATAATTATTTATATATATGTAATAATTTAGTCTAGAGATGGATTTGCAATAGAATTTAAAAAAAATAGAAACTGGCACTAAAATAATTTATTTTCCTCTAAAATTGAGACAAATTTGCAACAGAAAAATTTTCATCGCAAATCAATTTGTAATCCGTTGCAAATTTCATCGAAAAAACATATAAAAATTAGAAGATCATTCATAATTTATGTCATCACAAATCCGTCGCAAATCTATCTCTAATTTATTTTTTAAAGACATTTCGTTGCAAATTTTCCTGTCTCTAAAGGCTAGTTTTCTAGTAGTGTCGTTATGGGTTTTTAGCATACAATTGGATTCTCTTTCTCACCAATGTTTGCATTAATCAAGATAGCATTTTTGTTTGCTCTTTATTTATCGTTGCTCCCTAACGGTTACTTTGCTCTAAGACGGAACACGGCTTTACTATTGTATTTTTATATCCTACTGTTTATTTTCAACACAAAAGCGCTCGGTTAGTGGAGTTATTATTAGGGGTGGGCACGGATTAGTTTGGTTCGGTTTTTCCTAAAACCAAACCAAACCATACATAATTTACGGTTTGGTTTTTTTTTTTTCTCATCCCAAACCAAACTATTAAGCAATGGTTTGGTTCGGATTAAAATTTTTTTAAATCATTAAATAATGGTTCTCGTTCGATTTGGATTACAAATTATATCAAGATTCTAACTAAAAATTTTCTTTGTTCTATTTTTTTTATATTTATGTAGATACTTAAATATTTATATCATTTTATCACAATAAAATACTTTATGAATTCATCACACTTTTAATGTATAGTTTTCTGTAAAATTAGTTATCTACTAATAAATACATTCACCAATCAATACATAGTAAGTCATTTATAATTTTTAATAGAACCATCAAGTTTAATTATCTACCAATAAATTTAGCTAAAATAAAAAAAATCTATCAACAAAATTTATCAACAAATAAAATGATCTGCTGAAAAAATATGTTAAATAATTAATATATAATAAGAGTTTATAACTAAATAAATAAATTTCATACTTTATAAAATTAAAAGCTATTAAAAAAAATAGTTCATCATCAACAAAAAAAAATAATATATGAGCCTAAAAAAAGATTAAAAATGAACAAGTTTATTTTAAACAATATTCACCAAATAAGAAATATTAAATGAAATCATATGAACATATAGTAAAATATTATTATATTTTCTAAAACGGTTTGGTTTGGTTTTACGGATTGGTTCAGATTAAAAAATTTTTAAACCAAACCATTGAAAAAAGACCATATTTTCGGTTTGGATTAGCTTGGTTTGGTTCAGTTGGTTTTTTTTTGCCCACCCCTAGTTATTATGTATATTATGGCTGCTCCTAGGCAAACTTCCTATGTTTTTAAATGTTACATCAACTTTTCCGCTATTTGTTATTTTTAAACTAATACATTTAAATTTATTTATTTGTTGGTTATTGATTTATTCTAACATTTGTTATAAATTTAAATTAATAAAATTATATTTTTGGGTTTTTCATTGAGAAATTTCAGAATCCAGTTATAGTGGTAAAAAAAATTAGAAAATGGATTCATTGAAGAAGAATCCACAATGGTTGTTACATAATAGTTTTGCATAATTAGATATGTACCAATTGGCATATCTATTAAATTGTATGTAAAATTTTCAAGGAATTTAAGATTTGAGTACATGGAAGCCTTTGAAAAAGAAGTTCAAATATATAATATTTGTGTTATTTATGGTGTTATGAAACTGGTAGACAAATATCTTAATTATTTGTGACTAAAACATGAAAGATACAAAAGTAATTAAAGATATTAGCACAGGCTACTAACTAGGAAGTATCAAAACCACAAGGAGTTATTTATTTATTAAGACATTGGAAGGGTTTTGATTACTATGTTTAGCCTATTTTCTGAATAATTCAACATTGCCTAGTAGTAGTAGTAGTAGTAATAATAAAAGCGCAATGAATTTTATTTTTCAAATATAATATGGCATTGGTTGTTAAGCATGGTAAAGTTTATAATGCTTTAATTTAAAAATATATGTAAGAAAAAGGAAAAAGAAAAGAAAAGCCATGGATTGCATTTTTGAATGGCCTTTGGGCTTCATGATTAAATTATTCAACACAATAATAAAATAGATTAATAAAATTCTATTATTATTAAAAAAAATAAAAGGAATATAAGGAAAAACGAAGAGAGAGAGAGAGAGAGTTGTTTTTTCAACAAACTAGTAATTATTTGCAAAAATAGAGAACTAATTTAACATGTGGCACATAATTAATAAGAAAAACAAGTAGAAAATTGACATTTTATGAAAAGAATAGTTATAACAAAATAAGTTTCTAGTCAAAGTAGTAGCTGTTTTCTTAAAAAAAAAGGAGAGAGTGAGAAAAAACAAAAAAAAAAGAAAAAACAAAAACGAAAACGAAAACGATGTCGTTTAAGGAAGACGAAAAACTAACTTAACGCACCACCCTCCCGCCATAAAAAGCAAAACAAACGACACTTCTTGTTCCCGAAACTAACGCTAAAACTAGAGGTACGAGACCACCTTGCTGACCCTGTCTTTCAACGTCTTCTCCTTTTCTCCCTCTCTCTCCTCTTCCTCTCTCCTTTACCTCCTTTCTCCTACATTCAATACCCCCTTTTCTTCTCACTATCCTCCTCTGCGGGTTTCCGACCCGGCAATCCTCCCACCACCTCTAAGTATTACGTTGTTATACTTTATCTACCTTTTGTATTCTACGACTAGTTATTCTGAATCGGCTTTGAAAGTAACATAAAACTTTTTTAAAAACAGACAATGAAGATACCTTTCTGGGTACTTCTTGTCTGTTTCACGATAATCCTGTCGGGGGGCCGTCATTTTTGCTATGCTCAGGATGATGATGATGATTACTCGGACACCCGGCTGCCCCTCCCCCCGAGCAAGATAATTGTAATGGGCATATTCTTGCTATATAAGTTCATCGAGAGGGAGAAATTATACCCACATGTGAAGAACGCATCTGCTCAAGCTTGGGCTTTTAAGTCTGAAATCAATATCGTAAATGCCGGTGCTGATGAGCTTAAAGCTTGGAAGATATTCGTTCAATTCCAACATGATGAGATTTTGGTTTCGGCTAGTAACGCTGTGTTGATCAATGGGGATGATTTACCTGCTAAGGTAGATAAAAATGGGACTTATTTCGCTGGTTATCCAAATGCGGATTTGAAGACTGCCATTGAGACCGCAGGGGATTTTAATCAGATAGCCACAAAGATTGAGTTAAGCGGCACACAGTTTGGGGTGAAACCACCCGGTGTGCCGATGCCAAGGACGATTAGGCTTTTCAATGATGGGTTTAAGTGTCCAGCGACCCGTCGTCGCGGTATGCTCTCTTGTTTTTGTTTTCCTTCTTTTTGTGCGAGGTTAATATTGTTCTTTGGAATGGTCTACAAGGTTCCTGTAATGGTGGTGTTGGTTGTGGTGGTAGCATACTCGAGCAAGGCTGTTCCAAATTAACTACGGTGAAATAATATAAATGAAAAATTTCTTAAAGAATATTTCAAACGTTCTTGGGCTAATTTGAGAAAATTTTCAATGTTTTGAATAGCGTAAATGGGATAAAGTCTCTCTATCTCTATTATATAAATGAATATTGTCATGTTTTTTAAAGTATTTCAAACTGAGTAAGTTTATTTTATTTCTTTAATCCATATCTTATCTATATTCAATCTATATTCATTGTATATTTGTTCTGGATTAGAAATGCATCTGATTTGTGTAAATAAGACGAAGGGTTAAACAAGACCTAAGAATTTTTCTTTCTTTATTATTATTATTATTATTTTTTTATCCATTGCAGGGACAAGCACATTGTACCTGTGTTGTGTCAAGGACAAGAAATTCAAGGTGAAAGATACAAAGACCAAGCTCCTGCCTCGCCAATACGGGGATCTATCCTTCACTTATGATGTTCTTCAAGCAAATTGGGGCAATTATCTTGCTCAAGTAACCATTGATAACAACCATCCATTAGGCCGCCTTGATCACTGGAATTTGACATGGGAATGGATGAGAGGAGAGTTTATCTACAGCATGAGAGGTGCTTACACCCGCACGATTGACTATTCCGCTTGCATTTATGGTAAACAGGGGCAATTCTACAAGGATTTTGATTTCTCACAAGTCATGAATTGCGATAAAAGGCCGATTATCTCAGACCTCCCTAGTGAGAAAGCAAATGACACTAAAGTTGGGAAGATACCCTATTGCTGTAGGAATGGCACTCTTCTACCAAAAACAATGGATGAGAGCCAAGCAAGGTCTATTTTCCAAATTACTGTGTATAAGATCGAACCGGATATGAATAGGACTGCCCTTTCTCCTCCTCAAAGATGGACCATCAATGGAGTACTTAATCCTGAATATAAATGTGGTCCACCAATTAGAGTAGATAACACGCAATTCCCCGACCCAAACGGGCTTCAAGCTACTAAATCGGCAATTGCTAGTTGGCAAGTGACTTGCAACATAACAACTCCTAAGACTCAAGCATCAAGATGTTGCGTTTCATTCTCTGCATACTACAATGATTCGGTCATTCCTTGCAATACCTGTGCTTGTGGCTGTCCTAAGAACGACACTTGTAACCCGAACGCAAGCCCTCTGCTCCTCCCTCCAGAGGCTCTCCTTGTGCCATTTGACAACAGGACCGATAAAGCAAAAGCTTGGGCTAAGATCAAACATATGCCTATCCCGAAACGCCTGCCTTGTCCGGATAATTGTGGTGTGAGCATCAATTGGCACGTAACTTCGGATTATAAAGGCGGGTGGACAGCTCGTATCACCCTCTTTAACTGGGAGGATTTTGCTTTTGAGAACTGGTTCACAGCTGTACAGTTGAGGAAAGCATCTCCTGGTTTCGAAAAAGTGTATTCCTTCAATGGAACAATGCTGAAAGAAGCCAACAACACCATCTTCTTCCAAGGCTTGCCAGGCTTGAATTACTTGGTGGGAGAAGTGAATGGAACTAACCCTGAGCGTGATCCTAGAGTTCCTGGGAAACAGCAGTCTGTCATATCATTCTCAAAGAAACATACACCACACATCAATATCCCCAAAGGCGACGGATTCCCGAATAGAGTGTTCTTTAATGGTGAAGAATGCTCAATTCCAACGCGTATCCCTCACAACAGCGGTTATCGCTCTGGAGTAAACCTTGTTCTGGTTATGATTGTTGGAATTGCCACATTTCTGATGATGACACAACATCCTTACTGATAGCTTTTCCGGTTTGTTTTTTTCGGATGATAAATTCGTCTCTGAATGGGGGCTTTTTTCCATGAGTTGTTGAATCTGCAGAGGAAAGCTGATGAATAGACTCTTAACAAGATAAGATATGATGTTAATGATATATGTGTAAACATTTTCACTAAGAAAACTTGTTTTTAAGGTATTCAAATACATACCAGAGGGAATTTCAGATGTAGTTTAGCACGGTGTAGCTTGAATTCATCATTACGTGCTCTTATTGTTGAAGTTTTTTGGTTTTGTAGATGCATTTTGATCATATGATTTCCTTTTGGGGGATTGATATCCTCCATATGAAATTAGTGCAGCAAAGTAGAAATTTTTTTTTTTTTTTCTCTTTTGATGATGTGATGGAATGAAATTATTCGAGCCTGTTAGATTTGGTGTGGTTTCATATTTTATTTAGTAGAATGAATCTCTTACATAATATATAAAGGAAAAAAAAAAGATTTTTTTTTGTTTTTTTAATTATTTAACGATTCAAATTCATATATTATCATGATTTTATAAGTGAAATTCTTAATATACAAGTTATTATATCAATTTTAACAGTGAAATATTCTCCGAACGTCTCCTTGCAGGAATGGTAGACGTTTTCATAAAAATACAAGTAAAAAAATCTTTGGAAATAATCTTCTACTGTTTAATGACCTATGGTTAGTTTTGTTTCAATGAAAAATACTCTTGAGTGCTTTTACAATCATATCGGCGGTATAGTCCAGTCAACTATTTAACGGTTAAAATAAATATAATAATTAGAATATTAACTATTTTAGTTATTCGATCGTGGTTAGATACAGTATGAGCTGTTGGATAGTGACAGAATCGATCGTATCAAAACTAATGACCAAAGCATAACATTTTCTATACTTTATAGACATTTTCAACTTTTGCTAAAACTAATATTTAAAAATGTCCAATATTATCATAGTTAATAAAAATTGCCTTTGGCATTTCTAATGGACATTATACACCGTTATTGACAATTGCATTGACCTTTTTATCATCACTTGCTACTAAAATTAATATAGTATCAAATTATTACGGTATTAATTGACAATTTCAAACTCTTCCTAATCCTTCCTTTAATGGGTCTCTAATTATTTTTTAATAAGTAATTATTCATCCAATTAATGATTTCATGTCTCAAAGTAAATCAAAGAATGAACGTGCTACTTTGTACAAATGTACACTAGTTTGTATTATTGATAGAATTATAAAACAGCACACAAAGAGCTCTATACACTAGGCTTAGGGCTTGTGACCTTAATACAAAAGTAAAACAGATCATCTACCCTCAATCTTAGTAATACAATAGTATACAATAATTTGCTGTTGTAGATAGATTTTTGACAAAAGTATATGTGGCTAATAACAACAATTTCACATACATAGGGATAATCAATGTCCATATGTTTGGTTCCAAATGGCCGCATGCACCTTATTCTAGATCTACAAGGACAATGATTTTATAGAGGTAGCAGATGCAATCTCAACATTGAGTGCAATAGGAGCATATATAGGAGTCTCATCTTCATCATGACACTTGATTTATTGTATTTGATTGATGAATTTAGCTCCAACTTGCTCAAACGTGAAACGAGTATGGTGATCAAGGCATCATAATATAAAGGAAGGCTACAAACATGTCCGGATTAAATGTTTATATCGAGTATGACAAAGTTTTTATGGTCCCATCAACAGAACTGTCAAGTCCATCATCTAACCGTTAAAATAAATATAATAATTAAAATATTAACTATTTTAGTAATTCGATCATAGTTAGATATGATGTGAACCGTTGGATAATGACGGGATCGATCTCATCAAAATTAACCAGAAAAAAATTTATAATTATGCTGATAAAAAAGATACTAATGTAATAAATTGCATAATTAACTAAGAATTTTCCTTAAACTTAGGGTAGAGCAAATGAGAAGAAGTTGAGATAATTAAATGTCAGTGAATAATAAAAGTGGTGTATATAAATTTTCCTTGTTTTTGCATTTCAATACTTTATATATACAGGTCAAAATAAGATTTTTATTCTCGTCATTATGGATATCCTTAGTAAACGATGATTTAAAAATCCATATATTTAATAAAAAAAGACAATATAGTTTGTAAAAGAAAAAAAAATTAAAATTCTTCGTAGTGCTTTTCTTTTTTGTTATCATTTCTTCTTCTTTTTCTTCTTTTAAATATACCGCCTAATAAAAAGTAACATGTCAAGTTATATCAACAAATTGAGTAATGAATTGAAGAACTAAAGCTTAGACAAAATTTAACAGATGCAATAGAAAGAAATCAATTTGCCTAATTATTAATCTTTAGAAAAAAAAAAAAAACATGGAACCTAAATAATAAAACAGAGACGTGAAGAAAAAAAAAAAAGGTTTATATTATACACAAATTTTGGATATAGAAATATTATTAAGCATGGCACATAAGAAAATTAAATATTAAAATTTATATCAAGAATCATGAATTACTAAAATAAGGATGAATGGTTGGCCATCAATACAATAATTAACCTTTAATAAAGGATGATTGATTAAAAGATGAGAAGCTTCTATGGTCCCATCGACAGGACCGTTTAGTCAACTATTTAATTATTAAAATAAATATAATAATTAAAATATTAACTATTTTAGTAATTCGATCATAATGGTGTGAGCCGTCGAATAGTGATGAAATTGAACACAAGTCCATTTAGCCTTGCACTTGTTCTCACCCAGCAAATATTGTTTATGCTTGAAGCAACGCACTATTTCACCTTTTATCGCCCTTGCACTTGTTCTCACCCAACAAATATCATTTATGCTTGAAGCATTGCACTATTTTCACCTTCTATTGCCCTTGCACTTGCTCTCACCCAGCAAATATCATTTATGCTTGAAGCAATGCACTATTTCACCTTACTAAATCTTATCAATATTGATGTCACGTTTGGTATACAAAATTAAATTTGGAATATAATCACGATTTTAGATTTTATGAAAATATTTTCATGTTTGAATACACTTTTAAAAGCTAGAATTATGATTTTTGAGATTTAACAATTCTAGTTTTAAAATAGATTTCGATTCTACCTTAATGATTAATACGATTATAATTTTTATCCTCTTAAAATATTTATTATTCACTTTTTTTATTAGCATGTCCATTTCATTTTATTCTATATATGTATCTAAATAAAAAAATGAATTTATTATTCTATAAGTCATTTGTTTTCACTTTAATCCAATTTTGAACTATATTCCTAGTTTTAAAATAGATTTCGATTCTACCTTAATGATTAATACGATTATAATTTTTATCCTCTTAAATATTTATTATTCACTTTTTTTATTAGCATGTCCATTTCATTTTATTCTATATATGTATCCAAATAAAGAAATGAATTTATTATTCTATAAGTCATTTGTTTTCACTTTAATCCAATTTTGAACTATATTCCTATGTATCAAACTTGACATAAAGAGTTTTTTGATCCATTAAAGAATGAGAAATGCAGTGGAGAATGGCCACCATAAGCAATTCACACAAGATTGGCATCATTCCGTTTAAAATATGATAATCAAAAAACCGAAACGCCAACATGTTAAAGCTCAAGAAGCCATACACCGGGGCGAAGGTAAAACTTCAGAAAAAATTGAGATTCAACAGTCAAAACACAATTCTGCTTGAGTGACCACAAAGAGGGTATACATCCCTTCACCAAGCATTTTATAAATTTGTATGAGTTTGTGTATACAACGTACCTCTTTTTCGATTTTGTCATATGATACACAGATTACAAGAAGAACATAAAACCAACAGGCCTTTGCATACAGCCTGAAAGGAAAAAGCAATAATCTGGTATTCTTCGATCAGCGCTAGCTGACAGGAAAAAATCTGAGACCCCTTGATGCATTGTTTCATCACAAGAAGTCAAGAGTATGAAGTGCATTTTTTTTTTTCAAGAACTCCTCAGTCAACATTGGTGATTCATCCGATGCTATGACTTATTAGCCTGGAATAACAACAGATGAAAAAAAAAAATCAGCCAGTTCAAACCCCCGTATGTGAAGAAACAAAGGAAAATATTTGATCATCATAAGCAAATAAGGTGTCAAAACCGAAACTGCAGAAAGTAAGATGGGATGGCGTTTTTTAGTCTCCAGTGATATTAGCTTATGTGCAAACAAGCTCAGTGCACTTCTATGCCTCATCCTTATTGAACTAAAAGACTTTATTCTTGAAGAGAAACATGTGTCTGGTGTGATTGACTACTGTATCTGCAACATAATCTACAATGATACACCATAGTGAGATCGCTACAATGTTAAAGCCGAGGTTTGGGCTATTAGAACAATTTTATTTGACATCCTATTAACTGGCTTTCAGGTATCACCATATAGCTGCACATCTGCTAATGTTTAATTTATATTGAGTGCAATGCTCATCCTTACGTTTGTAAATTTTGTTGCAGATTCTCGATTCAGGATAAAATATCAATGAATGATAGCTCAAACTGCCTTTATGGAAGGTTATCCTAGAAGCAAGAGGAAGAAAGACTGTTGATACCTTTTTTAAATATTTTTTATGCAGCTTCATGGCCCCAGAGCAAGCCTTCTTGGCATCCAGATTTCCAGTGATATCGTTCAAAATCTGAAAGAGATATTAATGGTTACTTGAAAGGAACAAAGAAACAGATCAATACGTGGTAGCACTACTGAAGATGGAATTAAGAAACAATGCATTCTGACCTTAATCACATCATCCAGGCCACGGGCTTCTTGTTGTAGCTTTGAACTCTTTTCTTTTAAGACACTAGCAACCAGGAATACGGAAATTGGGAGGGGAGCTTCAGAATTCTTCCCTCCATTTTTAAGATTCTCTCTCTCAAATTTCCCACACTGCCGTATAGACTTTGGTTTTCCTTTAGATCCCTCTCCCTTTTCACCAGCAAATTCAGGCTCTTCATACAAAGAAAACAGTCCGGGATCATATTCTAGGGCCCACATCATCTGTCAAAGGCATACATTGACATTACAATAAAAGCTAATTAATACCAACAAATAACAAAACCAATCAGGTCCTCATTTATAGAAGATGGAACCATTAACATATGCATGAATATCAAGAGTACATAGTTCATCTTAGCCTTTTCTTAATTACGTCAGAATTCACACGAAAATCCTGAGGGAAAAATTTTCTGGTAGGAAACAACCTAAAATCCCAAGCAAAAATTCATGTCTATGTAATAGTTTCACATCAGTCACTAGTCAAAGGAACATAAACAGCAGTCGAATACGATGGGAAAGTACAATATACTTTGCTCTTTTGCTGTGTTATGGGTGATCAAAGTCAGATAATTCAAGAAATGTATCTTAATATTTAGTGGAGATACCTACTGCAAAAAATCAATCTTCTTTAGAGTTAAGAACTTATGCCTCAAACATATGGGTCGGATAACAGGACTAGGTTAGGCTGACATCATAAACTAGAAAATGGTAGTTTGATGGTTTGTCGATTGATTTTATCCTCCAAAAACTGGTTGTTTAAATGTGACCATAACATATTAACAAGGATAATAGAATTGCGTAGGTGAAAATGCTGATTTTCTAATGTGCAACAAAAGCATATTGTTTGTCCTTCATTAGTAGACACTACCAGTTAAAACCCTTGATATACATTTCACAGTATTCTCCTAGGTGATCATGAACAGGAACAAGATAAACAATTGTGAGAGATACAAACAACCTTAATATCAAGGAATTATAAGACGATGCAAACAACATTCTGTATACAACACCAAAAAGAATTAAAGAACTGAATGTGTACCTCCCAAAGATAAAGTGAATCACCAAAGGAGAATTCTCTACGGAACAAAACCATAAGCATTCGGAAAGCAAAAAGATAGTCTCCTCCACCTAGTGCTTCTGCACTCAAATTCAAAAAGCAGGTGAGTTATCATAACAAAAAATATAAATGCCCAAACAAATTAACCTGGACAGTGTCAAACAATATTTATCCACAAGGTTTTCATCGGTCTTGACCTATACAAATAATGTAAACTTAAAAGATTTAGAAGAACAAGTGAATAGCAAAGAACACTTGTCCTTTCACAAGAGAACAGAAGGATTCATGCACTTTAAAATGGTAACAAACCTTATGATATGCCTTAAATTTCAAGTAATTAAAGTCTTGTGCAATTTCCCCCAACAACCCTTCATGCAAAACTATTTGCTACTTTGCAAGCTAGGAAGGGCTTGCTTAGCCTACTTTATTTTGCCAGGAGCACATGAGATAATACATCTTTTAGATTTAAATTCAATAACCTATAATAAACTTTCCTTTGTGTTGAGTGTTTCATATATGATAAAGGAGTGGCATCTTGCCATTCTTGTTAATGCGTTTTCTGGATCCACATGAACCTACCATTTAGAACTTCAGGATGTAAGCATGCACAACACTCAAAGTCAACTTAAAGTCTGGTTCACTGCAACAAACCTGACTTGAAGAATTATTTGGAAAGTTTTCAATACACTAATTCACTGATGAAAGATAATGCTTGTTCTACCTAATAGCCTTCCTAAAATCATTCAACTCTTGCTTAAACCTGCTACTCTAGCAAGCCCCAGCTAAACAATTATTTTGTTTGAGCAGGAAGTTTTCTTTCACCAAGATTGAGATAACATTTCAGGACAGTATCTCAAAGAACTATACCAATATAACAAACCGACACATACAGTCTATCTGTTCTAATCGATGATTGGACATCATACAGCCTAATAAGGTATAGAACAATTAGAAGTTTCCCATACAACGAAAGGATTTTCAACACCCAGAAAATGAATATGGATGGAGAAAACCTGCAGCTAATGTTAAACTCCAATACAGTCTGAAATGAAAAAATAAATTTGATAGAGGAATGCCAGTGGCATACCTAGGTGCTGATGAAGTTTTGGATCAATAACTTGTGTAATTGAAGCCAAGTTACTAAGTTGTGCCTCCACACCGACAGATCTCTCAGTGCATCTGAAGTTCCCTCGCTGTGGAATGACAAGGAAAACGCATTTCAGAAAGAAACTATGACTGCACCAAAACTGAATGCTAATCAATGGGGGAGGAAGAAAAGATAGGATAATAACGCTTTAGAACAGGTATTCACTCCAAAGGAAAGTGACATGGGCATCAAAAACATGAGAAGAAGCTTGTTTTCTTTTGTATTAACTTCGGAAAATTTAGGTTTTAAGGTGACATAATGTCCAAAACAGTGAGCCAGCTGGCTGTCTCACAGGGGCAGGAAAATAGGGCCTATAACCAACTGCCAGGCCCCTGGAAGCTTTGCAATAGCAAGCTTGTATCCGCTGTGGAATGTGCATTTTTAAAAGGGAAGTACTAGCATCTTTACTGAATGAAGTCTTTGATTTTAGATGCTATTACATTCCAGATGAGTTGCTAAAAGATGAATAACCATCCTCATGAAATCCACATGTTATATAATTAGTGCAGCAATCAATAAACCAGGGAGAGTAAGAAATAAGTAGCAATCGGCAAGTTCTTAGTAGGAAATGATCATCTAGTGAACACTTTTAATAAGACATGGCAAGGCAGTGGTGATTACAAGAAACAGAACTTATAGAATGCCGTTACTTAGCAAAAAATGTATGAAAATGTGCCATCACAACTTAAATAAAAAAATAACGGGGAAGAAGAAGAAGATCATAATATAAAACTAAGCAGTATTTCATATAGGATAGAATGATACAGTAAAAAATTGAAATAAATGAGATACGCTTTGTCAAAGCTTGCCAATATGCTTCTCTAATAACTGTTTAGGAATCTGAAGTAAATTTAAGTTTAATATTCCTATGAAGTTGAAAGGTATAAGTCAATGCTTTGCAGCCTGGAAAGGCTAGAAGGATCAAGAGACAAGTTCAATATGATGAATGAAGAAATAAACATTTTTTAAGACATTTATGCTCAGCATGGTAGTGAACCTTTGTGATAAAATGCATTCACAAACTCAAGATGCATTAGGCTTAAAACAAAATGCACTGTGTTTATCAGTATTTCCACTAGCTGCATACAAAAGAGAACAGGAGAATGAATGGCAAATATAAATTGCATACCAATCGACGCATCAAGCGCTCAAAGCACCAAAATGCATCAGCTTCATCATGAAGAAGAATTATCATTGGGGAGCAAAGATCACTCATTCCTGCCATCATATTCAAACTTTAAAATCAGTTTACACGCAAAATATTAAATATCAGTTTACCGTGCCAGATAACTCATATCAGGACCAATCACCTGAACCATCATACTCTTTCTCATTACTCTATCAAAATGTATAGAAGGTGACTGAATTACTCACCTTGGCAATAGCCAACGTCTTTGTCTATCCAGGCATAAACCGCCAATATATCCCAGAGTTTAGATAGGTTAGTTTGCTTTTCATAGAACATCAATGTCCTGTCAGTGCGGACCACATCAAGACCTAGCAGAAAGTATCTGATACATAAGGAATCAAGCTGATGAAAACAAATTTCCTAAAAGAGAGCCTATTACTTGTGAGTTTAAATACATTTATATCCAGCAATTAGCTCCTATTTCTACTGCATCATCAAACAACAGATGCATGCTGAAAATCAAGCTTCAAACAAAATATCCTAATAGCCATTTTGTAACAGTTGCGATGCATTGTCTAAAAATATTCTTCAATTATCGAGGAAAGCAATTTAGCAACAAAAGTAAGGATCTCAAAGCAGCCCATAGTCATTTATAAATTACCAGTTTAGATAAATATATCATTAAATCTTTTAATATATTTTTTATCCAAAACAATACTTTCTTCAACACACAGTATAAACACAAAACTGGCAACCTGAAAACACCTTGAACAATAGAATATGCTAATTTTTCATGGAACCATAGATTACACAGTTATATTATTGGCAGAGGGATGCAATTGAAATTGGAATAAGTATCTCCAAGCACATGCGCACTCCTACAAGTCTATTGCACAGGTGGTAAAGTATACTTCCTCAGAGCATGCATATAACACCTGAAAATGCTTGAATCAATTTCATACAAAGAGAAATGGTGCATTCAGTTTATGGTGAGAAAGAAGTGCCTACCTATCTGATGCAGTGTAAGCTTCCATTGGATTTCTTTCTTGTCTGTGATGACATTCACTGGCTCTTTAACTGCTTCTACATGACCTGTATTTGAAGATCCCGAATTACCACGAACTGATTTATTTGGAGCTTCATTTTGAGGCAAAACTGGTCCAGCATTTGGGTTTGTTTGTAACATTACGATAGGATCCTGAATAGGAACACCTTCCTCAGTGATTATGGGCGCTGTTACAAATTTACCACTTCCTACAAGGGGAAACATACGACAGCACTCTTCTTTCCACATGACATACTGAACCCTGAAAAAGTGAAAAAGTAATGCTGTGAGTCATTCCCAATTGAGATTGTGGTTAACAGCATGAGGAAAATAAAAAGAAAATAATAGGGGCCTATGGACTGGGAAAATTTTTCTCTTTCAAAATACTTGGAACTGGATTTATGGATCTTGTATCTTCCATAAAAAACACCAAACAAACAAAGTCTAGTGGCCCCTTTGGACAAAAACTTATATATAAAATATGCTCTAATTTTTTATGGAAAGAAGACAAAGGGTCAACAATCAAAAAGTTTTACTTCATTAAAGTGCATCTGGATTTAAGGAAAAACAATTACAGATTATAATAGAGAATGCGTCAAAGTATTTTCAAGTCCATGGTACATGTTGTGAACTAGAAAAAAATTTACATAAATTGAAAACCACCTCCGTCTTTGGCGTATTTGTTCTCGTTCCTCAAATGTACTTTTAGGATCATAACATCCAAGTAAAAATTCCCAAACTTCTCCTCTAATTGATGGATGGACACCCTGAATAATTCAGAAGAAGAGTTAATGGAAAAATATAACCAACCTGTATTGCTAATAAAGCTGAAAACATTAGGAATAGATCAAAGCAGGGTGACATAGAAGAACAGCTCGCTATAGGTAAGAAAAATAAAGGATGACTGACTTGCACGAGAAGCGATGGTACAGAAATAGTTTGGCCTCCTTTAGATATCATGGATACTAAGTGCCATCTTAGACCTTGAACAAAAACAGATACTACCATCCATATATTTAAGCAGGAGACAATCATAAATCCATAAAAAACTAAGGGTCATTCTTTCTGTTTTGCTTAAGAAAGACATGAAAATTTATGCAAATAGTGGCTTTTTTTCTTTTACATTGAATTTACATTACATTAAATAGACAGCCTATTTATTCGTCTATCAATATATTCCGTACACCATAAAAGTACCTCCAAGCTTATGATGATGCCAAGAGATTCAGCTGTAAAACTAGCAGTGGATGAGCAGCATTATAATAGGTAGAAGTATAATCCAAGTATTATACACCCTAACAATCAAAGCAAGATCATCCCTGTATACAAGATTTATGAAATGATTGTTCAGAAGTTTAGAGAGCACTAGAAATTTTTATTTCTTAAGTTCAGAGGTAACGACATAACTCAATCTCAACCAATTCAGATATTTGTGTTAGAAAAATTGCCCCAACATGAACTTATAGACCATCCAAGTATACTTACCCCACGTTGGATTCGACTAAGAGTCTTGCCTATATCCAGATACCCTTCCGGAGTAATTGCAGCTTGCCACTTTCTAGCACTTAGGGTTTTCCCAGCCTGTATACACACATATCAAAAGAAGCTCAATCACTGATATTAAGTACATAAAAGCATGTCTAATCACTAAATTAGAGGCAAAAAGCTGTCTGAAATGTACACTATGTGTCTAAGTAGAATGGGGACTAAAACAGTCACTATGAAATGCACACAATAATTTCAAGTACATCAAGTTATCACTCTTGAACTGAACCTCCAAATTCGAGAGAGTAGGACATATATAGTTGCACCCAAGATGCTTATACACGGACAGCCATCGTGTAAGCAAAAACCTTCTCATATCCAAATCAATGTTGGTCTAATCCTTTTCATATAGTAATGATAACTCCCATAATATTCAACCTAAATTGATTGGTTTCAACCTACTCATAGCACAGATTTAAGGGAGTAGCAGGGGTTTGACAAATAAAGTTCAGATATAGTAAAGAAATATTGATCAGTACAATTCTTATCATTTGCTCCCCCAAAAGAATCTAAACCTGTTTCCACTCCCCAGCTCGAAATGTCGAAGATACAACAAGATTCCTCAAATTTTGAGTTCATTTTTTAAGGATAGAATTTGCAATCCATCAAGTTATCACCATTCTAGACCAATGCTTCTCACATTGTTCAAGCACCAATAGGAATGAAGCATAAAGAAAAGAATACGGCATGTATAATTTTCTCCTCTATACGCCATTCAAAAAGCCACACATTAACTAACTAGCTTTTTTACAACACATCCTTAAGGATTACAAAATCCTAACTCCCTTTCACAACTCAAATAAGTAATCAAATTTTCTTGCCTTTTCTTATACAATCTTTTACACCATAAACAATTCCTATCCATTTTTATTAGAAGATAAAACATCAAAACTAACAATTCAATGAGGAAAAAAAAAATGCAGGTTTCTGATGCTAATTTTCTTTGTTCCTACTGCAGTAGATAAGCAAATCTCATTGCATTTTCTGTTCTTGTCAAGCCTGGTTTTTCGCTCGGTGTGCCGGCCAAGATAGATAGATATTCTTGCGATCCTAACAAGAAGTGATCGTGCGAATCCTTGACCCGAACTTGTAATAAGATCCAAATGCATAACGTAAACTGCTCAGAATTTACATAAGAATATTATATGTCCTAAAATTGGATCATTGTAAACAATTTCAACCCAGTTTTATTGAAAGATTGAACATCAAAAACCCAACAATGCACCCAAAAAAAAAAAAAAAATTCTGATGCTTATCCAAGACAAAAACAAAGGTCATTCTAGAAACAAATGATAAAGAAAATTGAACCCCAAAAAAAAAAAAAAAAACTCACCTTTATCTTGAATTTGGTTTTTGGGACATCCGTACATTCAGGTCTAACCTGATAATAAGAATCAGCCGGAGTACC
Organism: Combretum micranthum; assembly: GCA_024138025.1. Lineage (NCBI taxonomy): Eukaryota > Viridiplantae > Streptophyta > Magnoliopsida > Myrtales > Combretaceae > Combretum > Combretum micranthum. Next base: position 489,247 of record JAMXBD010000543.1, on the reverse strand, counting down.
CGGGTCTCCTTTCCACATTTTATGAAAACACCAAAATACAAAAAACTTTTCAATTTCTCGTCCAAAAAACTAATCAATTATATACAAAGATCAAGACTTTAAGCTTTTAAGGCAGACCCAGATGAATTTTCTTGCAAAAGATCAAATCTATCGTCCAAATTCAAAAAAATCAAACAACACAAAGCAATCAATTGAGGGGAAATAAATCAAAAGGAACAAAACCCAAAATTTTGCTCCCTCCCTTTTTCCCAAAAATTTATCTAATCTGGTAACATAAGAAACTTGTGATCTTCTTGGGCTGTTTATTTAGTAAATATTATGAGGTTGTAATTGACACGTGGGGTTGTTGACAATTGACAATAAAAATTGATCATGTTGTAGTGAATGTTCTGTCTGGTGGTGGTTGAAATTCTACTTAGTTTTTTTCTATGTTTTTTAAACCTGTCTAGTGTCTTAAAATAGAAAGCAAATGAAAGTTACCCGGTTGTTTATGTAAAAAGAGGTTTGTGAAACACGCAAAAATTATTGTATAAAATTAAACCTCAAATTAGCATTTTTGTATCGCATGCATAAAAATATAAAAATTATATATATATATTGCATTTTAAAGGCTAAATATCATGACCTATTATGCAAAACTTATAAAAATATGTATCGCATATGAGGAATGTGATACACGTAAAGTATCACACACTCTATCTGCAATATAAAGCAAAATACTAATACTTCGCATGTATGATATTTACTTATGATACATATATTGTATATAGGTGTGTGATACACGTAAAGTGTATCGCATATTGAATGTGAGATATATTAAAAGAAAAGCTATATCGCATATCTTATATGGATATATCAAAGTATATGTATAATATTTCTTATATAAATTATATATGTGTAATTTTTTAAAAAGATGATAGACAAATAATAATCTCTGGCCGAAACTTTAAACATTAATCTCTTTTTATTTTGTGGGAAATTTCTTTTTGTTTCAGTTCATTTATTATTTTTAGGTATTTATTTGCACAAACAAAGTAAGAAAAGTTTAATTATTTACTCCTAATGTATACTTGTTAAAACAACATGAAAATCACCAATAAGCTGATCCGTCTACATATTATTCAAACTGGATTCATTTTATACTCGAGTTAAGTTTGATGTATAAATAAATTGAATTTTAGTTTAAGAAAAACTTATTTATTTAAATTAATGGAGCTTCTACTCCTATTTAGATTGGCAAGTTGGTTTGGGAGATGCTTCCTATTATATTTATATATGATTACATAATTAATCCTTTTTTAATAGCTCAATATTCAAAATACAAGAAGTTAAAAAGGGAATTTCATAATCATTGTCTTAGTGACCTTTATTTAATGATACAATTTCACTTATATAAGTAGTAAGATAATATTTTCCTATACAATTGTTTAATTTACTTCACACTCTTTTTTATAATAACTACGATACAAAATTATTAATGCATTGAGCGGCTTCTAAAAACTTAAATTTATCTGGGCTCAAGTTTGATTTACAAACAAATTAAGTTAAGATTTCATGTAAATTTTTTATTTAAATGAGCTAAATTTGTGCATATAATTGCTAGGTTTAATAAAAGTTTAGATCAATTTGAACAAACCATTAAAAGCTAGACCTAGCTTCATTTCTTTACAATTGCAAACACAATTCTTATACATGCACATACATGTAGTTCCAGGTTTATTTGTTTCATCATATTTTGATCATTCGACATTATATTTTGTCATTTTCAAACAGATATTTATAAAAAAAAAATATACACTAATAAAAAGCTGATAATTTTATTCATAAACTGACCAAATAGATACGATACATATATAATACAGATAAGTTATATATACAGATCAGATACGTAAACGATATAGATTAAAATCCGACAATCGATATTTGACTTGTTAAATTGTTGTTTTAATAATTTTGAGCAATTTCTTTTACCTATCTTCTTGTTTTATTTGAGTTTTTCATATTTTAATAGCTTCCTTTCTAAAAACATGTCTCCTTTATGATAGTAATTTACCTAGAAATTATGCATAAAAAAATATCTCTCAATTGATAAATACATTCATGTTACAAATTTATCATAGAATCATTATCAAACGGAAGGCACATTCTTTTAATCGTATTGAAAAAATAAAGTATTCAAATAGATAAATTAAAATTAAAAAAATAAAACTACCAAAATAAGGAAATAGGTATATTAGATTAGACATCAGCATGGTTGAACCTAACCCAGACAAGCTGAGTCTCGGGTCCAATCTAGGGTAACCCAGAACCAGCTCGACCTAAGTAGGCAGGGCCAGCTCTAAACCTCCTACCGGTTTTTACGACCCATCGAACTGTTTACTTAAAAAAAATAAATATAATTGTAAAGGTAATTTTATTATAAAATTTTAAATGGGAAAAATAAAATAAATACAAAATTTAAAAACATAATTTAAGTTAACAATAATAAAGTTATAACTTTTAGGCCTAAGAACAATAGTTTTTAACCAATTTATTTATTAAGGGAATAGTTAAAGGTATGTATTTATTTATATACAAGCAAATCCACTCTTTGTAGTAAATCTACTAATGTGAGACTATAAAACTAAAGTCACAACCAAGTCCCTTAAAAGCAAATATAAGTCTCATATTGTTAAGCAACACTATTTACTTTTAGTTTGAAATCTATATAAATTGAGGAGGTTTCACTTTTTAATTCATTTATTGTGTATGGCATATGTAGTTAATAACAACATTCATTAAATGTTATAAATAGATAATTAATTTTAATATTCACATAAAAATTAATTTAAAATTTTCTTTCTTATTTGTATATTTTTTCCACATTTCTTGGTTTTATTTTTCCCTTTTTTCATGTTTTCCTCTTTTTATTATGCGAGTCTATCTTACTTGACAAGTTAGCTAGTCGAAAGCCAATGTTGATGTCTATACCCGACCTTGGTTAGTATTTACTAACTTTTAAAAACTTTAAAGAAATAGAGAAGATTATAGAAACTTGCTCTCAAAAGTTATATTGTAATGACTCGGAACTTCGCTTATCGAAGTATTGTATGCTTTATCAAGATACTGCATAGTTTTGTCCTTAATGTCAGCTATTTCCCAAGAGATCATCTATCTCAAGAGTGCTTTTCCCTAAACATGCTTAACTTTAGAGTTCTAATAAACTCCAAGCCATTGAACCAAAAGATATCTCAATAGTTAGAGTTATATCACCTTATATTTGAGGGTTATTATATACTCCCTCACTTATAGAACTTACGTCCTTGTTGGTTTTGTTTATAGGTGCAGAACCAATATCAAGCAGCGAGGATACTAGAGGTGCTCTATATAGGCTCAAGAGGTACCTCCACTCAAAGACACATCGTCCTGTACAGCACTTAAATCCTTCACTTTTGACTTATGAACGATTTTGATACTACCTATGACGATCTAGAACTCTGCACATCGAGATATCGTCCACTTTAGCAAAATACCATATAGTTTTGTCCTTAGTGCCAGTTACTTTCTAGAAGGTCACCCATCCTAGGAGTTATCTTCTCTGAATACGCTTAACTTTAGAGTTTTGATGAATTTCAAGTTATTACACCAAAAGGCATTTCGATGATTAGAGTTCCATCACCTTATATTTGAGAGGTATTACATATATGTTTGTAAAAATTAGAATATTATATTATGGATTTGCTTGGATTGTTTGATCTTTATATGTATTTGTATCTTATTATATTTTATCTATTTGATTTGTTCATAAGTAAAAATATTTATTTTTTATCCGTGTCTATTTTTTTTATAAATAGTCTTTTTGAAAAACAATAAACATAAGATGTCAAAATGATCTCAAAACAACGAACCAAACCGACCCTATATTTTTATAAGATCGATATAGCGTATTCTAGCTATATCTTATGCACATTATTTTTCAAAGCTCACGGATTGCATGTGACTTACATACCAAATGGATAACAACGTCAACTCGAACTAACGCTTATAAAAAATAATTAAGGTTTAGAATATGTTTAGACTAGCTACAAAAAAAAATAAAAAATAAAAACAATATATAGGTCATTCAAACAAAATTAACAAAATCCATCGTAAAATCGTTTGTAATTGTGGTTTTTTTTTTTTGTAAAAAACAATTAAATCAATGAATAAATTACAATTTCATATTTTTATTCAATAGTAAAATTGCATTTCACTAGTGGGATTTCACTTCACACATATATTGCAACTGTGAGTTGCGATTTTAGCTCGCATAGCAAGACTAAATAGCATATTTTCCATGCGATATCTGTCCAAACATAATTGTTGTATGCATAGAGAATCGCAATAATTCTATATGTACAATGTAATCGAAATAAGAAAATGTGATAATTGCTGGTATTTATATCATGTTTAAAAATTACAATTTTAAACTTTATAATTAATTTTTACTAAACCTTATTATGTAATTAGTTTACTAGCTATCTAAATAGACAAAAAAAAAAAAAATTAGATGGAAATAAAGTCAACCCACTTTGTGACCAGGTTGCTTGTGTTAAAGAACAATGCAAATCATAATAGAAGACATGCCAACAATTATTAAAGCAGGACACATTTCCATCGAGTTTTGCGTTTTTTTTTTCCGCCAAAAGAGGAAAAATACAATTTAAATGGTGTTATATATATATATATATATATATATAAACTATCATATAAGATTCATACATCTTTTAAACATAGTTTATGCTATATAAAATATGGTAGGCGGGCTTCAAATTAAAATTTATGCCTATTTATATCCCATAAAAAAAAAAAAATATATTTTGTTTTCTAAAAAGTAACATTTTTATATTTTTATTGTTTTTATAATAATACATTGAAAATACATTTTCAATATTTCACATTAATTTTGTTTAAAACATAGAATGATGTGAAAATAAACTATTATATATCATGAGAGTAGTTCGAAAAATTACATCCCAATTTAAAAAACGCAAGTTGTTTTCTTAAAAAAGTTAGGGTTTTCTATATAAATCCCTATAAATAATATTTCTAATTTAAAATAATATGTTTCGACCCAACAAGTAAATAAAAAAATAAAAAGTATATATATGTTCTTCTCCGAATCAAACGAAACCTTAAGTTGCTTTAAAAATTCTTTGACTGTTCGGCTCCCCTAGGGTTGACGTTTGGACAAGTTGTTTAAAACATTAATATGTAATTTTAGCAAACGTTGATTTAAAAAATGAGGCAGTCAAAAACGGAACTCGGGAAATGGTTTTATTGACTTGGTCAATTTCGTCGCATGCACAGCAAGTACATAAATAAATAATACAGATAGAAAGATGGGTTTTGGGACCAATTGCAGCCCGAAAGAACAATTCAACCAGGGAGGAAAATGCAGAGAAAGGTTGGTGCGTGGACCAATTGCCAGTAGAACTCTGGCCCAGTCAATTTAAACAAAAGAAGCAAGCCAGTTTCGGTAGTGGTAGTAGCTTCAAAGGAAAAGGGCTGATATTATGAGCATAACCACTACCGGACCCCACTCTAAATCTTTATTTGGGTTTAATATGTGGGACCAATGTTAAAAACTCCTTGAAAGCTGACCCTTTTTTTTTTCCCAACCTGTCAATGAATATTACTTATTTCTTTTATGGGTTAATTATAAAAATATGGTTCGTGTTTTGATCAATTTATAAATACATGATTTATGTTATTTTTTTTATAAATAGGTAATCAGAATTTTATACAAAAATGTTATTATAATTAATTACTCTTATGGAGATATGTATTAGAGTCTTATTGGTTTAAAAAGATTAATTTAATAAAAAAATGTTACTTGATAAAATTAAATAAGTGAAATATTAAAAATTATTTTTAAAAAATAAGAAAATTGAAATATATATTAATTTTTTATTATCAATAAAATATTGACTATCTGTCATTCTAAAATTACTAAATAATATTGACATTTTTGTATGGAACTTAAGTCATTTATTTATAAAAAAAATAGCACAGATCATATTTTTGTAAATTGATCAAAACACATAGATAAGTCGTTTTTAGATAGGCTCCTCATATCCATAGCAACCTATTTCGTTCATGGGTTGAACTGTTTAGGTCCAGTTCGACTACTAATGATCTAATGGGCATCGAAACACCGTGGAAGGTCAAGCTGAACGATCTTAATTGGCAACAATATAGTTGTCTCTTTCCCAAAACTAGACCGAGCTATCTTGGAACGACCCATTAGAGTTTCGACTTGATCCTAAAGGCCAACTTTTCACTACATAAATGATTATTTCAACTCATATTTGACCATCTCAAGACTTGCTTTAGTAGAAAGATATGTCTTCTTGAAAAATCGAATGCACTTTCCCACTAAGGATATTTACTTGCCATGTTTAAAACGATCCTCTCCTCTATATTAGGGGTATGCACGGTGTGACTCGGTCCGGTTCACTCTCTAAATTGAATAGTTACAGTTTGATTGGATACTTTTTTTAAAATTGAACCAAGCATACGATTTTGTTTGTAATTTTTTTAATTAAAAAAAAAAAGAAACAGTTTAGTACATTTTGAACCGTTTTTATTCTTAAAATAAAAATAAATTCTATACAAAAACTTTAATTACATATTTCTTATCACCGATACAAATATAAACAATAATATTTGAAATTAATTATTTGCCTAAATGAATATGTAAAGCATATAGTGGAAGGAGAGATTTCATTCATCATAAAATATAGCCATGCTAAATTATAATCATATATAAAATAAGAATGTGCTATCTTAATATGAGGCACAAATTTTAATTCGTTATATACTTTTAACAAACACAATATTAATTATATAAATCAATAAGTAACTAAGTAATAGAAGTTGATTAATTAGTAAGACAAAAGTAAAAAAAAAAAAAAAAAAAAAGAATCTTAGCACTACAAGCTAAAATCTAAAAATTATATTATTTATAGACATACAACAACAATCAAAATACGATATGATCATTCCAATTTTATTTTCATGAATAATACATACCCAAATAAAAAAAATTATAAATAATCAAATTTTTAATAAAACAATTAAAAAAAAAAATATGTTTGTTTTTTTAAAATATATAAAATGGTTCAGTCCAAGATCCCAAACCAAATCGTTTTGAAAAAAAACCAAAATTTTGATGCAGATTGGTTTGATCAATTTTTTTTCTTTTTTCTTTTCTTTTCTTTTTTTGTTTTTTTGCACGGCTCTACTCTATATATAATGTCAGGGAGTCAACCGTAGAGGGGATACTCATGCACACATTTGCCTTCACTTTACTATTTTCACATCCTTCTCTTGTTCTCTATATAAATTACTAATTTAGATATCGAATGACTCTAATAAGCAATCCTCTTCTATTTTGGTGATTCAGCAATAGTAATCCAAGGCTTTATCAGCCTAATGCTCTACCAATAACAATCTAAGGTGAATAAGGTTATTTTCGCAATGAATTGTCTAAATATATTTAATCCAGTAATATAAATAATATAAAAAAAACTTGTAGGTAATAAATTAACATTTGTAAAATTTATATAGTTAACTAGAAAAATAAGTTGTTGAATGTCACATTTATCCCTCAATTTTATGCTTAAAATTTGAAAATATTTAATACAATATTTTATTAAACTCATTAATTTTACTACTCTATAATTTTCTTATACTCTGTAGCTAATAAGTATCCATCATGTCTAGTCACGATGATTGTAAAAATGATGAATATAAATTTAAGTAGATATGAAATTCAACAAATTAAAATTTCACACATCACGCTTTACAGGCGATGTTCATAGTTCGGTATGTTACGACATTACCTCATAAGCCAAAACACTAATTTTAATGAATTTAGCATAATTTTTAAAAATATATTCTAATAATAAGTAAGTATTAGATATCATAATATTTCTTTTTTATTTAGAAATGTACTTTATTACAAATATCAAAATTAGGTAAATTACATTAGAAAGTATCAATATTTGAAATAATTTCATTCAAAGTATCAATATTTAGAGTTAAAAAATGATAATGATGTTATATAAACGGAAGATATCATTAACTAACGTCGTTAGTTGACTGCCAATGCAATAGTTAACTGCCAGGTGACACTTACCTAATGCCTAAAAAATAGTAAAAAATAAATAAAATATATAATGAAATTAGATGAAAAATAAAAAATCTAGGAAATTTGCCCAAAAAAAAAAGAAAGAAAATTTTAAGAAAAGAAGAATATAGCCACCATTGTCGAAACATTCACCACCACACCCATCAAGACTTAGCCTCGCCATCTTCTTTGCTATATCCATCAGTGCCATCACCAAAACATCCACCAATAAAAAAGATTTGATTTTTAAATAAGTGGGTTTATCCAAAGAATCGAGGTAAATAAAGCACAAAATTGATTGTGGGGAGCACAACGACTTTAGGAGACCCATGAAAGATGTTCAACATGGCTAGTAGGGTTCAACGATAATATGTAGAACACCCTACAATTTTTATTTTTTAGATTTAATGAAAAAAGTGTAGAACCAAGATAAGTGGACATTAGAGGATTCACAAACAAATCAAAAGAGACTAATCTTACCTAGATTTATGTGTTATTTATCCTAGAAAGGCAGATAAAGGTTTTTGGAACAATCAACCCCAAGAACATTGATTTATTTTACTCAAGATTAAATTAGAAAATCTTATGGAAATAATGCACCAAAAAGGATTGAGGAGTGAAAGATGATAAAAACCCATAGAATTTTAGGCTTAATTGTGACCAAATCTAAGGTTTCCAATAAAATGACACCTAGAAAACTTTGATCTAAAAGTTCAAATTAAAGACATTAACACTTTCTTTGGATGGGCCAAGATAGTTGTAAAGTGATTGAAGAGGAAAATAGGTATTTGGTAATTTAACTATAAAGCCAAGAAGATGGTGGCATTTAGTCTTGATGGGTGCAGCAATGGTGGCCAGATTCTTTTTTTTCTTAGATTTTTTATTTCACATGACTGCCACTACAATAGATAATTAATGGTGTTAGTTAATGATACCTTATTTAACTCCCTTTATATAACATTATTATCTCTTTTTAATCTCTTCAAATATTGACATCTCAAATAAACTTATCCCTAAAAGTTGATATCTTCCAGTGTAATTTACCCTATAAAAAATTTACAAAGTTTTATATACAATTATTTTTTATAATTAATTTTTATAGCTGAAGTCTTGCATTAAATCTTAACAAAAGCTATTATTATATGACTTGTGTAGATGTTGGGTTCTTCCTCGGTCCCTATTCACGTATCACATAGATCTCATGACTTTTATATAACTCCAAAGTGTTGACAAGGAGATGATGGTTAGTGGAATGAATTAGAGAGAATGACAAGAAAGAGAAAATAGGTAGTTTCAATATCTCTAATGTGCATGTGATGAGCAAGGCTTGATTAAATATCATGTGTCAACCTTTCGTTTCTTAAACAAATGGAATGATGGTGAGACTTCCTTTATGGAATGTTGTTTTTCTTTTCTCTCGAAAAGTTGGAAATGAAAAGCAATAATTCAGTATTTTAGGCAATTGGACTAGATGAGGATCTTCAGATCTTGTAGTGATTGATGGATGAAATGAGATAAGCTCACCCTTCCTTATCTTAAATAAGCTTACTATGGGTCAAGATTAATAGTTATCCTCTTGTGTGCATAAGCCAACCTAAGGAAGTTGGATGCAAATGAACTCTTATCCTGAGCCTATCAAGCCAAATCTCCCAAAATTATCCTAACAAATAAGCCAGACTTGCTAGCCTTGTTACCAAGCCAATGAGTTAAATCCATATAAATATTAATGTAATATCGTATTTAGGTCATATACAGCATGTTACTTTAATTCAATGTTTATTTAAAACTTTAGGACCCGAATGTTGTGATATAAAACTCTATAATCCAAATGCTAAGATCTCTAAACTTAATAATTTTAATGTATATATCCTTTATTTGTTTATAACTTCACAATATTATATCAATAAAATAAATTTTTTTCTCAAACTTAAGCTACATGATGGAAAAAAATAATTAAGAATGCTAAATAGAAAAGAATAGAAAAATTATAGTTGCTTTTCTTTTCTTTTTTTTTTTTAAGTCCAACCAACTACTTTTGCATTGTATTAGTTGAGAAAAAAGAAATTGAACTTGGTATATTTTACTTAAATCGTTATATTTATGTCGATAGAGTATAATAATTTTAGTAGTATTACTTTATTTATTGTATTTAAAATGATAGAAACAACAAATTAAAAATATATTCGAGAACATCAAAATACCTTCCCTTTTAAACCCTAACCCTAATCTCTATCAGACTATAGCTCTAACCTTTTATCACATGTGGGGATGGATCATTCGATCATCGGCATTGTTTGGTTCACTCTGCCCACTTAAGACCAAACTGCCATGATTTGGCTCGGCTTGGCTTGTCTTGGCTCTCGGTGCAGGTTTTATTTTGTTAGCTCAAAAGGGGTTTGATACGGTTAAGTAATTCAAGTTGCATGAGTCTGATGGCAGTGGTTGGGTATTTTAATGGAGGTTTTATGTATTCAATAATTCGAGTCACGTGGTCCGACAGCCATCATTAGGCGGTTAAGTGGGATTTGACATGCAAGTGATTAGAATTGCCTAGGTCCAATGATTAAGATGGTTGTGATTAGGGTTAGGTTTAAGTTTTGATGATTAAATCTTTGTTTTATAATTAGGAATATTTTAAAAATAAAATATGTTTTTTCTTTCTGCTTTTGTATATTTATATTCATGATGTTTTGCAATCCTATTATGTTACAATAGTTGCATGTACATCTACTTTAACTATTTTGTAACTATCTATTGTTATGCTACTATAAAATCCTTGTATTTATCTAGAAAGAATCTCTGTTTGCTGAGTTGTAACATTTTTCTCCATTTCTTCAAAAACAACCTTGTCCTCAAGGTTGTAATGAGGATAAAGGCTTTGAAATCCATCAGTCTTCTTATGTGGTATCCTCAGCAATAACCCTAACTACTGAATCAGAACTTGTTGAACATACTCACCATGTCTTGTAATAACCTTAGATCCAAAAATAGACAATGGTTGTAATAATGGATGATTACCTACGACTTGATCTGGTAAATCCAAAGTAGACATAGAGATACCTCGAGCTAATTTCAAAGTAGAAACATGAAAAAACATTGTGAATTTTCGTCGTCGGTGGTAATTCCAATTCATAAGTTGCCTCCCTAGTTCGTTTTATGACATGAAAAGGTCCATGATACTTCTTGCTCAATTTATGATAGCCATTAGACACCGATGTCTATTTGTAGGGTTATAGTCCCACAAAGACTAAATCACCTCTATGAATGTAACATCTCTTTTGTGCATGTTAGCTATTGTTTTCATACGATTTTGTGCATCTAATAATCTATACCTCATGCCTTCAAAAGCTTGTGTCTAGTACATAAGTCAGTGTCTAATGCTTCTAGTTAGAGTCTCTTAAAAAAAGTACGATAAATTTGGAGGTGCTCTGCCATAAACTCCATGAAAAAGTATTGTTTGAGCTCCATGTGATAAGATTATTATAGGAATACTTAGCCCATGGTAAATATTTCACCATTGAGTTGGAAACCCAATTGCAAAACTTCTCAAATATTGTTGAATCACTTGACTTAACACCTTTGTCTAACCATCCGACTGCGGATGATAAGCATTCGACATATGTAAGTGAATCCTACCTAGCTTGAATAATTCTTTCCAAAATCAACTTATGAAAATGGGTCTCTATCTAAAACTATATGATGAAGGTACAATTGCACCAAGTTCGCCTCAACAAATTCAAGTTCCTGAAGGGATGATTATACGAAATAGAGCCAAGAAGCTTCGGGAAAGATTTCAAGGATTTGTGCAAAAATTTATTGAAGACCACTCCAAGTTCACCAACATCGATTTAGAACAAAAAATGAAGATTTTTACTATCATTTTCGCAACCTAGAAGGATAATACAACATCACCAATGGAAATCAGTCCAGAGTTGCATGTTTTGGGTTCAACACTACCAATGCAAAGATCAATGCCGTCGGCCTTCATTTAATTTTTGTCTTATCGTATTTCTATTTTTTTACTAATGTAGGGATTAATTATAAGTATGTTTTCAGTTACGTTATCAGTTACGTAACTACCACAATTATGGTTTTTTTTAGTTACGTTATCAGTTATGTAACTGCCACAATTATGTTTTTTTTTTTTCATTTACGTTATTAATTACGTAACTGCTATGATTATGAATTTTTAGTTACGTAACTACCTTGTAATAGCCTATATATTAAGGTTAGTATGGGAGAGAGACAATTCGGATTACATAATATATTTTTCATTGTGAAATACAATTTAAGAGAAATCCTTTCTCTTTGAGTTCTTTTGAGAACTTGGAATTTCTTCAAGAATTTGAATTCTTGTTGAGTTCATCATTACACCAAGATTCTAGGTCGGTATATCCAACAGGGTCGCAATCATCATATCAGGTTCTATGGGTTACTCAACCATAGGGTCGATGTCAATTCCATCTTATCACACCAAGGTTCGTGAAGTTTCAGATCCAGATATGAATATTTCATTGGGTCAAGGTCCGCCTTCTTGATTCTTAGAGTCCAGAAAATTCAAGATCCATGCTAAGTACGCATCAGATTGGTATAAGAGCTCTGGGTTTTCTAAGAATCCATATTTAGTTCGATTAGAGGTAACTCGAGTCGTTCATATCTTTAACTGTCTTAAAAAAAAAGAAAGAATTAGGATAAAAAAAATTTGTGTTTTTTTTTTAGATTAGAGATCGATTGAATTTTGAGGAAGAAAAAGATTTGATTTTGATTTGTCTGTTTCAGGTTTTTAGTGAAATTTATGGTTTCTAAATCTGGGGTTTGAGTAGAAAAAAAAAAGGATGAATTAAGAGTGGATTCAAATATGTTGAGAATGGATGTTGATAAGATTTTATTTGACCATATATTTTATTTTAGATGTAGTGTGAGTAATAGTGATAGGGCATGTGGTGTGAGAATTGACAGTAGATGTTGTGCAAATTTTCTTAGCACTTTGTTAGTGGAAAAGTTAAATTTGGAAACTTTGAAGCATCAAATACCTTACAAATTACAATTATCAAAAGAGTGTGAAGAAATTCAAGTGAATGAGTAGGTTCTATTTTCTTTTTATATTGGAAAGTACTATGATGAAGTATTGTGTGATATAGTACCAATGGAAACTTGTCATATTCTTTTGGGGCAACCATGGCATTTTGATAGGTAAGCCAAATATGATGAAAATAAGGATCACTATTCTTTGGTTTTAAACAAAAGGTGATTGAATTTAGTACCCTTCAATCCATTGGAAGTTTATAAGGATTAGTTGATGGTATTGAAGCAATTCAGAAAAAGACAAAAATTAAATGAAGGCCAACGGCATTGATCTTTGCATTAGCGGTGTTGAACCTAAAACATGCAGCTCTGGACTGATTTCCATTGGTGATGTTGTATTATCCTTCTAGGTTGCAAAAATGATAGTAAAAATGTTCATTTTTTGTTCTAAATCGATGTTGGTGAACTTGGAGTGATCTTCAACAAATTTTTGCATAAATCCTTGAAATCTTTCCCGAAGCTTCTTGGCTCTATTTCGTGTAATAATCCCTTCAGGAACTTGAATTTGTTGAGGTGAACTTAGTGCAATTGTACCTTCATTATTGATTTAGAATGAAAGAAGGGGATGAATAGAAAATTGCTTTTAAAACCAAGTGAGGTCTTTATGAATGGTTAGTCATGCCTTTTAGACTAACTAATGCACCAAGTACATTCATGAGACTAATGAATCATGTCATGCATCCTTTCATAGGAAAAATTGCTGTAGTGTACTTTGATGACATTTTAATCTACAGCAAAAATTTAGAAGAGCATGTGAATCATTTGAGGAGTGTACCATCTGTTTTGAAAAAAGAGCATTTATATGCTAATCTTAAAAAATGTACTTTTTGTCTGGACAAAGTTGCATTCTTAGGATTTATGGTCAGTGCTGGAGGCATAGAAGTAGATGAGGAGAAAATTAAGGCAATCAAGGATTGGCCTACTCCTACTAGCATCACTGAGGTAAGGAGCTTTCATGTCCTTGCTAGTTTTTATCAATGCTTTGTAAAAGACTTTAGCACTTTAGCAGCACCATTGATTGAAGTTGTGAAAAAATCTGTTGGATTTAAATGGGGTGAAACACAGGAAAAAGCTTTTAATTTGCTTAAAGAAACATTATGTTATACTTCTTTGTTGTCTTTACTTGATTTTTCCAGGGCTTTTGAGATTGAATGCGACACATCTGGCATTGGCATTGGAGCTGTACTAATGCAAGAGGGCAAGGCAATAGCATATTTCAATGAAAAGCTAAATGGAGCACCATTGAGTTATCCTACTTATGACAATGAGCTATATGCATTGGTGAGAGCATTGGAGACTTGGCAACACTATTTGTGGCCAAAGAAATTTGTCATCCGTATAGATCATGAATCACTGAAGCATTTGAAAGAACAAGGGAAATTGAACAGGAGACATGCCAGATGGATGGATTTTATTGAGACTTTTCCCTATGTGATTAGCTACAAGCACGATAAAGAAAATGTGGCTGCTGATGCATTATCACGTAGGTATGTCCTTCTATCAACTCTTAATACAAAGTTGCTAGGTTTTGAGCATGTTAAAGAGTTGTATGTTACTGATCCTGATTTTGCTATTATTTTTCTTGTTTGTGAAGATGGAGCTTTTAACAAGTTCTATAGACATGATGGATTTTTGTTTAAAGAGGGAAAATTGTGTATTCGTCAATGTTCAATAAGAGAATTACTTGTTAGAGAATCTCATAGTGGAGGATTAATGGTGCATTTTGGTGTAACTAAAACCTTAGATATTTTAAATGAACATTTTTATTGGCCTCATATAGAAAGGATTGGTAGTAGATGTGTTACTTGCAAAAAAGCCAAATCTATGGTGATGCCTCATGGATTGTATATGTCACACCCCGCCCCCTCAGGCGATGGCGATGTGATGCCAGGGCAGACAAACCCACCACTGGCCCCCTAGTGGTAATGGCCGACATCACCATTGCATCATGGTGACCCCAACCAACGCATGCCCCATACGGTACCACGGGCACTATAGGTATTGTTACTCTTAAGCAGAGTTGAATCCAGTCTGCAGACTCTAGGATTCAAACCCCAGACCTAAGGCTTTTGCTTGCTCCAAAGGCAGCACCTCTCAACTGGTGAGAGGTGCTGCCTTTTGGGGCAGGCAAAAGCCTCAGGTCATGGGTTCGATCCCTAGAGGCTGCAGACTGGGATCAATCCATCCTGAGGGTAACAATACCTATAGTGCCCATGATACCCTGCGGGGCATGCGTTGGTTAGGGTCACCATGATGCAATGGTGGTGTCGGCCATTACCACTGGAAGGCCAGTGGTGGTTGTTTGCCTTGGCATCACATCCAGAACCTCGGTAGTGGGGGGTAGGGCTTTGCTAAGAGCTATAATTCAAAAGAATTTGAAGTCTTGGGAAGGTTGTTTACCTATTGTTGAATTTGCATATAATCGCACTGTTCATTCTACTACTGGTTTTTCTCCATTTGAAGTTGTTTATGGTTTTAATCCATTAACTCCTTTAGATTTATTGCCTTTACTAGTTAATGAAAGAACTTGCTTGGATGGTAAGAAGAAGGCAGAAACTGTCAAGAAATTGCATGAACAGGTGTGAAAGAGAATTGAAAAGAGAAATGAGCAATACGCTCAACAAGCTCAACAAGCTCACAAGGGCAGGAAAAAGATCACGTTTGAACCAGGTGATTGGGTGTGGGTGTACTTAAGGAAAGAGAGATTTCCATCTCAAAGGAAATCAAAGCTGGAGCCTAAAGACGATGGACCATTTCAAGTCATTGAAAAGATCAATGATAATGCCTACAAATTAAATTTACTAAGTGAGTATAATATAAGTGCAACTTTCAATATTTATGATTTAAGTCCTTTTGATGTAGGTGGAGACGATTCGAAGACGAATCCTTGGGGGAATGATGAATGTACAATTGCACCAAGTTTGCCTCAACAAATTCAAGTTTATGAAGGTATGATTACACGAAATAGAGCCAAAAAGCTTTGGGAAAGATTTCAAGCATTTGTGCAAAAATTTGTTGAAGATCACTCCAAGTTCACTAACATCGATTTAGAACAAAAAAATGAAGATTTTTACTATCATTTTCGCAATCTAAAGGATAATATAGCATCACCAATGGAAATCAGTCCAGAGTTGCATGTTTTGGGTTCAACACCACCAATGCAAAGACCAATGCCGCCGACCTTCATTTAATTTTTGTCTTTTCGAATTTCTATTTTTTAATAATGTAGGGATTAATTATAATTATGTTTTCAGTTACGTAACTGTCACAATTATGGTTTTTTCAGTTACGTTATTAGTTACGTAACTGCCACAATTATGTTTTTTTTTTTTCATTTACATTATCAATTACGTAACTGCTACAATTATGATTTCTCAGTTATGTAATTGCCTTGTAATAGCCTATATATTAAGGTTAGTATGGGAGAGAGATAATTCATATTACATAATATATTTTTCATTGTGAAATACAATTTGAGAGAAATCATTTCTCTTTGAGTTCTTTTGAGAACTTGGAATTTCTTCAAGAATTTGAATTCTTATTGAGTTCATCATTATACCAAGGTGCTAGGTAGGTATATCCAATAAGGTCATGATCATCATATCAAGGTTCTTTGGGTTACTCAACCATAGGGTCGAGGTCAATTCCATCTTATCATATCAAGGTTCGTGGAGTTCCAGATCCATATCTGGATATTTCATTAGGTCAAGATCCACCTTCTTGATTCTTAGAGTTCGAAAAATTCAAGATCCATACCGAGCATACATCAGTATAGTTCTTGAAAACCCATGTAACCTCACCACAATAATTAAAAACAGTTGTGTAACCTTAGTCATATATTTGGCTACATATAATGGTTGTAGTAACCTAGCTAGTTCCTTGGTCATATATTTGACTTGCTGACAAGTAACATACTGTTGAACAAATTCTTCCACAATATGTTTCATACATTCCCAATAGAAAGAAGAAGCTAACCTCTTATAGGTTTTTAGTACACCAAAATGACCAGCAAGAGGAGAACTATGGAACTCACGCAATAAAATCGGAATGAGTTGAGATTGTGACACAAAAAATAATCATACACCATAGTACAAAAGTCCATTTTTCCAATATAGAGAATATTTCATAGTTTTCCCTTAGTTAAGGTTAGACATAATCTATTGAAAAGCAGGCAACACATTATATTCTTGTTTGAAATCTTCAATCAATTTGAAATAAGATGCTGAAATGCCAAAATACTCCCCTTGATCATCTTCTTGTTGTGACAATGCATCTGTAATAATATTATCACAACCTGGTTTGTAAGTGATCATATAATTATCTCCAACCAATTTGGATAAATATTTTTGCTGTTATGAAGTTTGTACGACTGATTTAGTATCTCCTTCAAACTTCTATGATATGTTCGGATAGTAAAGTGTTGACCTAATAGATACTGTCTCCACTTCTTTACAGCTTCTATTATTGCATACAACTCTCTCACATAAGTAGAGGCTTTCCTTAAATGTACTGGCGTCTTTTTACTAAAACATGCCACCGGTTGATCTTGCTGTAACAATATTGCACCAATACCATGTCTTGAAGCATTAATTTCCACAATAAATGGACATGAAAAATTTGGATGTCTCAAAATAGGAGCTAAACGCAATAGCAATTTCAACCGCTCAAAAGCCTCTAAAACTTGAGGATTCCAGTCAAGATAGTCTTTCTATAACATATTAGTCAAGGAATATGCAATTGATGCATAACCTTGATTAAAACGACGATGACATCCAGATAAACCTAAAAAACTTCTTAATTCCTTAACTGTCTCTTGCTTCGGCCAATCCTTAACAACTGGAATCTTTGATGGATCTGGTTACACTCCATTTCGCACCATTACATGGCCTAACTATTCAATCTTTTGCTTGCCAAGTGAGTACTTAGATTTTTTTGAGAAAAAAACTTATTCTCTAACAAAATGTGCAATCCAAGCTAAATGTTCATGATGTTGTTTCACTGTTTGCTGTATATCAATATGTCATCAAAAAATACTATGAGAACTTTTCTTAAAAATGTTTTAAACAGCCTATTCATAATAGCTTGAAAAGTAGTCGGGGCATTAGTTAAACCGAAAGGCATCATTAAAAATTCATAGTGGCCTTCATGAGTACGAAAAGTAGTTTTCTCAATGTCATCTTCCAATATTCTAATATGGTGATAACTAGATCGTAAATCTAATTTGAGAAAATCATGTCTCCATGCAGCTTATATATTAATTAATCTATTGTAGGAATTGAAAATTGATGCTTGACAGTAACATTATTTAATGCTCTATAGTCTATACAAAATCTCCATGATCTGTCCTTCTTCTTAACCAATAAAACTGGACTAGAGAATGGACTAGTACTATTCCTTATAATCCCCTGTTTAAGCATATCTCTTACTTGTTTTTCCATTTCATTTTTTTGAAAATGTGAATAACATTAAGGCTTTACATTTACAAGAACAGTACCTAGATTCAAATGGATCCGATGTTGAATATTACGTATGGAGACAATGATGAAGGTGTCTCGAACACAGCAAAGAATTTTCCCAATACGCTTGCAAGAGCGTCATTGTTGGTGATACTCGGTGTGGAATCACCATTCTAAGCTACCAATTGATAAAAAGATGCTATATCATCTGTTCTAATCAAGCGCCATAATAGATGATGTGAGATTAGTTGTACAATAGCTGAATCATCATAAAGAGACACTTGTTGACCCTCTCTATTGAACTGCATAGTCATTGCAGTATAATCGATCGTAATCGGCCCTAAACTTTTCATCCATTGGACGCACAACACTACATCAGCTCCTTATATAGGAAGAATATGAAAATGCATTTAGAATTCATAATCCTGAATTCGAACAGGCACATTCTCATACTATCCTTCACACCACAATACATTCTCATACTATCCTTCACACCACAATTTTGTACCATCTCCAATCATGATTGCAAACCCAGTTGATGCTATTACTGCTAAATTTAGAAATCTAGCTACTCTTGATTGTAAAAGGTCATGTGCACTACTACCATCTATTAATATGAGACTAGTTTACTATTAATCATGCCTTCAAATCGTAAAGTTTTAGGCACTGATATACTAGATAATGCATGCAAACTGATCCTGACTTTACTATCATTATCTAAAAATGCACTATCAGACCCCACATACTCAAAATCCTCTACTGTATATTCATGTTCTGCATTCTATTCCTCAATACAATCATCATCATTGACAATCATCAACAAAAATTTGGCTTTAAACCTATGATTTATACTATACTTCTCATCATAGTTGTAGCATATTCCTTGCTCTCTTCTTGCTGCCACTTGTTCTTATGATAGTTTCTTGATAGGAAGTGATGGTCTGTTTTGATCAAGTGTTCTGGTATCTAGTTTGAAAAATAAAACGGTTGGTCAAGTGTTTTAGGTTTGGAAGGTTGTAAATTTGAGAAAGATGGTTTTGAAAAAGAATTTGACTAAATGCTTTGAATGCTTTAAGACTTGATATGAGACAGCTAACCAATAAACCATCCGATAATCCAAACACTCATTAGATAGAGCCTTGAACTTTGTTTGGTACTCTTCCACAGATGATGGTTGTAGTAACTTCAACAACTGTCCTTGGACATCTTCATATAATGACAATCCAAACCTCTTTTCAACTACTTTCTTGAAAGCATCCCATGTAGTAATCTTGTTATTCTTCTCTAACCACTAGTACCATTCTAATGCCTTGTCTTCTATTGCAAAGGAAGCTACTATGGTGCGATCTTCCACAGGTACTTTATGAAAATTGAAAAACCTTTTGGTTTTGAATAGCCACCAAATCGCATTCTCTCGATTAAACTTAGGAATCTCCAAGTTAATGCCTTTAAGTATCAAATCCAAATTGGCCTCCTTGGACAATGATGATTCCTCGCCATTGGATTGTTATGATGCTACTGTTGGAGTCTGATTCTCAATGGCTGATAAACTTCTACTTATAGTCTGCTTCACCTCATCCATGAACATTGCTAACTTCCTATCCATTTCTTACGTGATTGTAGCCTGCAAGCTCTCTAACTTTTCTTCTAAGTTCATATTTCTTGTTTCAGTTGCCATCAAGATCAAGACCCAACTTCAAGAATCCTCCAATGCTGCTTCAATACTGATATGAACACCAACAATTTGCTCCAAGAAGAATAAGAGCACCAATTGATAGAACTCGGCCCACTCAAATATCAAAGCTTAGCTCACTAACTGTTATTAACCCTACCTTTACTTACTCTTCGTTAAGGTATTCAAACCTTAACTCTCTCTTCTTCTTCGACACTAACTTTCTCTACTCTAATGGTGTTTACTATTTTGCAAGAATGGCAACTTTTGAGAAGTCCCAGTACTCCTTAGTTAAGAGACTATTCTTTTATAAAGGGCCAAGAATGGTTTTCTCTTTCTTCTTTCATATATTTATATTGATGTTTTATAATCCTATTCTGTTATAGTAGTTGCATGCATATTTACTTTAACTATTTTGTAACTACCTATTATTATGCTGCTATAAAATCCCTGTATTTATCTAGAAAGGATCTCCATCTTCTGTTTTATATTTGTTGAGTTGTAACATTTATAATAGTTACTCTGCATAAACCAAATATATTGTGAATGGTCTTTCCTTACTACAAAACTTGTTAGATGTTACATATATGCATACATATATATATATATATTATTAACATAGTTTTCAATTTGATAAAATTTTAATTAATTACATGGAAAGGGAGAGTGAAATTTTCTCAAATACATCCCTCTTTTCATTTTCTTAAGAGAAAACATTTTAAGCATGTATATAATTATGATGATAAAAATAATGAGATGGCAAATTGTTGAAAGACCCATTTAGATCTATTTACATCTTGTCGCTTATGATAAATCCTTGAAGTTAGTACCATTTTATTGATGAATCACATATAGGCTTCAGCCAAAAAAAAAAAAAAAAAGAAAAGAAAAAATCACACATAAGCTAATAAAAACCAAATAGTATACGGCATAGTTCGCCATAATCGTACTACTGTATTATTAAAGTCTAGTCTTCAAATCAAATTTCAAAATGACTCATATGTTCAAGTCACTAAAGGAAAAATTCAATTTTCTTGAATTGAAAATCATAATAATATAAAATGAATATTTTTGTGTGATAGAATAACTATGTGGATTTCTTCTCTTTTTTTTTTCCAAAATCTATTTAAATGACATATATTGGTTGTTGAATATTTACTAGGATAGAATATTCGTGTGTTTTTCTTTTTTAATTATCATTATTTTGATTGTGCATATGTAATATATTTCCATTCTATTTTTAGAATAATTTGCCAATAGCCTTATGGTCTATAGTGACATTTTTCCTAGTCTCTAATGTGAGTGGTTTCAAATTGGATTCCTGTCTATCTATTGTAATAGCGAAAAAAAAAAAAAGACGAAGATAAACTTGAAACCACAAAATTGTCAATTAGCGATGCATTTGTCAAAGTATGAAACCCACTATTGCAAGATTTGAATATTCCTGACAATTATAAAGCAAAGAATAAACCACCAAATCAAGTAATATAATATATACATTCAAAAAGAGTTCAGCTATCACATCTCCTTTCTAATTAAAAAGAAAGTAAAGGCATGCACATATGCTTTGCATCAGAAGACAAGAAATCCAAAGAACCTGAAAAAGCACCACAAGCTTCACCTCTACAATTACTAAAGTGTCTACAACATTTTGCCTACAAAACCCACATTCATCTTCATTCCCTTCCACCACACTTCTTCAATTCAAGCGATAAGGAGATCTCAAGGGGTTTTGTTCAACGAAGTTCTCCATAATGGCCAGCAGATCAATACCTCAAAACCTTGCATTCCTAGTACTAGGTTTGTTTTCTCTGATGTTGGTTCAAAGGATTAGTGCACATGAGTTCACGGTTGGTGGTCCCAATAATTGGACTGTCCCCGCTAATGGGACAAATATTTACAATCAATGGGCTGAAAAGTTGAGATTTCAAGTTGGCGACTCTCTTGGTAAGTGATATTATGGGGTTTGAGTTTACTAAAAGTCGAAGTATTAATAATATACATACATATATGCATATTAAATGTGGATTGTACTTGATTGGAGCTACAAACAAGCCGAGCTACTCGTGACTTACTTGAATTTTGCTTGTTTTAAGCCTGACTCTACTCGAGCTTGTTTAATAGACAAGTTGCACGTGCTCGGGCTCAAATGAAACTTGTTTTTTTTTTTTTTTCTTTTTTAATAAACCAAACTTTAGGCTTGCAAGTGGGTTTGTTGAGAGCTTGTAAATTGAGCTTGCAAATAGATTTGTAAATAAATTTTTTTACAATATTATTTCATTATATAATCATTTGTATTAATATATTAATATAATATTATATATAACTATTTATATTAATATAATATTATATATAATTATTTATATAAATTAGCCTGAAGTCTAGTTTAGGCCTACAAATCCTTTATGAGCTTGAGTCTGTACTTTTCAATTCAGTTTGGGCTCATTAATTTATCAAATTAGTTGAGGCTGTGCCTTCAAATCCTAAGTTTGGCATAGCTCGATAACAGCTCTATACTTGATCATGTGAATATAATATTATTTATTGCAGTTCATAGGATGACTATCACTAGTCTTTTTATTTATATGAAATGTTATATCATTTAGAAAAATTCAAAATGATTTATGGAATGAGAACTGGATATCAATTATTAAGAATTATATAATTTTGCATTAAATCATGCAGATACGGAAAGGCTTTATGAGCACACTATATAAGAGCATGTATCTTGGATATTGTATTAAAAGAGAAATTTTAATGGTAAAAATGTATAATAATGACAAGATAAAGTGTAGATAATAAATGATTACTATGGAGAATGTATAATATTGAGATGCAGCTTGTAATTAAAAGCTTAATCAAGTCTACAATGTTAAGTTCAAGTTTGAAGTGATTGAGTTGGTGAAACTATTTTTTATTTTTGAAATACATACATGCATACATATTTATATATAAACTAAATAATATTTCATTTGGATTTCTATTTCACTTTAAGTTCTGATTCGTCGGCTAATCAAACCAAATAGTATGAGACGTGAGATAAGTCTGATAAACTATTCAAATAGTTTAAGCTTGATCAAAATGTAGTAAAATCCAACTTAGAATAGCTTAATGATATTTTTGGCTCATTTACTACTCTTATTTCTAAAACTATAAGGTCAATTAAGAATACTATGAAACTAGAATGTCTTTCCTATGCAATTTCACACTCTTATTTTAGACCATGATATCTTTCCAAATGCAGTATTTATCTACCAGCCGTCCCAGGATTCAGTGCTCCATGTCAATGCTGCTGACTACAACAACTGCAACAATGGCTCATACATAAACAAGTACACAGATGGTCACACTGTGTTCCATTTCAACCAATCAGGACCATTTTACTTCATAAGTGGAAACAAAGACAACTGCCTCAAGAATGAAAAATTGGACGTTGTTGTCATGGCTGAGAGGAGTGGCAAAAACTCAACAGAATCTCCTTCTACATCACCATCTGGATCCCCCGGAGCCGCCCCTGCCCCGGCCCCATCTGGTGCGGAAGCACCATCCCCTCCTGAGGTGGCGGTAGGAGCGGCAGTTCCTCCTTCTGATGCAAAGGCTCCAGCTCCAGCTGCTAATGGTGCCGGTTCGGTTTTCGCCGGTTTGACAGGCTCTATTGGAGCATTTGTTGCTTCATATCTCCTGATTGTGTTCTAATTAAACTAGAGCACTATGATCTTGACTTGGTTTGTTGTGTCTATTATTTGATTCTTGTGGTTTTATTCCCTCTTTTTTTAATTATTTTTTAAATGATATTCCTTACTTTAGCTTGGAAGATTTATCCGGGTTTCAAGGTTGAATTGGGATTTAATATTTGTTATTTTCCAAAAAATTAAAGTCCCATATGATTGAAGTGTTCTAGATTTTACCTAACAGGTGTATATATATGAAAAAATAAATAAATAAATGGAATACCATATTGTATTGACAGAAATTTAAATGTCTATGGATCCCAATGTAAAATTGATCTTTTTTTTTTTTTGTGGCACAAGAGCTATTACAATGTACTATTATGAGGACTCGAACTTAGTATCTCAACCTCAAAGGACATGAACCAGATACCATTAGGCTATAAAACCATGTGCAATATTAGATTGTTTCATTTTTTTTATAGTTTATATTTAAAACACTATAGCATTTATTAGCACGTAAATTCCACAAGGTGAAAAACGTTCCAATAACTCTAATTGGGGAAAAAAAGAATTATATGATAGTTTCATACACACAAAATTACAGTGGATATATTCTAGATTTTGTTTTGCATAAATTAGAAGTTCGCAGTTTTGGATTTAATGTCAAGTATGATTAATTTTTGAGATAATTACAAATGCATCTCTTATGCTATTGATGAAGTGTGAATAGATATCCAAATTCTTAACTTTTAATGTATGATTTTATCTTTTGATAACTTTTGAATAGATGCAAATAGCTTGTAAATCATTACTAGAACCCTGAATCCGCTGTTTGAATCTTCTATTTACCTATTTTCTTTGATTTTTTTTGCAATGCCGCTTAAACAAAACTTATTTGGTAGAAAAAGAGCAATTAATTCATTACAAAAAATTGAATGAATTTGAATCAAATTCATTACCGCTGATTGGGATTGTTTAAGCAACTCACATAATCATTGACCTCTTGCCAATTGATTTTGGGTAGCTTTATCAAGATCTGAAGCAAATTGTGTAAAAGTTTCTAATTCTGTGAATTGCGCCAATTCCAATTTTAATCACTTTTTCTAAGTAATGGGAAAGAGGACCGAAACATGCCACTGAAAGGCTCTAGTGAGACAAAGATGGGCTATCAAGAATGTAGAGGAGGTAGGATGGATAGTTGGTCAGATCTAATTAGATCGTACACGGACGAGAGTGTGTGGGGTTTTGATGTGGGGTTGGGAAACATAATTAGAATAATTGATTTTATTTGCTATAACAAATCTTGACAAATTCCTACTTTGCAGCACTTTTGTATAAAGTGAGCAAGCACGTAAACATATATTTCAACAAATTAATTCTAGGAACATACGTTTCCCCTAACAAGTGGGTTTTCTTAAAATAGATGAGGCCTTAACCAAAAGCATCTATGGAGCAGCATCGATCTCTTTCTCTTTGTGCAAGTAACTAGAATTCGCTTTCTAGTCTAAACCTAAGACTAGCTAGTCAGATCAGATAGGGGAGAGTGGTTCATGATGGATACAGTGGGAATCCCTGCGTTTGGCATTAAAATACATATAGATGAAAAACATATAACAGTTCTCATAAAAATTTTTAAATAGACTAAATATAAATAAAATATAGCTACAAATCAGACACCTTTATATATAAAATTTAGATACCGATACAGATATAGATAAGAAACGGATAATCCAAATGAACCCATTGTTCCTCATTAAGTATAGGTTCCAAAATAGGGCTCATTTGAAATCTTTTAGAATCACTCTAAATTGGTATCCAGCAAATTCTTTAAGTTGTCGACTATTTTATAAAATATTATCACCCATTCATGTACAAGACCATGAAATTTATATTGTAAGTTAAAATTGCTTTAAAAAGTAAATTTTAACAATATTAATATTAAATAATTTAAAAAAAAATAGAGTAATAACAAAATACAACAAACATAAACAACAATACTGACTCAAATTGAAAATATGAGATTCAATTAAGTATCTAAACAAGTATCAAAATAAGATAATGGATTATTTGAATTTCTATTAAAATATTAATATATGCACTTAATGTATAATACAGACGGGGTCCGATATATCATATATATGAGAAATTACTGGACAAATTTAAATTCGGAGCCTATCATACATATAATGCAGGCTATAAAGTATGTATACTAAAACCTATTTTTGAACCTTTTCCTGCCATTACTATAAGACCGCACTGGCTCTCTCTCTCCCCCTCTCCCCTCTTTCCATTAAAGTTCAAAAGCCCACTGGCATTGGAGAACCATGGCGTCAGCGACCATGACAACGACCACGACCACGATCACGATCAGGCTGTAGTTAGTTAGTGAGGAGGGAAAATAAATACACTAACAAACAATCTATCTGTCACACGAGTACTCAAAAATATATAAAATTAAATTAGATAGGAAAAAAAAAAACTTAATAAGAAAAGTTAATTGAAGAAAAAGAGCAAGTGATTATTGTTTTTTTTTTTTTTTACAGATGTCTAAAGCTTTTTAAGTTTTACAGTGGGTGTGGTTTTGTTTTGTTCCCCCCCAAAGAATAGTAGTTTTATAGCAACTACTTGACATGCATAACTGCGATGAATTGAATAAAATACATTTAAATAAATAAAAGTCCAAAGATATCAGAGTAACTGTTTTGCCTATAATAACATAGATAAATTAAAAAAGGAAAAAAAGAAAAAGAAAAAGAAAAGGTACCACCATAACAGATGTAACAGAAAAAAAAAAAAAAATCAAAACACAATCAACGTTAACCAATTAATAAGACACCAAGAATTTATTTGGCCATAAAAAAAGTTTATCACTAAGCGTTTAAGGTTGCATGTAACCTTTCTTCTAAATTCAAATTTCAGAAAGTTTGGGAAAGACAGCTACTTTCATCATCGTACCCATCCTCACTAAGCTTTTGGTTGTAGACTAGTAGTATCAAAGTTCTACGGGTTATCTAATGGCATGCGTCGGCATTCCGCCCTTAAGCATATTATTAGGTTGAACTTTTTCAGCCTCTATATGGGGGGTAAAGGAAATAAATAATATTATTTCAAGAAAATCCCAAATAGGGCATTAGGCTTGTATCTTTCAGACATAAGTTTAAAATAAAATTAAATCTTATTTTAAAGAGACGATTTTATAATAATATATTATAAGAATGATTTTACATGGTGAAGAGATAAGTTCTTTTGATAACCGAAGATAGAAACCTGAGTTCTACTCCTTTTTCCTTTTTTTTTAATCTCTTGCTTTATACTCATGTAAAACCAATGGAATCACCGTTGATGTATTATGTTTATAGGTCATGTATGAATTTTGTCATATTGTTAAAATCATGTCTTTTATGTGCCCCATTTTTGGAATTTTTTTTAAAACAATATATACTTTTTAATATATGCCCTTGAATAAACCACACAGTAACTTAGAAGTATGATCATCATTTCAATTACAGCTACCATTCAATCTCTCTCAAGTGATAAGTATGCTTTCTTGCCTTCAAAAAAAGAAAATAAATAAAAGATAAAATAATGGCATATAAAGTGACTTTAACGCTTAAATTTTGATAAATTAATACTTATATTTTTAAAATATGTGTTATTCAATATCTTTATTAAATAATATTTGATAAATACTTATTTTAATAATAGGATGATAACAGACACTTGGTAAAAAATTATCAAAGTTTAAAAATACGGCACTAAGTTATAAAAATGATCAAAAATTAAAAGTATAATAGCTTCTTTTGCCATTGTTTTATAATCAAAATAAACGTCCATCAAATGATAATAACAAATGATATTTAACAAAAACACTGAATTGCACATATTTTGAAAGTGTAAGTACTAATTTACTAAAATCTAAAGATAATATATCAAATTACTAAAAGTTAAAAATATAGGCCCGTAGTGTGCTATCTATTATCCCAAAATAACTCATATAAAACATACATAGTGACAGGTTGCGGATCTGATTCAGATTTTACTTAAAAGAATTTGTAAATAGGCGTAAACGCCTTTTTTTATCCCTTTTGACTAGTCGATGCAAGTTTGAGATTATGTTCCTCAAGCATCATTCTCTCTCCTTCTATAACAAGACATGAACGATCTACAAACATAATAATCAGGACAGGTCAAATGAATTAAATGTGACTAGAAAATTTTCACCCTATATTTACTACTAATCCGGCAACCGTAAATGCCCAAGATAGCCACAACATTTTTTGACCTTCCTATATCAAAAATTTTTGCCTAGTTCAACCTTTTTCATCAGCCTCAAAGTGTTGTGTAGCATAGAATCCAATATGCCAGCAACCTGTAGATAGCAGAATCGGAAGAATAATTAACGCATCCCACCGAGTAAGTCATAAGTGCATAGGTCTGCCTGTACTACTAACCGTGAAAACACCTCCAATAATGGCACAAACATTTGTGATAAAGTGGGAAAAGGACTTGGAATTTTCTGTTATTAAGACCTGATTTAATTAAAAAATCACATGAAACAAGAAGCAAAAAGGTCGTGAGATTTGGGCACGGAGAAAAATAATAAAGAAGATTATAAAGGCAAGTTATTAACCTGCATAGGAGAGAGCTCGAAATGGAACCTCGCCTCAGGTACATGCACGGTTTGAACCACACTACTGTGGGCTGTGTACTCGTACTCTTCAATCACTTTCTGTAATCGATGTGTCATCACCTCTGTCTTGACTATCTGAAGGTAATGTTCTATCTGGAAAGACCAACCACAAATTGACTAAGAATGTACCATTTTTTCTTTCTCATAAATGCAATTGTATCAATATGTAGAAACTGAGATGATTTCTACAATTGTAAAATGTTACATCAGAAATGGTAGTCACATAAAATATCTACTGTTTACGTAATATGGTATGTTAGCATCAATAAAAACAAAATGTAAGCCGATATTCCAATCATCATCTAACAAAGAACAGCAAACGTGCTCAAGAACATATTTTGACACAAAGGGACCATGAAACCACCCTAGCAGTTAGAAGCTTGCAGTTAAAACTTTACAGACTCATAAGTTACTCTACGACCATCTATAAGAACTTTATATCTTGTAACACCATCTTTTGATATCAACTGGTCCTAATAATCACGATAAGTAGTAAACTTCCAGGATCTCGGAGGGAGGGACAAAAAGGGGCAGGAAACAGGGGGCATGACACGTGTAGCATTGTGAGATCCTGGGAGTAAAATTTTCCGCAGAAAAATCTACGAGCTTGTATGCTGTAACAAAATTAAACCAGGTTAAAAGCAGTAACCAATTCAAAGACGACCAAGTTAACAAACTGATATACGTTGCACCAGTAAGTATAGATTTTGTCTGTGATAAGGAAAAGTTCATTTATATACACTCAACATTTTTCCTGCTATTCAATCTCCAAACCAGCTAAAAGTAGCTTAAATCAAGATTAAATAGTTCTACGTTTTCCCCTCTACAAAATCCAGCAGAAGGGGAGAAAATATGGGGACCAGATAAAGTGAAAGCGGTAATTCATGAGGAAAGATACTGGCATCCGAGCAAGAAGTGATACAAAGTGTAAAAATGTCATAAGCTTGAATAATGTTCCATGGTACCCATGAGGCCAAGGTAAAACAGGCCAATGACCTTCAAACAATATTAAGGTGGTTTGCATAACTTTTTGCATCTAATACTCACCGTGACATTTGCACCTAGATCACGCTGATTAATGAATGCCCTGCCATTCAGCCTATCATGGCTTCCACCTAAATAAGGCAGCAGACGCTGGATGTCGCTCAGAACTCTTGTTGAAATCTTCTTCCCAAAAGAAAGATGAGATATGACATGGGACATGTTCATTTGGGAAGTATCAAAAGAATGGGCTTCTGAACGAGCAGAGATGATAAGGTTACCAGGAACCTGCACAAAACAAGAATCGAAATTACCGAAGATTCAAGTAAAAGAAACCATTAAAGCAACACCCAAGGTTCTGAAAGAAACAGAAATCACAAAATCGAGTAGGAAAAAAAACAAAAATAAAAACACAAAATCTATGCAACTTTAACATCAACTTTAGATCATTATACAAAGTAGCACATCAGAACACAAGTAATAACTCCTAACACCTATCAGATCAAATTCCTAATTTTTTTTTTAAAAAAAAAAAAAAAACAGTTCACCTTCTTTACACGTACAAATCCTTCAATTCTGCATCCACTTGCCAAAGGGGCAGGTCTTTTAACATTCTCTGTATGTTTATCAGAAGCATGTTTCTCAGACTCCATGGATATAGGAGCAACCAACGTTTCCATTGTCTGCAAGAATTTAAATCATCACATGAGAAAAGGTATTAATGGCTCATTTACTTCATTGTATGGAATAGGAGGTGAATTGAATTGTAATTCAACAAGAGCATAATAAATGTACAATAGCTACTAAATGGCTATTAAAAGTTTAGTTGACATTGATAAAAAGTAAGTAATTATGTTGGAATAATAGTAAAATGTCCCTTATGCTCCTATTATTAAAGTAAATTATTTATTGCATTTATTACAAATAGACACAAGTTTAGTGGTGTGCAGTTTCTAAGGTAGAGGTAATTATGAAAAAAATGGTAAAATAAATCATTGAAATAGCAATTCATGTAAAGGACATATGGATAATGTTCATTATCTTGCTTGATAGCAAACCATTCATCCCAGGCGAACATAAATTAAGTCCTTGAAAATGAAGTTGATCTTGAATTGGGGCAATCATTTCACAACTCAATGAATATTCACACCTTAACTAGACTATCAGTATCCCGGTCACCATAGTATGACTCATGTTCATGGTGTCCATGGTCCTCCCTGTGACAGGAAAGATGTTGCAAATTTCAGTCAATACATAAAAGGGAGACAATGAAGGAAGCAACATGATGTTCACATTGATCAAATTTACATGACAACTTGGTGCGTGGTGTGATGTTGATTTCAATGATTTATTCTACCATGGTAGAGATAAGTGTGCAACATGTAAATAAATGGATAGATAGTAAAAAGTATATGCTTATGCCCATTACCTAACATCACTTCCCTTGCGAAAAATCCTAATTGACGGATACCCTTGAATGTGATTCCTGTAAAACAAATTTCAGAAAGGTTAACGAGCTAGAAATTCATGGTGGTGGAAATTGTTGGGAAATACATTAAGAAAATTAAAGAAACAAGAAGATTGAATTTTTACAAGCTCAAAGGATGCCCTTTGAGTATTTGACTTCCATTTATAATGGGAAATGCAGAAATGCCCTATAAGCATGTACCTTCTACACAAATCAGGTTCTTCAGTGCAATCAACCTTCCCCAAAAGAATACGTCCATCCATTTCTGGATCATATCTGAAAAATTACATCCATGAGTACATATCTGAATCAAACAATCATGATAAAGCAAGTAACCTTGAAATTTTGGCATTAACTGAGAAAAGAGTTCTAGTTCCATGAGCCAAATACTACTCTGACAGGAAGAATTGTGGCAGGTGGCCCTACCTTTCTCTAATGATTTTAGCAGCCTTCTCCCATGATGGTTTCTGAAGCAGTAAAACATACAATCATCAATAGCAGCATATAGCTAGTATTTTCTTGTTTTATTAAATACAATATTCAGACAGTGCCTGCTCTCATGGAAGCCAAAGGCTCAAAATTCAAAAGGAGAAAGAAGGTTTGCAGAGATTTTTAAATTTTGGGTACATCACCTAAACTAATGACAGATAACATTCCCTTACTTACACAAGGAGTTCTAGTATTAATGGGTGTAAAGTTCAAACTACATAATGGACACATACAATAATAAAGATAAAAATTACCAAGCGATTGCACCAATAGCACCAAGGAGCGTAAAAATTGACAACCAAAATTGGATACCTGAAAAAAGTATAAATGTAAGAAAATTAACAAAAAAATGCAGCACATGCAAGTCTTAGTTCCAATCAAATAAGTTGATCCTGGAGAATATACACTATCATTAACTAAGCAACTAAGTCAAAAGTAGTGTATAAATCACACAAAGAAATACTATGCTCTTCTAACTCTACAGGCTCGCTTGGCAGCCCTACAAATTTAGATTTGATTATCCCTATCAAGCTTGGGCTAAGGCAATGTTTAAATTATAGACAATGCTTGGCCAACAGTTTAGAGCTTAAAATTTTCACTTACTGATGAGATATTCTGTCAAAATTGCGAGCAGTCAAGGAGAAGGAACCTTCACCATATTCATCATCAACTTCATCTCCATGCTTAATTGCATGTTCAACTGGACCTGAAGTAAACTCCCCAGTGATTTTTAAATTTGGATCTATTGAAAATTTGCGTATTGTCTTTGTTATGTTCAACCTGTTCTGCAAGTAACAGGGTAAATGTTCAGGCTAGCTATAACAAAGATGTCAAAAGAAATGAAAATAGGTCACAACAATATAGCAGAAAATAAATAAGCTGAGCATGAGCCCCAAGAATAGTTCGGCATATTTTCATGTGCTTTGACAAACCCTATAGAGTATTAGAGTCATAAAACAAAATAAATCATCTAACATGAAAACAATCTACATACACCTACTAAAGGGGTTGTCTCACCTAAAGTAAACTGCTAATGATCTTGATGATGATTCTGTCAACCTATACAAGTATTACCATTTATTCTAAATCTTATTTAACCAAGTGAGTGTTACACTTTGCACCAGCCATTAATTTCTATTATCGTGTCCTTTGTAATGCCTTTCATTGCAAGATCCATATGTCAAAAGATCTTCCATTCAACATATGCTCAAATACTCACAATTAAACAAGGGAAGATGATAGCCATCAAAATAAACTAATGAATAGATACTTACCGTTCCCAACGCATCGCTGACATCTACCGATGCAAATTCACAAGAAAGTGCAGGAAAGCTGCAAACAAACAAAAAAAAAAAAAAAAAAAAAGAAGAAGATGAATAAATTCAATTTATCTCCACCTTTCATAAGCAATAACCCTTTAAGATTACTTATTACTATCAAATTTAGTGCTGTCTTCCAGATATGCCACCTGAAACCTGAGTATCTTCTCCAACACATTCACAATCACACACGTATATATGTGTTGCAACAGTCATAATGAACAAACAGACCACAAAGGGGATATAGCAACACCAGATATATAGAGGTGAGTTCTTTGTACTTTAGTAAAGAAACGCATTTCTATGTATTAGGGAAACAACCTATGATACTTATGCATAGGAAAGTGCCATAAGTAAAATCTCAGAGGACAAACATGAGCGGTGAGTAAGCAATTATTAAAGTGAATGTGTACTTTTTGCTTCAAAAGATTGTCAGATAAATAAACAAAATAAATTGAACCTAATATTAAAATCCATTCGCAGGAAGTCCCCATCAGAGCTCTTGTCCACAATGACAGAAGTAGTTGCACTGACAGATAAATAAGTACTCAGTTCCTGCAGTATGGAACACAGAATCATAAGCCAATCCAACTGCAGCCACTCTGACAGTAAAATATGTCAAAATATACGTACTACACACACACACACATGTATCTTTAATTGGGATCACAATCACAATCTATCTCTGGAGGAAAACTGAAGGATCCAATTAAATTTATATTAATTACCATTCCAAATAAAAACACCATGGTCAAGGCAGCAACAACAGATAATCCGGCACCTGAGAGTGAAGCTTCAGTCAAATCCCTAGGAATTTTCCTGCAGAGGAAATTACAAATTCGAAAACATTACATCCAGAACAGCAATGATAAACCGCTGAAAGTACTCTAATAGATATACCTTGGCTCCATTTTAAAAAACTAAAACTAATGATTAACATAACTGCAAAGCAGAAAGTATTCATCAATGAATCATACCAAAGACAAGTATGTTTTGCATATCTCCTACTATGCAAGTCATATATCGAGGCAACAGCTTTTTTAAAAGAATGAAAGGTAAATGCTCTTCCGTGAAAACTTCTCCAAATTATTTTAAGATGCTGCATTTTCTTCCTTCTTTTTTCCTTCTACAAGAAGCACAATTATCCAATCACTCAATAATTTATCCATTCACTTTAGTGAATTCAAAATCCCTGGCAACAAAAGCTCATATTCTCATGAAACAAACAATCAGACTTAAATCTGATTTTATTGCTGTAAAAGCTTCTTTTTTTTCTTTCTTTTTTCTTTTTATAGAGTAACAGAGGTATATCTTGAAGAACATAAACACACATAAATCAACTGTCCTATATAATTGGACTCTCGATAAAAATTGTCGAGTTTAGTTCCAAAAGTTTCTTATTAAAAAGTTTAAACTTATCAATATGGTGTGGGTTTCAGTTAATTACAATACTCACCCTAATCTAATGACTGGGAATTTAAGTAAATTTTATCATATAAATGAATTAATTAAATGGCAGTAAAATAATTACACAAAAATTTGAACTCACAACATCCTTCTTTAATGCCATATCGAGTTTAGCACCACGGCCAACTGTTAAAGGGTTGTTTGTTTTGGCTTTTTTCTGGCAGATACAGACACTTTTTCAAACTTTTTTCTAACAAATTATTTATCAAGAAATAGATATAGATAAAAAAAAGTTGACAGTTCTCATCAAAAGATCAAATAGAACAAATATAGATAAAATTTAGATGCAAATCGGATATATTTTGCACATATCATTTTAAAAAAGATACAGATACAGATGAAAAACAGACAATCCAAACAGACCCAAAATGTTAAACTTGTACACATGGAGTGAGCTTTGTATTTATTATAATCCGAACAATATATCTAATTGTCAAGGAGTATTCAAGTAGAACTTCATGGCATATATGACTTAAGATTTGGTTCGCATGACCTCAAAAATCAAAAGAAATCAAAACACGAAGGGAAAACGTAAACATTACACAAAAACTAAAGAAAACCTAACCATGTATCTAATTGTAACAAACTTCATCACATTAGCCTTAAAGTTAAAATACACTGCCTTAGCCAGAAAGAAAATGGGAAGTTGAAATGATTTAGCCTAAAAGTTTAAGCTCGATAGGCATAATTGACTTTAAGTCTATTTCCAACATCAAGGCTCCCATCCCGGACAACACGTGATCAATAATCCTCGTTCTTACACACAAATTTTACATACATTCGACTCTGTAAGGTCTCAAACTCACAATGTATTGCACAAAGTTTCCGTCTCAAAGTCTCAATATTCAAGACAACATCAAGAACATATCATAACAAGAACCCCGAGCCATCCACAAACAAGAATTAACCCCCATCTCTCCCAATGCAAGCTCATGGAATCAATAGCGCACTCTCTTATCCCACATCAAACTAAATTTAACTCCATTTTACACAAAAAGCCAAACAAAATACTGCACTAAAAACTCAAACACCAACACGAGCCATCTCGAAATAAACCCCAAGACCCTACACTACGATCACTTTCGCATCATATACAAGGAATCATTTCTTAATTAACAATCAAAGATCGATCATTATCAATCTAACTACACTCTTAAACTAATTTTACGTTTCCAATACTTCAATTCATTGGCTCATCCACATTATACACAAAAAATTCAAAATCCATTTCCACCTCAAAAATACAAACCAAAAATATCTGTGAATCGAACGGCTCCGAGTCGACAGAAATCTGTACGGATGCATGCAACATAGAAAATGCGAAGAAAGTGAAAAAGGAAAAATGGAAAGGTGAAGTAATTGAATTCTGAACCTGTAGAAGTCGACGGATTTGAGCTTCGCCGCCGAAATCATGGTGGACGGAATGTGTCTGAGGAGAGAGAAAATGGAGAGAGAGAGAGAGAGAGATAAGGGGGGAAAGGCTAAATGGAAGAGGAAGATCAGAGCATTAGATTTTTCTTTTCTTTTTTTTTTTTAAAATAAAAGCTTTCGGACAGTTTGTAGATCTATGTGGGCGGTTTAAGAGGTGGAGACTCACTCTTTCTTTCTTTTCTATAGCAGTTGCTTTCAAATGGAGATTTGATATTTTATTAATTTCATTGAATTTTCATTGACACTGTTTTTTTTTTCATATAAAAATAGGATTCAAACTTAGAACCTCTTACTTGAAAAATTAAAAAAATTATAATTCTTGAGAATTTTTACACTAATATACGATAATAAAATAAAAAATATGAATTAGATAGAGAATTTAGGACCTAATAAAAACCTAGAATAGATCTCTAAGTTGTAATAAACTCATTTCTAGTTTGAAAATCCGAATAAAAATTTTTCTGACCTTAATTGAGATCAAAAATAAGATTTCGTATCTTGATCTGATAACTCAAGATATAATTAGAAGTTATCCTAAATTTCAAACCCTATAAAATATAATCTATTAACAGAAACTATTGTTATAAAACAATAATCAAAAGATGAACTACTAGGATATAAATACGCATTAGATACAAATACAGATCAATAATTACAAGTCTAAACCTCAAATAAATTTCGAAACCCACTTGATACTTGTTAGGGAATTATGAGTTATTGAGACTTAGATCCTAATTTGACCTATTGGACTTGGAAATTTTAATCACATAAGTTAAAACTCTAAATATAATTAATCGCGTAAACTTTAAACTCAAAATTTGAATATATAAACACTCTAGGAAATTTGTAAAAACATAGACAAAATTTTTTAAGATAAAACTCTTATATAACTATCAAATATATACGTGTATGAATTAGTATTTGTTAAGATAATTTAGCTAACTTAATTAAGCAAGTAATTAAACAAAATAAACAAATAAATCAACACACAAAACAACTCAAATCTGGTGCAAAATCCAAGAATTACGGCTGCAACAATTTGAATTTGGCTGCTGTTGTACATGAGTTAAAAAAAACGTCCATAAATTGAACCAAATTGGACAAATAAATTCAACAACACAATGACTCATTAACCAATTATAAAAGCCCATCAAATACGTTCAATTAATGCATGGAATTCCAGCTCAAACAAGCAAGAAACTTACTCCCAATTTGTCTTGAAACTTTCGTGGAAGCTAGTTGCAGTAGGAGGAAATGAAGCCAAACAACAATCCCATTGTAGACACCTCATTTTGATAATTTATTTTTGTCAAATTATTGATAATTAGATGTTAATATTAGTATATATATGGCTAAATTAAAGGAATATTTGCAATTATAAGCATTAGGATTAGAAATGAAAATTAGGAAAATAAATCAAATTAAAGGAAATAAATATAATAGATGTAATATATATACATATATAATATAATATAATATGCAGAAAAAAAATAAATAATAATACTATTCATCTTCAAGCCCTCTTTAGGTCCATTTTCGGCCCATTTCCAGACCCGGTTTCCACGAACCGAATGCACATATGGAAACTAAGTATAGAGTAGTTTAATTTGGTATGTAGATTACACGTTTTCATCAACAATAACTATTTCAAATTCAGCTTGAAAATTGGGAAAAACGCGTTTGTGTTAGTTTCCTTAAAAACCTCAAAAACACGTAAAATTCGTTTTTAGGCAAGGTTGAAGATTTGGGTCCTCATAATATGAGAAAGACATATATGACAGGACATTTAATTGGAAAGTTACAACCGTTTTGACTTGATTTTTTTGAATTTGTGAAAACCGTGTCTTAGAACCTTAGATTCTCAATCGATTGTTTAGGAAAGTTTTAAGCCGAATTAAAACATATAAATAGTCTCCCCATCTTCTGTTTTAAGAAAAAAAGGTATGCTCTCTCCCAATACTTTTAATTTTATTCTCAATTTTTTATTTCATCTTAGTGTTCTCAAATTTAGGTTTCAACAATCTAATTTTAAATTCTTCGCAAAAAAAAGGAAAATCGAAACAATTGGAAGCTATCGGGGTGTTTGGTAGATCGAGGGCTTCAAAACCCCCCTATTCGGCTACCGCATCGCTCTGTGATCACCCTAACCCAATTCCACATTCGTCTGTCTCAAGTCAACCAGCCGAAGCTCCAACCATCAATTCTCCCATGCGCGTTCAATCCTCAAGTAAGCCCTTTTTTTTTTTTTTTTTACTTAATAAAACATATTAGTAATATAATATTATAAGTTAATGAATTATCGTAACATTATAATAATGAAAAATAATAAACAATAATAAGATTTTGACATAATAAATATTATATATTATTATTAGTTGTTTAGGCATTCAAAACATGAGGTTAATTAATATGTCTTTTTGAGCGATTGCTTGGTAATATTGTTTATAGATTAAATTCTTAGGTTTATATTGTATAAAATTGCTATTAAAATTCCTAAATTAATTTTTATCTTGACAAGATTTATTATGGCTTTGCCAATTGATTTTCATAAATTGATTTATTAATATTATCATAACACTTTGATTTTAACTTTCACTATAATCCCTTGACTAATAAATTCAGTTTTTTTTTTAAATACTTTAATGACATAGATTGAACCTTTGCCATGATGTAATCAAATAATAAGTTATTATATGATAACCATGATAACCATGATATCGTGATATATCATTTGATGTTATAAATATTTCATCTTTTATATGTTTGTAATAACATTTTTTTTCTCTTGTATGTGTAAAATTTGATTTCTTGTGATAATTTAATTAATGATAATATGTGGATTGATAAGCTATATTTCCTTAAAGAGTTTTGTCACTTTGAAAAAAAATTGATTTTTATGAAATAACAAGAACTTAAATTGATAAATCTTAGGATCTGTATCATCAAAAAGCTAAATTTG
Organism: Combretum micranthum; assembly: GCA_024138025.1. Lineage (NCBI taxonomy): Eukaryota > Viridiplantae > Streptophyta > Magnoliopsida > Myrtales > Combretaceae > Combretum > Combretum micranthum. The sequence goes on along the minus strand of JAMXBD010000543.1, from coordinate 450,407 downwards.
TCAAAACTATCAAAATTTAACAAATTTAAAGTGAAAAGAATTAAAAACCCTAAAATTGATTAACAAATTAAAGTTTTCATTAAAGAACTACGTGGGGTCTGATCCCGATTAGCAGGTACGTAGGCACCTAAATGGGCGACTCAAAATATTTAAAAAATTATTTTTGTGAATTTGATTGATTTGATCTTATTGATTCTCTTAGTTTAGTTTATGATATGTGAATATTGATAGAATTTGGTAGGATTTGATTAATTTGACTATATTGAGTTCTTAGATTATATATGATTGTTGATAGAAATTGATTAGTTGATTAAATTAGTAAATTTGTACATATTTGTAAATATTAGCTATAAGATTAGTTAGTTAGACCCTCGTAAATTTTTTATAATTTGGATTTAGGACATGAAAGAAAACAATTTTAATTGGAAAACTATAAGTAGTAACCGTTTAGGTTTTAATAGGTTAGCCCCCAGACTGAAGTTAATTTCTGGTTTTTGTTTTTTATAAACGGTTTTTTTTTTTTTTTTTTGCGGATTAGTAGCATAACGGAGAACAACCTACACAGTGATCTTGGTTTTTTTTTTCCTGACTCTCGTTAGTTGGTGACTCCAAAATAATTTTCAAATCTAATATTTCCTTTAATTTTTAGTCGAGGATTTATGTCAAATGGGCTAAGGTTTGATGTAAATCGGATTAAAGGAAATTCAACTGGAAATCAAAATCCATGCTCGACACCCATTTCACACACACATACATCGATTTTACTAGGGATAATAGGCCTATTAAAAGTTGAAATTGTTGACTAACAAAGCTCCAATAAGAAGCCTTCAAATGGAAATCTCAAACATCAGTAATTAGCTAAAAATTGAATAAAGAAAATCTGTTCAATAGCCTTCAAAAACTGATATCAACAACTTCAAATAGCAGCTAGAACATGATGTATAGCTTGGATTTTCCACCAAATTTGTTCCCTAAATTTGTACAACAAATACACACAAATAATACCTTTATAATAACTTTAATTAACTATCAAACAAACCCCATAAATACCCTTTGAAAAGCCACGAAAATCCATCCAAAAAACATAAAAAATAGTCCTTAAAAACAACTTCTGTTCTACATGAAAATTAACATCAGAAAACTCACATTTTTCAAGTCCAAAACACCTCTTCTAGTATCCTAATTTCAGCCTAATCTTAGTACATATATATAAGAGTAACTTAGCTATAAAGTCAACTCAAAACTCTCACAAACTCAATCTAAAAATTGAGCTATAGTAGGAGTTACGAACAACCCTACCTTCCTCTTTTTCCTTCACTTTGATAGCCTTAAAGAACCTTTAAAATAGAGCATAACCTCTGTTTTGTCTCCTAAATATTATCTAAGCATCAAACACAACAAAAACCCTAATTCTCTCATTCAAACAACAACAAAAACCAAGCCAAATAGCCCTTGGTTTTACCTTAAACCAAGCTATAAATTCAAGCTCAACAAGGTAAGAAATCTTAGTTAAATTAGTTAACTCTTATTATGTCTAAAATTCACCATCCAACTTTTAATTTAAGTTTGGTTTTGTTAAGGAAGGGAGCTTGGTATCCTTTTCCACATCTAATCAAGGTAACTTCTATCATAACCTTGATTTCTTATTACATTTATGAATATACATTATGATGGAATGAGTAGTTTTGGAGAAGCTTATGTGTTTGGGAGAAGTAGTTATTTATTTGATGAAAAGTATATGAACTATTATTGTATTAGTAATGCTTGGATGTTGAGGGTTATGGAAACATTAACTCAGAAATTTTATAACTTTAAGTATAGAAAATTTGGATTTAAGAAAGAAGGAGCCAAAACCATGATTAAATTACAACTAAACTGGCTTACAACTACGTATAATGGCCCTAGGACCTAATATGAGAATAAAACTTGATAAAACAAGCCTTAAAGGCATGATTAGGAGTCTTACATTACAAGAAAAATAATATGAAACAATTCTTAGAAATTAGCACATGTTGATAATTTCACAAAGTTGTGAATAAGAGATTAGATAGTGAAATGAGATCCTTTAAATAATACAAATTTTAATTAAAGGGAATAGATAAGGTTGACAGGTAAAGTAAATAAACAAAAGACTACTACTAACAAGGACATTAAATAATGTAAGACCTGAATAGTAATTTAATAGAAAAATTTAATTAAGTTCATCTTGAATATAAGAATGAATATCAATTTAAATCAAGAGAAACCGATGAAACTAAATATTAAATAATAAATATCCTTTACTGTAGGATCAATACCTTAGGGGACCAATATAAGCAATAGGAATTGTATCAAATATCAACATAGGATGCTTAGGCACTCATAGGAATTCAATCTTCTATTTATAAGAATTGTTGATGAATATTTTTCATCTCAATAGGTAATCTTAACACTATTTAGGACTTTCCAGTCGATTACTACGACTAAATAGTATGAGCAGGTGAGTAACTCGGACTTATTACATTGTTTATATTTGTAGTTTGTAGTTTGTAGTTTGTAGTTTAGCTGCACTATAAAACAAAAATAATAATAGTAAAATCTTGTTGTATATGGGTTTAAGGGCATTGCTTGTTGTTTGAATTACTTGGTTACTAAACAATACTAAATAAAAGTGATAATGGAATGCTTGAGAATCTGTTGTATGTATAGTATGTTGATTGACCGTGTGAAGCTTGAACACCTTTAACCTGACTAAAAACTATTGGTATCATAAATAAAATGGACATGCACTGCATAAATTGCACATACTACACTATGAATATGTGACAGCTTACTACGTGTTAGTATTTCAGTTCTTTGGTGATGCTTGATTTTTCTAGGTAATAGGTTATTAGTTCCACACAAGATTACTTTTCCATGAGAACTAACTAGTAATGAAGGACGCTGTCCATGGTATCGCTGTGAAATGACTAACACTTAGTGGAGTTTTTAAGGCTTAAAACAGGAAATGAGTGCTTAAAACAAAATTAACTTAAAGAGATAACTACAGTGAGTATTATGGCTTTCCTGTATGCTTAGTCTATCCTGGGTAGGTGGGTCATAGATCGGATTTCCTTTAACCCCGATGAGAGGACGTAAATCTCCATCCTATTTGAATTTCGGATTATCTAAGCTTGTAATTGGTCATATGCTTGAATGATGCATTGTATATATTTGATAAATAACTTGCTTGTTATGTGATATGTTCTGGTTATTCATTAAGCCCGTGGTTCATGCTCACATTCCTACAGTCCTTACAGGTTGACTCTTCGACCTTGGTTTGTTGCTTCCAGAAGCTTAGCATCGGTAAGTTTCTAAAGCTGGAAAAATTTTTGAGATAGGTTATATAGTATTACCTAGTTATATATATCAGATGATGTTAGAATATCGTTTTGTAACTTAAGAACTTAAGTTATATATCATGGTTTGTAATATTTTGTTACCTAGACATTAGTTAGAAAGATCTATTTATGTTGACGTGTTTTTATTCATCTTCATTATTCCTATCATGCAACCAAAAAGATTCTGTTTTGTTAAACCTATGATATTTTCCAAGATAAATCTAGCAATAACATGTGTATATGATATTGTCTGGGTCATCAGACTATATCATAATATATGTGTTACTACCAGGGTACCCTTGGGGCGTGACAGAGATGCTACTAAGCTACAGTAGGATTGGCTATTTACATTGTGTTTGGATAGTAGATATATTGTATGTTTCGGTTTGTTGGATTTTTATCTATATCATATCTGTATCTGATAAGATCTATAACTTATATGTATTATATCTATATTATATACGTTTAGTTTGTCTATAAGTAAAACTATTAATTTTTCATAGGTATTTGTTACTTAACAAACATCTTGTTGAAAATGAAAAAAAATGATGCCAAAATAACAAGAGTATGATGAAACAAACAAATCCCTAAGAATCATATTTAGTACTAAATTTTATTATTAGTTTATGCAATTATGTATTTAAAACTGTTCTCACTTTTATAGTTAATTATTTAAATTTTGTCAAATTTTGTGATTGACAATCTCAACTTTCCTTATTTTTGCAATTAAGAATGTTATCTGAATATATAAGCGAGTCAAGTCTACTCACAAATTACTCAAATTCGAGTCAATGATAGCTTAAATTCAACTTAACTACAATCAAGTTATAGTCGAGGTTGAGTTCAAGCTACTCGGGTAGCTTCAGACTTTATTTCTTATGAAAAACTTTTTATATTTATGAAAAAATTATAGAAGTTGTGCATTTTCCTTTATAAAGCCTATTTTTATTTTTTGATTTTTTTCTTTTGAATCTACTGATCACATTTATTATATTTTAAGATCAAATTATCTAAAAACCTTAATATATTCCAAAATCTCTTTTTTTTTTTAATTTAAGTAATTTTTATAAGATTAATTGAGTCTAACCAGGTTGAGCTTGAGCCCATTGAATATTAATTCGAATCAAGTTCAAGATTCGAAATTAAATTTCGATTGGGTTCGCATTTCAAGTTTTTTCATTCCAATCGAGTTTGAACTTGTACTATATCATTTCAACTCGACTCATTTATATCCCTAACCTATGTAGGTATTTTGAATGAACTTAAAAAGTTAGTAGGCAATACATTTGACATTTTTAAACTTTAAATAATTAGTTACATGAATAAATAAATTTCAAGTATCAAATACAACATTTATCCTATTAAAAATTACAAAAATGAAATTTGCCAAAATACCCCTAAAAGAAGAGGGACAATAAAAAGGTAAAAAAAGATAAAATGATAATTTAGCCCATCCATTATTTTACTGCATTCCATTATATTCGTTATCTTTCATTTCGACTCTTTACATCTAAACACACTTATAAAAATTGTGTTTCTTTTATTTCCTTTCTTTTGATTTTCTTTTCACAGTGGCCTTGTCATTTTCATTGTTCATAAAAAGTTTTCAAGAAGTGCATAAATATTCTAATAATTTACATTCCATAATTATATTAGTTAAAATAAAATGAATAAATTATATGAACTTTTTCTAAAGTTTATTTAAGATACAACGTTTTAATGGTTCATGCACTTTATTGAAAGAATAAGACTGTAATGGAATTCCTATTAGTGAAGAATGGAATAGAGTTATAATAGGATTTTTCTTTATTGATTTTTTATTTAAATTGGGGTATTTTGGAAAAAAGATAATTCCAGCATTGAATTGATAGGTTTGAATTTATTACGATCAAGTGGACACTTTAATAATCATTCATAAGGAATAAAGCTGTAATTGCAATTACAATATAGTGAATGAGCAATAAGTGTTTAAAATAAGAAAATTAACATTTAGGAGTGAATTCATTCAGCGTTATTACAATCAAGTGGACACTTTAATAGTCATTCACGAAGAATAAAATTGGACTTATAATTACAATAAAGTGAAGGAGCAGTAAGTGTTTAAAATGAGAAATTAACATTTAGGAGTGAATTCATTTATCATATTAACTTTTTGAGTAGTTAAAAAAGAGTAATTAACATTCATAATAGACAATTGAGGAAAATCAAGGAAACTTAATTAAAAACCTATCCAACCATTAATACTTAAATGAATTTTGTTGGGATGTTATATTTAGTTTGATCACTTTGTGAAAGTTTATTTTTTCTTTCGAACTACTTAAAACGTTAATATCTTAAATGTAATACATCCCAATATAATTCATCCAAAATAAAACAAAATTATTATATTTATTATAATTCCCCTAAGTAAAATATAACAGTTTCGAAACACCTCTTCCCATTATAATGACAAAAGAAATGCTAATAATAATAATAATAATAATAATAATAATAATAATAATAATAATAATATCTTAAAAGGATATGATCCAAACAATTATTTTAATGAAGATACTTTATGAGAATATATAATTTTTTTTTTACAACTATGACTATCGTTTCTCTTGACTCTGTCTTATAATATATCGTTCTACTGTTTATCTTTAATCTATCTCATGAAGAATATTTTCATTAACATAATCATTTAGACATAGTATTAGCATGTTATAAGTAGTGCTATAAACGAGCTCAATCGAGTTTTTTATTGAGCTTGAAATCTATGCTTGAACTTGACTAGTTTAAGAGTGAAGCATAAGAAGAGCCAACTTTTTTTATCAAGTCTAATGAGTTTTTATGGAACCAGAAATTTAAGTTTAAGCTTAACTCATTTAAATAGCCTCTTTTCCATTTTTTTAAAGCTAAAAATAAAATATATAAGAATTGCTAAATATATATACATATATTAAGTATAAATTATTTTTGTTGTTCTAATTATATATTAATATATCATAAATGCTGCTAACAAGCTCATTAATGAGCCTACTTGTGAGCCTAAAATAAGTTTGTTCATGAGTTAGCTCGCGAGCCTGAATCAAAGCTCGAGCTTGATCCATTTAAATCAATAGGCTTTATCTTAGACTTGAGTTCGACTGATTTATTAAATGAGCTTGAGCCGAGCCAAATTTGGAGCAAGTCAAACACGAGTGATTTGTGAGCAGCTCAACTCATTTGCAACCCTAGTTGTAGGGTATGAAGTTTTGTATTCAAAACATGTCCTCTAGTACATTGTACCAATTTTGTACCATGTACTCTATAAAACTCACAAGATATAGGATACCTGTTGATAAAATCATATTTTACACAACTTTAACAAGAAATTAGTGATTAATTTGAGTTGAATTTCATAAAAATTTTCACAATTGGTACTCGGATTGTTTATGTTTATGTTTCAGGTCAAAAGTTATCAAAGGAAAGCATTACAAAGCAATTTGAGTTGATATTGAAGAATCTTAGGGGATACGCCAGCTAATCTGGATCATACACTGCCGGCGTATAGCCGGCTTAAAGAATGATCAATATATTGAAGCTTCAAAACTGCCTCTATACTGCTGGTGTTCCACCAGCCTTGACAAAGAACATAATCAAAAAAATCAAAGCATGACAAATTTGAATTGATACGCCATTAGCCTTGAGACGGCATATGAAGAAGATCAAAAGCCAAGAATTTAACACTAGCTCAAAGCTGCTAATGTAGAGAGGGATATAAGCTAACTTCTGCAATATCATCAGTACGTCGGCTTTTTGGGATTCTACACTACCAACGTTAGGACGGCTTAGAGCATCCACAGGATTGATTTTTTTTAAGGGCTGTTACCTGCACAGCCGGCCTTGTATTGAATCTGACCAGACTTTGATATTTCATTCGTACGCCGACATTTCAAACCATACGCCGCCAGCGTTGAAGCAGCGTACATCAACCACAGAATACAAGCCGTTAACGCTGAAGCCAAAGCTGCCAGTGTACAAGTGGTACACCGCCTGTAAGCCGTCGGCTTAGAAGTTGTAACTGCCGGCGTACGTTTTGTAACTGCAAAAAAAATTTGCCGAAACGTCTGAATGTTTTGTCTATAAATTAAAAGTTTCCTTGTTAGAGAGACATTCCGAAATTGATTAGAAAAGGAAGAAAAAGAGAGATTTGCAAATGTTTGAGTTAGTTTTTCCTTTTGGGTACGAAAACCCTAATGTTTTAGCAACTTAGAGACGATCAAGGTTTAGCTACAATCAAGCAATGCCCATATTGATGGGATTATGGATTTGAAGACTCCAGATTTTGAAATGAAACTTTCATTAAGGTATTTTCAATCTCTGTTTATCAATTTTATTGCTTGATTGTATTATTGAGATATTGTTATTCATTGAATATTATGAATATGTGTAGATGGATTTGATGGAATGATACATGAATTATATTGATATTGGAATTGATTAATTGGGAATTTAATTATTTCTGCTTGTAATCTATTTAATTTGTGCTTGATCAACATAGATTAGATAGATACAGTTAGAGATACCCGGGAGGGATTCAATAATCCACACAGGTAAAACTTAAGTTTTTGAATGAGATCTGTCATAAGGATATGCAAGCCTGTGATAGAACTTAAGATTTCACTGATCTTTATGTGGTTAGGATTGCAAATTTAGGTTACTTGGCGGTGCTTATTTTGTAATTATAACTAGGATAGTAACTTTAGTGAGAGCAAATTGCTATTAAACTATTAATCATAGATAAATTACCTTGGTAGGATAGTTTATGCTATGAAAGATATTGCTACTCCGAGAGATGAGCAATTCTTAGTGAATTTGATTAAATCCCAAGTAATCAATTTTAATTATCAATTTGAAGCATAAATCATTTTAAATGAGAATATAAATACATTATTCATATATTATCTGCATGTCCTAAACCTATATCTCTCATTGTTGTTGCTAGAACATATGGTTTTGGTTCTTCATCACCTGTAGTAAATTTTAATTAATTTATCATAGATCAATCAAAAAGTTTAACTTTCAATTGTTTAGATTAGGGTAAAATTCGATTTCTAGTAATTAGCTATTAGCTCTCTGTGGACACGACCTGGACTTCCCATAAGATATTGCATTGCACCCGGTGATTTTGCTGACTTAAGTATTACACCATTGTTTCAAAGTGAAAATTATTAGTGTGTAATAACAATCAGTTTCAAATTGGCGTCGTTGCTGAGGAGCTACATTTGCTAGTATTAGAATAGTAATTAAGCCCTTAGACTAAGCACATAAATTTAAAAAAAATATTTCAAAATACCAAAAATAGTTTACCGTGATCCATTTGTTCTTGTATGTCAGGTGAACAAGACCAAGATTTGTAATTCGATCCTGAGATCGATCGGACTTACCACCATCAATTGAGAGAAAGACGCGCAAGAGCAATGGAAAGGAACCCACAAGAAAATCCTCCCCCTGTTGAAGAAAGACAAAATGAAGATCCTAGAAATGCACGCAATAGGAACCCAACTGATGAGCAACCAAATTTGCCTATTCCTATTATGGCTAATAACAATCTTCATCAACCTATAGCAGGAAATGAGATCCATAGACCAATGTGGGAATACTTTATGCCCACAGTTGATGGAGTTGCACCATCCATTGATTGGTTCGCTATTCAAGCAAACAACTTTGAATTAAAGCCAGCTTTGATACAAATGGTGCAAGGAGATCAATTTGGTGGAGGAAGTTTTGACAACCCACATGACCATCTGAAAAATTTCCTGCAGATCTGTTCTACAATAAAGAGTAATGGGGTGTCCAATGACGCAATTTGCCTTAGACTTTTCCCTTTTTCACTAAGGGATAAGGCAAGGAGTTGGCTCAATTCTTTACCTCCACATTCTCTCACAAATTGGGATCAGTTGGCACAGCAGTTTCTGGAACAATTCTTTCCTCCCAACAAGACAATCTAAGTAAGGAACGAATCTTTTCCTTTCGGTAGTATGAAGGCGAAGCCCTATATGAAGTGTGGGAAAGATTTAAAGAGCTCCTCAGACGTTGCCCACACCACGAAATATCTCTCCATGATCAGATGAGAATTTTCTACACAGCTTGGGAGATCAATTGAAGACAATGATTGATGCAATAGCAAGTGGGAGCTTGATGTACAAAAGTGCTCCAAAGGCTCATGATTTAGTCAATGGGTTGGCCAAAACAACTTTTCACTTGCATAGTGAGCTGAATAAGCCGAGACCGGTGGGTGCCATTTATGAATCAAAAACAATTTCTAAACTTCAACAACAAGTGGCTTCACTCACTGATCAAATGAGGCGAATGTAACCTATGTCAGGAGCAGGACCAAGTTTTAAGCCCAACATGAACATGATTTCTCAAGATGATACTCACATGAGTTATTTGGAGTATCCTGTGGAAGATTCCTATGCTTCACATTCATGTAATGAGCAAGCAAATTATGTGACTCAATATGAAGAAAAGCAGGTATTTACAATCCATATTCCAACACTTATGATCTTGGATTGAGAGATCATCTAAATTTTCGATGGAGCAATCATAATGCACCTCGAGCATTGCCGCTACCACCTATGCATCAACAATAAACAAATCCACAAAAAGAGAAGGATAAAACAGTTGAGCTTTTGTAGGAGATATTAAAAAAGCAAACAAATCAAGATTCAATTATTCAAGATTTGCAAACTCAAATAGCTCAATTGTCTGATACATCAAGACACCGTCCTCAAGAAACTCTTCCAAGTACTACTGAAAAGAATCCTAAAGAGGAGGTGAAAGTAATCACTCTTAGAAGTGGAAAAGAAGTCACAAAGAGCGGTGCAGGAAGCAGTTCAGAAATGCAAGAAAAGGCAAAAGAAAAGGGAAAAACAATTGATGACCAAGGCAATGGAAGGCATGAGGATAAGAATTCACCTGAAATTAAGTTAGATGTACCATCATCAAGCCATGATAAACGGAAAAGAGAGGTGGAAGAAGATGAGCGACGGAAGCCAGAAGTGAAGCATTTCATTCCACCTATTCCTTTTCCTAGAAGGTTGAAGCAGCAGCAACTGGATCATTAGTTTGAGAAGTTTTTGGAAGTTTTTAAAAAATTGCACATCAACATTCCATTCATGGATGCACTCGAATCAATGCCATCCTATGCAAAGTTCATGAAAGATATCCTCACAAAGAAAAGACGCCCTGCTAAACATAAGACAGTTATGCTAACCCACGAGTGTACAATTATTCTTCAAAATAAGATGCCACCAAAATTGAAAAATCCTGGCAGCTTCACTATTCCTTACATCATTGGTGAATCATATTTCGACAAGGCACTTTGTGATCTTAGTGCGAGTATAAATTTTGTGCCCTTGTTGATTTTTAAGAAGTTGGGGCTAGGAGAATGTAAACCAACCACAGTTTCTTTACAACTAGCCGACAGAAGCATTAAACATCCAAGAGGGATAGTGGAGGATGTGTTAGTCAAGGTGGACAAATTTCTTTTTCTAGCTGATTTTATCGTTCCTGATATGGCTGAAGACCGTGAGATTCCATTGATCTTAGGAAGACCTTTCCTTGCTACTGGACAAGCATTGATTGATGTGGCACAGGGAAAATTGACACTACGGGCTATGGATGAGCAAGTTACTTTTGATGTGTTTTGATCTCTCAAGCACTTAGCCGATAATGATACTTGCTTCCATATTGATACTATTGACCAACTGGTTCAAGAATTTAGTGTGGATAATTCTGAGATGAATGGGTATTCAAAGCATGTGTTTTCACATGATTTGAGTGATGATGAGCTTGATATTGGAGAAGATGAATTGTTGATGCAGGATGATCGGGATAGCACTGATAAAGATGAATACAAAAATCACTTAGTGGATACAATTGCTGGAGTTTAGACAAGACCACCTCAGTTTGAGCCTTTAGAGGCCAGTTCAAAGAATTTGATTCCATCAATTCAAGAACCACCTTAACTTGAGTTGAAATAGCTTCCTAATCACCTTAAGTATGTGTTTTTAGATGATAAAAACACACTCCCAGTTATCATTTCCATGGAGTTATCATCTGAGCAAGAAAGTAAGTTAATTGAGGTGCTTAAAAGACATAAGGAAGCTATTGGGTGGAGAATTGCAGATATTCACGAAATTCATCCATCTGTATGCACTCATCGGATCTTTATGGAAGCAGAATGCAAGCCAACAGTTCAACCACAGAGAAGACTTAATCCTACTTTGAAAGAAGTAGTGAAGAAGGAGGTATTTAAGCTACTTGATGTTGGAATTATTTATTCTATCTCTGATAGTAAGTGGGTGAGTCCTACTCAAGTGGTACCTAAGAAGGGCAGTATGACAGTTGTGAATAATGACAAGAATGAGTTGATACCAACCCGAACTGTGACTAGATGGAGGGTGTGCATCGATTATCGCAAATTGAATAACGCCACCCGCAAAGATCATTTTCCTCTTCCCTTCATAGACCAAATGCTAGAGAGGCTAGCTGGGCATGATTATTACTGTTTCTTGGATGGGTATTCGGGCTATAATCAAATTCCAATAGCTCTAGAAGACCAGGAGAAGACTACATTTACCTGTCCATACGGTACGTTTGCATTTAGACGCATGCCTTTTAATTTATGTAATGCACCAGCAACTTTCCAAAGATGTATGATGGCATTATTCTCAGATATGATTGAGAAATTCATTGAAGTTTTCATGGATGATTTTTCTTTATATGGAGCTTCATTTGACAACTGTTTAAAGAATTTGTCATTAGTGTTCAAGAGATGTAAAGACACTCACTTAGTTTTGAACTGGGAAAAGTGCCACTTTATGGTGAAAGAAAGAATTGTGCTGGGCCATAAGATCTCAAGAAAGGGAATAGAAGTGAATAAAGCTAAAGTCAAGGTGATTTCCAAGTTGCCACCACCAGTGAATGTGAAAGGAATTCGAAGTTTCCTTGGACATGCAGGATTTTACAAGAGATTTATCAAGGATTTTTCCAATATTTCACAACCTCTTTGTGCCCTACTCGAGAAGGATACTCCTTTTTTCCTTTGATGATGATTGTGTGCAAGCTTTTGAGCATCTGAAGGAAAAATTGACCATAACACCAGTTATTGTAGCACCACATTGGGAGCTACACTTTGAGTTGATGTGAGACCCAAGTGATATGGCAGTTGGTGCAATACTGGGTCAGAAAAGGAACCGAGTTTTTCAGGTAATTTACTACGCTAGTAAGATGATGAATGAAGCACAACGAAATTATGCTACCACAGAAAAAGAATTGCTAGCTGTAGTATTTGCTTGTGACAAATTCAGATCATATCTCATCGATTCTAAGGTAATTATCTATACTGACCATTCTGCACTTAAGTATTTATTAGAAAAATTAGATGCAAAGCCCAGGCTTATAAGGTGGATATTGCTTTTGCAAGAATTTGATATTAAGATTAGAGATAAGAAGGGAGTGGAAAATGTTGTTGCTGATCATCTTTCAAGGATTGTAAATGAGAAAGATGAGTTGCCTATTAATGAATCATTCCCTAATGAATATCTCTATAAAGTTTCAATTACAAATCTACCTTGGTATGCAGATATAGTAAATTACTTGGTTGCAGGAATTTTACCTTATAATATTTCTCATCACTAGAAAAGAAAATTTTTATCAGATATGAAACAATATTTCTAGGATGGGCCATTTCTTTTCAAAAGTTGTGCAGACCAAGTAATTAGGAGATGTGTACCTGCATATGAAATTGTCGATATACTTTATCACTGCCATAATAGAGAAGCTGGTGGTCATTTTGGTACTGAACGAATTGCTGCTAAAGTACTTCAATGCGGATTTTACTGGCCCACTCTATTCAAAGATTGTAGAGCATATGTGCAAAGTTGTGATCAATGCCAAAGAATAGGGAATATTTGCAAGCAGCATGAGATGCCACAGCATGGGATCCTAGTGATAGAAATTTTTTATGTTTGTGGGATAGACTTTATGGGACCATTCCCATCATCCTTCAATAATAAGTATATTCTTGTTGCAGTTGATTATGTATCCAAGTGGGTTGAAGCTGTTGCTTTACCTACTAATGATGCACGAGGAGTACTTAAGTTCTTAAAAAAAATATTTTCACTAGGTTTGGGACACCATGAGCAATTATCAGTGATAGAGGAACTCACTTTTGCAATAAACAATTTGATAGTTTACTTACAAAGTATGGAGTGAGACATAAGGTGGCCCACCCTATCATCCTCAAACAAGCGGTCAAGTGGAGCTATCTAAAAGGGAGCTTAAGCGAATCCTTGAGAAAATAGTAAATTCATCAAGAAAGGATTGGTCGCTAAAGCTTGATGATGCACTTTGGGCTTACTGAACTGCTTACAAGAACCCTATTGGAATGTCCCCATATCGCATGCTGTATGGAAAAGCTTGTCATCTCCCTGTGGAATTGGAACACAAAGCTTATTGGGTTGTAAAATTTTTAAACTTTGATAGGTAAGCTGCGCGGAACCACATGTTACTGCAATTGAATGAGTTGGATGAGTTTCGTAATGATGATTTTGAGAATGCTCATATCTACAAGGAAAAAACCAAGAAATGGAATGATAGGAAAATCTTATATCGAGACTTCAAGAAAGGACAAAAAGTTTTACTTTATAACTCTCGATTAAGGCTTTTTCCTGGTAAACTAAGGTCTAGGTGGTCAGGCCCATTTAAGATAACCAAAGTTTTTCCCCATGGGGTGATTGAGATTAAGAAAGAAGGAGAGGAGCCGTTCCAAGTCAATGGTCATCAACTGAAACACTTTTGGGAGAGGCAATTTGTGGAGGCAAGCAAGAAAGACTTAGATCTTCAAGATCCAAGCTGAGTTAAATAAGAAAAGTCGGGCTAAGCGACTTTAAACTAAGCGCTTATTGAGAAGCAACCCATGTTTAACTTAATAGTAATTTTTTTTTGTTCTGTTTTTACTAACTTAGTGTTTAGTGTGTATAGATCATACAATTGAGCTTTAATTGGGGCAATTCAAATTTCAAAAAGAGAATGAGGAACAATTTGTTCAAATTAAAAAGCTCTACAAGAATTGCAAGGTAAGTATTCTAACTTCTAGAATACTAAATATAATTTTTAGAGCTATATATTGATTAAAAAAAAGAGAGAAAAATGCTGAACGCTGGAAAAAGAAATTTCAAAGCTGCCGGCTTATAGCCAGCATATGCTATAGAGGCCAAAATGAAGTCCGACTTAATATTATTTACGCCGCCAGTGTTTTGAGGCAGCGTAATTACCATTCTTGAAGGCTTTTCATCTCGAAAAACGTTGGCATCTAGGTTTTAAACGCCGTCAGCGTTTATGCCAGCGTATACCTGTACGCCGGCAGTGTATAATGCAAAGCTACCGGCCATTTGCTCTTGGCAAGGATTAAAATTCAATACACCGACATATACGCCGCCTGCGTACTCGATAGATTTGCTGGCGTATGTTCTGCAATTTCAATTTTTAGCAGGTTTTTCTCTCTCTCTTTCCCTCATTTCTCTACACTCCCTCTCACTCTTACTCTTACTCGCACTTTCGCTCTCATATCTCTCAATTGCTTAGGTGCATTTGACTCAAATAGGTTAGTAATTCTTTCTCAATTTCCATTTTTATGCTCAATAAAGTAGGATTATTCTGTTAGAACTTGTTTGCATTCTTTAATTTGAAAATTGGGATGTGTGTGTGTGAAATAAGAAAATGACCAATGGGAATAAATTTGATTGCATGGACGAATTGGTTGCTGCCATTAATTGTGTGATTGATATAGACTGTTATATGCTTGCTGGATTAGCTTAAAGTTGAATTGTTTGATTAAATTGAAGAAATTGATGGATTAGGGTTCTTGATGAAGAAATTGAATTGAAAAATTCGAAATTGAGGCTTTGATGTTTTGATTGAAATTGGATGAACAAAACGAATTCGTGTGTTATGATTAGTTTAATTACTCCAATTTGAGCTTAGAATTTCGAAAATTGTGGAAAATTGGAGATTAAACTAAGTTTTGATTGAAAATTTTTTGAAAATCATGACTTGCAATTTTGTCCCTGAATTTTGAATTTTAACGTTCAATTCTAAGCTGGCTAGTCTAGGCAGCCAGCTTTCAGTCCATCTTTTGTGAGTGTACATTTAACAAAACCAATTTCATGCCATGAGATTCATTACTTGATATGCGTAGTGTTAAAAATTGGATTCAATTCATGTTGTGACATGTACTAGGTATATATATTGTGAAGTCATTTAATCAAATTGCTTTAGGAATAATGGAATTAGAATGATGCTAAGTTTTGTGAAGCATAAGATTTAGGATCTAGTTCAACTACGATTCTAATATACATATTTGATTTACAGAAATGGCTCCAAAACAGAAGAAGCAAAGCACTACTAAGCCGTCTTCATCTGGTTCACAGTGCATAAATGTTCTTTCAAGCTAGCAGTATGCTAAGGATCGAAAGAAGCGCCTCATGAAAATGGATTTCATGAACTCTCAATATATGGATTAGGAGTTACTTGATGATTTTGGCATTAGAGATCGAGTATTAGCCTTGATTCAAGATCTAGCTTGGCTACAGATATTTGGATGGAGGGAACCAGCTTATAAGAATTTAACTCTGGAAGTTCTCTTTACATTGAAGGCTGAGACTGATGAGGACAATTCAAAATTTGTTTCTAAGCTTACGGAAAGATCCATGAGATCAGGCTAGAGTCCATGGGGCGAGTTCTGGGATTATATGAGGATGATTAGCAAAATTCAGAACTTCCTAACTCCTGGCTTAGAGGAGAGAATGCGATGACACAGGAAGCTTATTAGCTTCAGTTGATTAATCCTGCAACTGATCCTTACATCGCATCAAAATCAGTTGCCTCCACTTTTACTAAAGTGGAACATCGACTTCTTCATCGTATTCTTGCACACATAGTGAGTTGCAAGAAGGCTAGTCTCAGCAAATTGACTAGTTTTGATATGTTCTACTTATATAGTCTCATTGCAAACTATAGGATTGATTTGGGAGTGGAGATTGCAAATTTTATCTTCCAGCAAGCTGATGATACCAGGACTCGATTCCTGTTTTGTGTAGGATATATTACTAAGTTGCTGAAAGGGATGAATATCTTTGAGATACCTGAAGGAGATGAAGAAATATCCAGTAAAAAGATTTCATCTACTCCTTTCAGGGGTTGGGGGTTATTCAAAGTTCCTAGAGGAGTACCACCACCAATCATGGAGGAGTTTGAGTTCCAGAAATATCTTTCCTGGTGATATACCTGCTCCATTTCCATCTTCAGCCCCTGTTGATATACCAGCTTCTTCATCTCATCCTCCTCCTGGTACTTCATCTGGTTATAATATGGATCAGCTCAAGATGGATGTTCAAGACTTAAAGAAGCAAAATCAAGAACTCCGGAATAGACAGGATAAGGAAATAAAAAAGAATAAGAAATTATGGAGCATGATTTTCAAAGCAGTAAAAGCTACTATTTGTTGTATTAATCAGATAGCTGGGAGGAATTGAACTATGAGACTTCATCAGAGTCTAGTCTCAGCTCAGAGCATACTCCCACTGCTAGCCCAAAGGACAACACCAGAGCTAGCCCACAGTAGAACAGCCGATCTAGTCCAAGCCCAAAGAGCTAGAGACCCTGCTAGCTCTCATTTGGTTTTATTTGTGTTTTATGTTTATTGGCCTATACTTATTATTGAGCACCCAAGTCCCTATGGGTTGACTGCTTATAATATGTATTTATCTTAGTTTATAGCTTTCTGTTTCTGTTTTTATTTTTCTTTTTCTTTTGTATTGACTACAGGAAAGCAAACAAAGCAAAACTCTCTCTTGCGATGAAATTTTGATGACTTTGAAACAAATGAAGTCAGGGAAGTACCAATTTCACCTTCTTGCACTTTTTACTCCTGTCATATAATTGAATTTATTGAGAAACGGTGTGGACATTCTTTGATTAAAGTGTGGGGGAAGGGATTGATTGCTGGAGAATGAGAATGAATGAAGTTGTGAAGTTGGTCTAAATGTTTGAATTGATGAATTGTTGATATATATATATATATATATATGACATTTATGCAAGATTGATCTGAGTAACCAGACTGAATTTTTGGTTTTGAAGAATCTCAGGGGATACGCAGGCTAATTTGGATCATACGCTATCGGCATATAGCCGGCTTAGAGGATGATCAACATATTAAAGCTTCAAAACTGCCTCTACACTGCCGGCGTTCCACCAGCCTTGACAAAGAACAAATCAAAAAATCAAAGGCCAGCAAATTTGAATTGATACGCCGTCGACCTTGGGACGGCATATGAAGAAGATCAGAAGCCAAGAATTTAACACTGGCTCAAAGCTGCCAATGTAGAGAGGGATATAAGCCAACTTCTGCAATATCATCTGTACGCTAGCTTTCTAGGAATCTACGCCACCAACGTTGGGACGGCTTAGAGCATCCACAGGATTGTTTTTTTTTAAGGGCTGTCACCTGTACAGCCGGCCTTGTATTGAATCTGACCAGCCTTTGATATTTCATTTGCACATCGGCATTTCAAACCATACGCTGCCGGCGTTGAAGCAGCGTACATCAACCACATAATACAAGCCGTTAATGCTGAAGCCAAAGCGGCCAGTGTACAAGCGGTACACCGCCTGTAAGCCGTCGGCTTAAAGTTGTAACTGCCGGCATACGTTTTGTAACTGCAAAAAAAATTTGTGGAATTTCTGAATGTTTTATCTATAAATTAAAAGTTTCCTTGTTAGAGAGACATTCCGAAATTGATTAGAAAAGGAAGAAAAAGAGAGATTTGCAAATGTTTGAGTTAGTTTTTCCTTTTGGGTACGAAAACCCTAATGTTTTAGCAACTTAGAGACGATCAAGGTTTAGCTACAATCAAGCAATGCCCATATTGATGGGATTATGGATTTGAAGACTCCAGATTTTGAAATGAAACTTTCATTAAGGTATTTTCAATCTCGGTTTATCAATTTTATTGCTTGATTGTATTATTGAGATATTGTTATTCATTGTATATTATGAATATGTGTAGATGGATTTGATGGAATGATACATGAATTATTGATATTGGAATTGATTAATTGGGAATTTAATTATTTCTGCTTGTAATCTATTTAATTTGTGCTTGATCAACATAGATTAGATAGATACGGTTAGAGATACCCGGAAGGGATTCAATAATCCACACAGGTAAAACTTAGGTTTTTGAATGAGATTTGTCATAGGGATATGCAAGCTTGTGATAGAACTTAAGATTTCACTGATCTTTATATGATTAGGATTGCAAATTTAGGTCACTTGGCGGTGCTTATTTTGTAATTATAACTAGGATAGTAATTTTGGTTAGAGCAAATTGCTATTAAACTATTAATCATAGATAAATTACCTTGGTAGGATAGTTTATGCTATTAAAGATATTGCTACTCCGAGAGGTGAGTAATTTTTAGTGAATTTGATTAAATCCCAAGTAATCAATTTTAATTATCAATTTGAAGCATAAATCATTTCAAATGAGAATATAAATACACTATTCATATATTATCTGCATGTCCTAAACCTATATCTCTCACTGTTGTTGCTAGAACATATGGTTTTGGTTCTTCATCACCTGTAGTAAATTTTAATTAATTTATCATAGATCAATCAAAAAGTTGAACTTTCAATTGTTTAGATTAGGGTAAAATTCGATTTCTAGTAATTAGCCATTAGCTCTCTGTGGACACAACCTGGACTTCCCATAAGATACTGCATTGCACCTGGTGATTTTGCTGATCAATTAAGTATTACACCATTGTTTCAAAGTGAAAATCATTAGTGTGTAATAACAATCAGTTTCACCTGTCACGCCCTCGAGGGTACCCTAGTAGAAGTAGACAAGTCACACTTGAATACTATCACTAGATTACCTTTAGAGAGTGACATGTTTTCCAAAATACCAGGATCTTTTAGTTGCTTCGATAAGAAATGATAAATACATGTAAGAAATAAATTAGTAAATAACTGCTATCATAATCATAAAAGTATCACAAATTATTACAAACTATGTAGTCTTCTTGTAATTCATAATTGATAAAATAGCACTAGCTAATCTATTCTAGGAAATATAACCATTAATTCCAAGTAGAACCATAGACTTCCAGCTCTTAAGCCCCTACTGGAGCCATGTTTCTGGAAGTAACTAACCAAGGTCGAGGTGTAAACCTGAAAAGACTGTTGAAGTATGAGTAAAACCACGACTCAGTGAATAACCAAACATATTACACATCAAACAAGTTATTAACAAATCATATGTAATGCAATCACTCAAACATATACTCATATACAAGCTTGAATGATCTAGAATCTAAACATGAAAAAGATTTATGCCCTCTTTTTAGGATTGAAGAACATTTACTGTATGACCTATCTGCCCAGGAGAGACTAAGTTTATAGGAAAATCAACGATTTCTCATCTTAGAGTTATCACTTTAAATTTAATAATAGTTTTAACTAACCATTTTCTGTATCCATCCTTAGAAATTCCCTAAGTATTAATCATTTCAAAGTGATACTACGGGCGACGTTCTTCGTTGCCACTTAGTTCCCGTAGAACCAACGGAACAAAGAAAACCTTGGAAGAACTAACACTTTGGAAAAACCAAGCATTAACAGAAAACCGAAATATTAATATGTAACAGGCTGTCACCCGTTTATATATGCAATAATGCAGTTTGTGCAATGCATGACCATGTTATTTTAATATGTCAATAGTTCTTATTCAATTTCATGGTGATCATACATTATACACAATCATCATCATGCTACTTCACATCATCATACCATTGTATTATCCCTTTTGTAAAGGTAGATTAGCAATCATAAAATCAGATCA
Source organism: Combretum micranthum (assembly GCA_024138025.1). Classification (NCBI taxonomy): domain Eukaryota; kingdom Viridiplantae; phylum Streptophyta; class Magnoliopsida; order Myrtales; family Combretaceae; genus Combretum; species Combretum micranthum. Next base: position 430,105 of record JAMXBD010000543.1, on the reverse strand, counting down.
CTACACATTTTCATCAAAACATTTATATTATTATTGTCTTTGCATTACATGTTCAGCTAATTACAAGTACAAACAGTATAATATGACTGAATTACTCACTTGCTCATGGTGACTTAATCGTAGTAATATGTCAGAAGATCCTCTCTGGTATCAAAGTCACCTATTGAGATGAATAAAATATTTGTCAATATAATATAGATTATATAACTAAACTCCTATATGTGTCTAGTGTCTTAAATTGATATTTATCAAGTTTTTTTTTTCGTAGTGATTAACACTATTTTTATGTTATTCTAAACCTAACTCATTATAGTAATTCATATTTGTTTATTATTGCTTAGTGTCGTCGTATTTCTCCTATTCTGTTTCACATAATTATTTTGTCATTTTTAGAAGTTACATTATTCATAAATTTAGCTTATTTCAATTTCTATTCTTACTTATTTTATCTACATAGAACAAATATTTGATTATTATAGTTGTTATTAACACTTAATATTTTCCTAAAATTCTAGGCTTTTAGAAGTTATCAATTATTAATCATATTGCTATTCTAAGTATTTGTATTTATTTTTCTATTTAGTAACTTCTGTTTGGACATATAAATATATATAATATAATTATAATTATTATATAATTACTCGTTTGTGAAATACAGATTTTTCATACGAAAATAGGTTTGTATGCCGGCTTCTAAGCCGCTGGCGCCGGCGTTCTTACGTTTTTCATTTTAATTCATATTGGTGCACTGGCTTGTAAGCCGCCAGCCTTCTCATGTATGCCGGACTATACGTTGCTGGTGTATAATCCCAGATAGCCGATGTTCGTTTATGTTACGTGAAAATAAGTTTTACATAGCTTCTGTTCCAGTGTAAGTCATCTCTATATTGCTGGCCTACCTAGTAAGCCGCCGGCGTTCAACGTTCACACTGCCGGCTTATGAACAGTGTTGGCACTGTTCATCATCTTCTCCAATGAAACAGTTCATATTTCTTAAATTTTCTACGTCATAAGCATTCTTAAACCATTTCTAAGTGTTTCTATAGCATGTATATACACATCCATTAACTCATAACGCATCTACAAGTATTTGATCTTAAATTTTCGAATTTAGAAAAGTACAACTAGGGTTTTCGAATTTTAACTTGTTGGAGCTGATATGAACGTTTTAAGCTTAGTTCCAGAGTTAGTTTCGATCCTAAATTAATGAAAAATTTATTTTAGATTAGAGTTCAATACTTAAAACAACTTAAAACAGATTTGTCTTACCTTGTTCTTCCTTAATCCGAGCTTAAGCTGGAGTTTGGATGGAGTTTTGTTGTTTTGTTTTTGGTATTGTTTGTGTGTGGTCTGTGTGTATTTGATGGGCTGTTAGGAAGCACGAATTTGAGAGAATTTCCAACTGTTGTTTGATTGAAGTTAAAGTTTTGTTTTTATGTTCATTAAGAGCTTAGTAGTTGCTTATATAGAGAGAAAGAAGATTGCGGCTGATGGACTTCAATTCCTCTACCGAAAATTATTATATCTGAAAGTGAGTTTGCTACATTAATTAGCTTGTCCAATTGTCTCTCTTTGATTGGTAAATGTGTGTATTTTGTTGATTTAAGAGGGCATTCTTGAACCAACTCGAGAGGTGTTTTCGGCTGGTAAAAAGTTGAGGAAATTCTAGCCACATAATTGCCCCACTTGCATAGAAATTTTTGGGTAAATTTTTATATAATAATATTTAGTTAGTTAATTATCTTAGTTTTAGGATAATTTAATAAGTTATATGGTATAAATTAGCTAATATTTGAGAGTTTTTGTACAAAAATATTTTTATAGAATTCTACAAAATATTTAGATTATCAAACAATACAACTTTAAGTTTTAAATTTACGTGATTAATTATTTTAGAATTTTATCTCCCGTGATTAGGGTTTCCTAAATTCATTAGGTCAATTTTTGTTTTAGGCTCCAATAGCTTAAGAAAACCTTAATTAGAATAATGGTGTGATTCAATTATTTATTTGAAGTCTAGATCTTTAGTTATACATCTGTTTATGTTTTTATTGTGTATTTATAATCCTAACAATTTATCTTTAGATTATCGTTTCCTATCTATAAGCGTTGTTGGTTAATTACTTGATATCGCTTTTGATATATATAAGCTAAATTATCTATATATATTAGGTTTGGATACCTATTATGAAATATGATTAGTATTGTTTAATACTATCCAGGAATCTTAAATTTAGGGTTTAAGTCCATGTATAGGCTCATTACTACTCATTGTTCTAGCGTCAAATTATTGTTGAGTTCAAAAGTAGTCATTTAATCTCTATATTTATATTTTTCTATTTAATATATTTGTATGACAAGTTTCGGGGTTTGAAAATTTAGGTTTCCTTTAATCATATCTTGAATTATCAGTTCAAATACGAAATCTCGTTTTTTGTATCAATTAGGGTCAAAGAAGTTCTTTATTTGGCTTTTAGATCCTAATCTAGCAAAATTCAAGTCATTGATATATTCTTAGGTTTTTATTAGATTCTAGATTTACTAACTAGTTCATACATTCTATTTTAGAGTCGTGTACTAATGTGAAAAATTTTCAGGGTTTACAATACCTTACAAAGCCTATAATTTTTTTCTTTTTTTTCTTCTTCCAAATTTCAAGTTATAAATGTAAAGCAAATTTATATTTTATGTGTTCGTTACAAATAGAAATTTAAAATATAATATTTCTAATACCACAAGTTTTACAATATACATAATTTGTTTAATTGTTAAAGCTGAATCTGTAACAAACACTCGTGAAACCTAATTCTGTGATTTCAAAAAAATTGTAAGATATTAACAACTTCTGAAAAGAAAAATTTTGGGGGCATTTATGTATTAATTAGCCTCTAAAGAGAAATAACACATCTATATATCTTAGGATTTCAAGTACATACTATTGAAATTCTTCTAAAATAAAGATTACAAGTACTTCCATAATAAAATAGTACAAGTTTTTCTAAATAAAATTTTCTAAATGGTTATCCATAAATGATGATCTTAAGCAAAAGACACTTACAAAATGAAAAATAGAGTAGTATTATTTATTTTTATTTATTTTATATCATAATTTTTTAATATAGTACGAGCTTCAATATAGATATAGTTTACATCAGAACTTGTATCCCTTATATACTAGAGTATAAGTTTAAGATGGATACCGAAAACCATCTCATACCCAGCTCTACAAGAGCAAATTCTTGGTGAACTACACCTATGCACTACCTTGTAACCCTCAACACCTGTCTAAACCCTACCCAGTTGAGTAAGCTATTGGTAAGTACGCTATATGACAGGGTATCGGTGGGTAAGCTACATGACAGGTTATCTACTTACCTCTACACAGTAGTCCAAAATTCATAAAGATAATATCACCTACTTGAAAAGTTCATATGAACACTAAAATTAATAATATCAAAATTTAGATAGTTGATTGAAAAATTATTTAAAATTTAGCTATAAAAAAGGACTTCATCCAACTCTTCATTTCTTAACATATTCATTAATACTTTGCCAATTTTTTTTTTAATTAATTGATGACATACCATGAAAACGATATTTGCTCATCAAATTTAATAGATACATAATAACTCTATTTTCTTATAAGAGTGCTTGCAAAATAAAATAGAAAAGAATATGATGAATTAAAACACCATAAGAACAAGACAAACTAATATAATTATAAAACTATATAGAAAATAAAAATATTTGGATGGGAAGAAATTGTCTATAAATATTCTCATGTTGGCATAACAAAATAAAATAGTATTAAACAAATAATCAAGGAAGTCAAATTAGGAAAGTAATTATCTTGAGTTTGAATAAATTTCGTGGTATGGCTTACTTCACTTGGTAAGAAATGAAGCATATAATTTATATTTTAGTTTCCTCTTTTTATGGACTAGAGCGTCTTAATTTACATCTAATTTTAAATTCATTTTAAGCTTCATAATCATAGCTATTTTGACCCTACTACGCCTTTGAATCTAAATCAAGGATTGACTTAATACACATCCATTAGAACTACCTTTTACTGTTATCCATTTAAAAGTATTATGTTAGCCCTGCTTTGATTATTAACACTAGAGCTTTTTTCCTCTTTTGAGGATATATTAATAATAGAGAAAAAAATTATATCAAGTCAATTAAATATTGCATTCATTTGTCATCACACTCAAACTTAACCCTTTTTGTGTCGAGCTCATCAGTGGACCTGCTTGCTTGAAATGTCCTTTCACAGCCCTCGTCATTGACTAGATAAAAGTAATAAGAAACTTCTTAACTCCCTTCAATGCCAATCACTTTATCACCACATTTAACCTTTTTTTTTTTTTTCAATGATCTTCTAAGATATCATCCTTGCTTGTCACATGTCTACAGAAAGCTTCTTGCTCCCAAAAAAACTCACATTTCTTGAATTTTGTGTACATTTGTTCCACTTTAACTTATGAGACTCAACCACAACCATTTTTCTTCTTCTTCATTATTTTGAAAAAATCAGAATGTTGTTAATGAAAACCATATTTTATGTTCCTTATTATAGAGCTTTCATAGTGTTTATAAGTCCAATATGGCATCTCCAAAAACTCATAATGCTATTATCTAATTTTGGAAACCATGTTTCGGAGTTTTTTAACCCATTTTTAAGCCAATGATAACTCAGTCTCAAATTTATCTACGGTGAATTTTGTGCTCCAATTAATTGATTGATGATCATTAATCCTAGGAAGTGAGTACTTTTCTTTTTTAATAGCTACCCTTTATCTTGCCATAGTCCTCGCATCAAAAAATAAAAAAATCTAATCAGCCATAAGAAAAAAGGATAATATCATAAATAGTATCTAAAACTTTAGTAAAATGTGCAATTAGGTATCTGAACTTTAAAGTTGATCAATTTAGTATCTAAACTTTTAAATTGACCAAATTGGTACTTAAAAATTTTTAAATTGATCAATTTAGTATTTGATAGAATTAAACAGAGATAATGTTGGAATGCTAAAAAGTTTTTTCGAGTACTAAATTAATCAATTTCGAAGTTCAAATTACATATTTTGTCAAAATTCGAATAACATTTGTGACATTAACCCTAACAAAAAATTATGTGCATGTGTGTGTGTTTAAAGTACCTACCTACCTACATTTTGTAATGAGAGAAAATACTCTATCTTCTCTATAAAACCCGATAACCTAACCCACCAACTCCACTAACTCACCCTCCCCTTCCTCCAATACCACACGGTGGCTATTGAAGAAACTATTTTTCTTAGGTTCCTTGTCTAAACACTTCAACCTTCTTGTAACACCTTAGAACTCAAGTGTTATGGCTTGTCATGTGTCTATATTAAGTACAAACACCTAATACTATGAGCTTGTTATGAATCATATATATATATATTATAAGCTTTCAAACCTACCTTAAAAGTAAATCACAAGGGCTTCTTAAAACTCATAAAATCCATAGGTAGCTTATAGAGTCAAGAGTTACAAACTAAGTCAAATATCATACATAAGTAAATTGTTAACTAAAATCCTAAAGTAAATGCAACCACTAAAGGTTTCTAATCCTCTACATAGTATACAAAAGATCACATGTATTATGTCTCCATCTTAGTCATCTCTACGGTATCATCCCCATAATTAATAACACGTGTTGAAACTCAAATTGTCGCAAAAGTTAGTGCCTTCACTTTTGCTTGGAATGCATAGGTGGTATTTGCTAATTGCATAAGCATTCATATAATCTAACCAATAAACAATAGTCAGGTAACACAAATCCTCAAATCATACATATATGTGATGTTAAATACTCCCTAACATTTATAATTAATAAACAATAACATTTATCAAGTCATTTCTACATATAACTTCACTTAAAAAAACATTACTCACCAATAAAATGGGTGTCACACTACCATCATTGCCTCATTGGTGCTACCAATGCACTAACTACATTTTAAGTACAAACAACATATAAAATAAGATCAAATATTCATTAAGTTAATAAATAATCTAGGTTAATGTTCACAATCAACAAGTAAAGTATTCACATAGATGGTATAAGTATTTTAAAGAGCATATGATTTGATTGAATATGAAAATATTGTCTGGACATTTAATATGAGTTGACTTACTCCATTGGTCACTAATCTTCCCTTAACTTCTCTAAAATATCACACTTGATAAACTCTTAAATTTCATAAATACATTTTCTTTCTAAAACACTGATTTTAGATAGAAAATAAGTATAAAAGAAAAATTAACATAAGGAAATTGTTTTGGAAAAGTCAAAGTTGTATTTAAATATAGGTTTGGTAAGTTATGAAAAAATCCTTTGGAACTTGCTTGAAAGGTTTTGTACATTTACAAGATTAGTAGGGTCTTGATGCTCTTAGCAAGGGACACTTCAAACCTTTTATTGGAAGGTCTTACGCTTTTGGTGATATTTCATATTGAGGTAATCTATGCTCAAAAAACACACATGTTCCAGACTCTGTGGTTCAAAATTCTACATTATTCTCAAATTTCAACTCTACAAATTAACATTATTTTAATATGCTCCACACACTGTAATTCTTAGAATTTTCATACAACACTCTTTTTTTTTTTCCATCTAAAAACGCAACCCATGCCTATAAACAAAAGGAATCACGTCAATTAATCCTACTAAATCCCAACAAAATCGGATTTAAGATTAATAAGAAAGCTTATCTGAAATTGCATAACCACTTGTGTAATTCTGATCACATGTTCAAGACAACAAATGCCCACTTAAAAAGCACATTAATCAATCATTCTAACAATGAGAGAAGATGGAAGCTTGATAATATTTAAAATTACATGTTATTCTCAACTTAAAGATTATGCTTGTGTGTGTTTTAATGTGATTGTTAAAAATATATTAAACTAAACTCAAGAGGGGGTAGATGAAGTTTACCGACTAATTTAACCATTTTTGAAAAATTAATTGCAAATAGACAAGCTGAGAAATAACAACAAGAGAAATATCAACAATTATATGCTGTAAAAATAAATGAGATAAGGTTACAAAAGTTTGCTCCTAGGCATAATGTGAAGTTTAAATTTCCTTCTACTCTCCACAGACTCAACTTACCTCAAATTGAGGACTTTACATCACTTTATTAATCACACAAGTTTCACTCACTTAGAGCAACACGCATCTCATAATTTAAAACAATCACTCTCACAAGAGTAGTACATTTTTACAAATGCAAAATAGCTCCTAAGAATATTACTCAATTTTCTCTCTAAAGGATTGTAAGATAATAAACTAAAGACAAGGATTTTGATTACAATGAGGCAAAGAGTTTTGATAGCAATATGGAAACTTAATTAATTATTGAATGCTAGTTAAGCATTCAATTTATATAGCTAATGGAGAGAAAATAGTCGTTGATCATATTTGGACAAATTTGTCTCTGCATTTAAAGACTCCAATAACTAATATCTTGATTGTATCGATCGGATGCCTTCTAGGAATTTGCACCAGCCTCACTATACTCTTCTACTGTCTGCATTGTTCCTAAAAAACAATAGAATGAAAAAGTATATGTTGACTGAATGCCATGCCTTAACGTCTAACTATTAGACCACTATCACATGATCAGATGCATTCTAATCATGTTAGATCAAGGGCGCATCCAAACGCTATATCTTGACATCCATATGCCTTGGTGCAGATGATCATGTCCATCTGATCAAATTGGCGTCCAAATTCCATATCTTAGCATCCAAATGCTAGCTAAGTTGCAACAATATCCACAAAATCCAATAAACATAATACAAACTTTCCTCATTTAAAATCCAACAAACACTTAAGTACATTGAGATTAAAGATACATGTTTTGCATCTTTTAAGCTATGTTTTAAGTAAGGTTAAGATTGTTTTGGTTATATGTAGTTTTATTCTTAAATTAAATATTAATTGTGTAATATTTTGTCTTATCAAAATGTGATGTAAACTTTTCGGTTCAACAATTGTATTGCTAAGATGTACTAAAGGTGATGAAATTCTTAAATAAACATATAACTATTAATGGATGGTATATGAATGGGAAAGTAGAAAAATAATACACTAACAAGTAAAGATAACAATCAAGAAAGAGTAAATGAAGAAAAAAATGCTAATTAAAAGAGTAGAAATTGAACTCTTATTATAGTGTACATCATATATTCCTGACATTAGCTAAATAAAGCCCACATATATATAATTAGCTATAATAAATGGGCTTAAAAACATAAATGATATTATTTATTTATTTGGGCTTGACTCATGGGCTGAGTGATAGAGTCTAATGAGTCCAGTTCAACTATTGGGATAGCTCGTGGAGATTTTGCTTGGTGGGATTGGAATAGGGATGGTTAGACCAGTCTGCCGCATCCAACCTTTCATAGGTAGGCTCATGCACACAGGAGATGACTATTGGCCTTGGCCCATGAGGAGCTCATTCAGGATAAACACGAATTGAGCTTACTTCATCTTATCCGTCAATCACTAATGTGATATGATGGTTGACATCCATGGCAAGTGCATATAAATACTCAGTCATTCCTCCTCATTTCCAACCCTTTTGGAGAGAGAAGACAACCAACAGTCTGTAAAGGAGCTTCTATTCAGAAAGATCAAATAAGATAACTCAAGTGATTTCTACTCCAGCTAGTCAAGAACTATAAGGTTAATGCGCGAGGTCTACTCAAGCTCCCTTACCTGTCATCTGTGCATTTGAGACACTGAAACTGCCTGTTCCTCCTACCTTATCATTCTTTCCAATCTATCATATCATCAAGTGTCATTTCCTCAGCATACTTCGAAGTCACGTGCCATATGCGAGATCCATGAGACCCGTGGGTGACCATTACTAGTAAGGACCCTACATCTACATTTTGGCGACTCTATTGAGGAGCTAAGGATTTTTGACACCAGTCGTGATGGCACCTCCAAGAAGAAAACTAAGTAACACTGATGATAACGTGAATCAAGATGTTGGCAACCCTAACACTAACATGATTGATCTAGACATGCCAGCGTTGGAAGACACTAATCTTAGAGTCAACATTGGTCCTGCTGCTAACATGCAACGCATCATTGTTGACAATGCACATAACATACACTATATAAGAAAGTAGTGCAGAGACAACGTAACCATTCAAGGGAACATCCGGCTCTAAACTAGTTCTTGATTGTACTCACTCGTCTTATATAAGGGATGGTTGCTAATATTGATGCACACCAAGGTGCAGCCTTACCAGGCCCCACCCTTACTGCATAGCAAAGTGCCCCCTCTTCATCTCAGCTCGCTATTGCTTCAACCATCCAAGCAAATACACATCAAGGGGTGAATGTGCAAACTCCATCACTACAGGTTGTAGTTGAGCAGCAACCAGCCTTTGAAGCAGATAATATAAGATCTCAACTTAGCAGATCGTCATCCTCACATGTGCACTCTCGTGTCAGCTTGAGTGGGACCACTCCCTCGCTTAATTCTAATCTTCCTCAAGCACCAACTCTCCAGCTGCACTGGTAGCAAGAGTTGCATTGACTGCATTGACTCCATTTATTGCACCAACTGTGCCAACTACCCCCAGCAATACCAGCCGTACCATCAGTATCTGTGCTAAGGGAATCCTTTATAACAAAGAAAGACTTGGACATTTATTTGAAGGAGATTCAAGCTAAGTCTTATGCGAGAGTGCTGGACTTGAAGCTTCTGTACCACCACAAAATTACTGCAAAACCTTACACAAAGGACTATGTTAATCCTAAATTCATGCTGTTCGATGGCAAGAAGGGTAGTGCTAAAGAACACCTGCTCAAATCCATCAAAACATTGGAAGTCTATTGGTTTGACAATGACTTGAAGTTGAAAGAGTTCTCTAAGCCTCTGATCGATAATGCATACAAGAAAGCATACACCTGGTATATCAATCTCCCCTCAAGGTCAGTTAATTCATGGGGAACCATGTGCAAGTTGTTTTTAGAGAAGTTCTTCTCTACTCAAGAGCAGGTCACCATCACTGATATGGGAAGAACACGACAGAAGCTAAAGGAAGATCTTATGGATTATATCGAGCATTTAAGGGAACCCTCATTGGATATTAAAGACGTATGTGATGAGAAAGAACTAGTAAGTATCTCAATCCAAAGGATGTTCCTGAATACGCTCTATCTCGAGAATCTCAATCTGTGTTCCTTTGCTACTCTCGTTGAGAATGCGTGAATGACCAACAACTCCGTATCTAAACAACGCGGAGAAGGTGGAAGGTTTGGAAAGAGATCTACAAATGTTAGTTCAATCCAGGTAGAAGGTTCTAGAGATACCAAGAAGCCAAGAAACGATAAGTCAAGGAGCGCTTCACCAGCTTGTTCCCTTGCCCCATGGGGAAGGTTCATGCTGCACTTGACTAATGGTTGAGAGATGGAAACATCAAGCTCCTTTACCTGTCATTTATGTGTTTAAGACATTAAGATTGCTTGTTCCTCCTCCCTTGTCATTCTCTCCAAGCCATCCCATCATCAAGTGTCATTTCCTCATTAGCACTTCGAAGTTACGTGCCATGCATGAGATCCATGCCACACGTGCATGACCACTACCAGTAAGGATCCCACATATAACCGAGTTGGATCAAACCGCTCCATATTTGCCAAATGTCATGGGGCAAGATTATTTAAGAAGCACAAGGTGATGAGTGCAATCAGAATGGTGCTTACAAGTTTGCACAATACAACACAATTATATATATAATGGAGCTAGTTGTATCATTGACATTTGGTTTTTTACTCAATGATTCACCTACAACGAATGAAGTTTTTCAACTCTATAACAACATTTAGCAGCATTATGTGCCGAGTATTGATGAAGTTATGAGTAAATGCAAGTAATGCCCAAAATACTTGAATTCTGTCCAAGAAATTTTGGTTAGGGGGCAAAACGTAAATGGGTTTAAAATATATAAATAATATTATTTATTTATTTAGGATTGACTCATGGGTTGAGTGATAACGCCTAATGAGTTTAGTTCAACTATTAGGATGGCTTAGGGAGATTTGGCTTGGTGGGCTTGGAGCAGGGATGGTTGGACTGGTCTACCACATCTAACCTTTCTCAAGCAGGCTCATGCACACAGGAGATGACTATTGGCCTTGACCTATGAGAAGATCATTTAGGATAAACACGAATTGAGCTTACTCCATCTTATCCATCAATCACTGATGTGATATGATGGTCGACATCTATGCCAAGTGCCTATAAATACTTAGTCATTTCTCCTCATTTCCAGCCCTTGTGGAGAGAAGACAAATAACAATCTGTAAAGGAGGTTCTATTTAGGAAGATCAAATAAGGCAACCCAAGTGATTTCTATTCTAACTGCTCAAGAACTGTAAGGTTGACGTGAGAAGTCTACTCAAACTCCCTTACCTATCACTTGTACATTTGAGACACTAAGATTGCCTGTTCCTCCTCCTCTGTCATTCTCTCCAAGCCATCCCATTATCAAGTGTCATTTCTTCAGCAGCACTTCGAAGTCATGTGCCTGGTGTGAGATCCACGCTGCTCGTGTATGACTACTATCAGCAAGGAACCTACATCTACAGCTAGGATAAACAAAATCATCATAGACTCTTACTTCAAATTGATTCACATAGCTCCAACCATGTTGTTAAGAAAGGGTTTGGGATTAAACTTAATCCAAACTATATGATGTTGATATGTCTTGAATGTTCTATATTGCTATCAAACCTAAAAAGATATTATGGCCCAAAAATTCTAATATTTAGACCCACTTTCTAAACATGACTGGATAATATTACGTCAATTTTAGTTAAATAAATATTTGTATTTCAATGATGCAGGTGGATAAGAATTGAAATTTGATATAGATTCCCTTCATTTGGAAACCAAATAAACCAAATCTATTAAATGAATTTGAAAACCGATCTCAACTGGAACAGATGATTGCGTGCAATAAAAACTAAGCTTTCTGGTTTATCACACATGAATTATCTTTTTTTTTTTTCGCTGCACAAATTAGCTAATTGTTTTTTTTAATCTTCTTCTATGAAAGGTTTTATGTCTATTCAGTCAATACTATCTTATTTGCTATATATAAATTAATATAATATTTTATCATCAGTTCTTAAACTACATTCTCTATTATTATATTTATTAGATTTCCACTCCATCTCAAAAGTTAACTCAGTACATTGCCTCTCTTTTTGCATTAGTAAATTGTTTATCTAGATTACCATATTCCACCATACTCAGCCACTTATTGGCTAAACCCATTTTTACGGCTAAAAATGAGCCGAGTTGAGATGAACTTTTAAAGGCTCAGGCTCGACTCATTTAAATTTTAGTGAGTTTGTAATATATAAATAATTAATCTATAATGAAGAGTAGTATTGTAATACAAGATTGTTTAAGAGGTTAATTCTGTCATTTGACAGACGGATTTGGACCCGAGGTTGTTGTTTACAAAGAATAAGAAGAGAAGGATTTAAGCTGGCTTTAAGCTGCCGGCTTTGAATACAAGGCTGTCAGCTTTGTATCAGCTTTAGAGTTTTAGATGATTTGCCAACAAAATTGTGAAGGTGGCAGCATATAGGTGAAAGTCGGCTAAAGGCCGCTGGCTTACATATGTAGGCTGCCAGCATTGGAATTGAAGGCCGCCTAGCTTTCTGCCGGCTTTTGTGCTTTTGTTCTTTGTTTTGATTTTAAGCAGCCTTTGAGTGGCCAGCTTGGTTCTAGCCTATATCTTACATGAATTAAAACATCTTTCTTGGAGCTAGGGTTCCCTAATACATATATAAACATCAAGGTCTTTAGTTTTCTCCTCATAGCTCAACCTATGACAAGATTTAAGTAAGGATTTCTCTTAAAACTCTTTTGGTTGAGTTTATGAGTAGATGTTATTTTCTAAAGGTTGTTTCATATTGATTTAGGAGGAATCAAGTTACTAGAGACGATTATGTTGGAGAACCAAAACCCTAAGTGCGATTAGATCTTGGTTCTACAGTCAAGAAGGTGTGAGATCTAAAGTTCTAGGTAAATATTGAATCTTTTCAATCTTTGTTATGTTAAAAGAGGGAATCTTTTCTGATAGTCGTACTATTTTTGACTAGGGATTTTAGGGTTTTTGAGGAATTTGGAGAAACTTGCGTTAAGGTTTCGTTGTTTGGTGATCTTAGAAGACAGGTGTGTAGATCTAATTTTATAAATCCTATGTTTTGAAATTGTGGATTTAGGGTTAGGGTTTAATTATAAATGTGAAATTAGATTTTGATTTGATATGTGTTGATCAGGTCTCTGGTGAAATTAGGGTTTATAGTCTTTTTAAAGGATTCGTGGATTTTAGAGTTTTGGAAGTGGAACAGGTACGACCTTGCCTTGCTTACCTTTTGTGTGTGTAGGATTAGAAAAATAAATTAACTAAACTCCATCTGGATTATAATTGAAATATGTGTTGCTTGTGTTTGGCTTTAGTTAGTAAAGACCACGTATAGTATGATATTAATGAGGCACCCTGATGATCTATATGTGATGGTGTCCCAAGTTAACTCGTGCATAGAGATGATTCTAGTAGATTAAGAGTCACTCCGGTCCATATGGCGGTATGTAATGATGTGTGGGGAGTACCCGACATCAATATATATGTATATAAACTATTTTTATACAAAGATTGTGAATCGGGGTCATGAGTTATTCCGGGTTTAGAATTAGATGCATATGGTTCTAAACTATGCTATTTGTTGGACTAATAAAGATAATAATGTGTGATTGCCACATTAGTTTAGGATTGTATGTGATATTTGTATATTGCATGTTCATGCGTATTTGGTTGTGGTATGTCGTACTGGGTGTTTTTCGCTCATTTTTTTATTTTTTAGGTGCAGGTCAAGATGATGTTGTATATGATCTATTTGGGTATGATCTATATGTGGATCTTGGGGATGGCAATAATGGACATGACCATCCAACTGAGAACTCGTAGAGCTTGAGCATTGGATTTAGTGGAGAGATATGGAATACTTTTATGGATTTTATGTTTGAATGTTATTAGTTGTTGGGAACTTTATGAGACTAGTTTATTAAGTTTTATTTGTTTTGATGACTTATAGTTTCGAATTTGGTTAATTCATGTTTTAAAAGAGATTATATTATGAGATGTTTTAAAGGAAACGATGTGTGAGTTTTAGTGATTACATTTGAGATAGTTGTGGTATAGTGTTTTATAGCCTTGGCGTGGTCTTTATAAGAGAAGGACACATGACAGGTTGTAATGCCTTTAATTTAGGGCATTACAGAGTTTGAGCTCGAGCCAAGCATTTTATTGAGCTTGAAATTAAGGCTTGAATTCAACTCATTTAGTTAAACTAGATCAAATTTAAGCTTAAGCTCGGCTCATTTATGAAACAAGCTTGAGCCGAGCCAAGCCGAGCAGAGCCGAGCCGAGCAAACTTTTTATTGAGCCTAACAAGTTTTTATAGCTCGAAATTTATGTTCGTGCTTAACTCATTTACATAGCCCATTTTCCATTTTTTAAAATCTAAAATATAATATATAAGTATTGCTATAATATATATAAATACATAATTATTAAATAGAAATTATATTTTATTGTTTTTATTATATAATTATAAATAATATATCATACGTAAAAAATTTATAAATTTACTAATGAGCTTATTAATAAGCTTGCTAACGAGCCTAGTCAAGAGCCTATTTACGAGCCTAAATTAAAACTCGAGCTTAACTTGTTTACTAATTAAACTTGAGTCGAGCCAAGTCGAGAGAACCTAAACCGAGCCGAGCAGAGAAAAGCTCGAGTAGCTTGCAAATCGCTTGATTTGTTTCTAGTCCTATCTATTTTAACATATTTCACTAATACATCGACCTTTTTTTGTCTTAATTTTTTTCCCTCCAAACCGTCTTGCTTATTCTCATAAGAAAATATGGTCAAAAATATATCTTTAGTGTTGTGTATATATATATATATATATATATATATTCTTTTATTTACGTGTTTTTAAGACTATCTATTTATATATATGTATGTATTTCGTTTCTCAAGTCATCGAGTGTATGCATAATTTTTAATAATCATTTTAAATTATAAATTTGACTATACTATAATATTATTTTTTGCATATAAGTATTAGATGGAATGTAAAAGGATTATGCATTATGTCACTACACATTTCTAATAGGCTTATAATGAAGGAGTGTGCCGATGCAATTGATTTTTATCACTATCATATTTGTATTTGTAACTTATTTATATTATATCTATATTTTATTATTTTATTTGTTTTTGAGTAAAATTATTGATTTTTCACTAGTATCTGTTTTTTTTTTATAAATATTTTTTTGAAAATGATAAAATATGATGCAAAAAAGAGTGAAATATGATCAAACAAACAAAATTGCAGATAAAGGGGAAAAAACCCGAGAAAACGATTGATAAAAATTTACAGAAAAATTTATCATAGTACCCTCCCCCGGTACTGACCGGAGTTCGATTCCCGGATGCGCATTAACATATGGATATTTGGTCTTGATTTTCTCCAACAAATATTTGATTTTTATATTTCTAACCTCACAAAACTCAACGGTGGATCAGATTTATAGCATAATGAAAAGGTACGTTGTGTAACGTAATCTACGATAGGATTTTAAGTCCTTATCTATTCAAATTATTTAACGAAACAATCTTGCTAGTACCAATGATAATTCATCCAACATTTACTATATATATCAATATTTACAGTTAGTATTTTTTACTATTTTTAGTGTGACGACATGATATCACGTGTAATATAATTTATGAGAGGACGAAACAACTACTTTTTACTTGAATTATTCACCAATACAACCTTGCCACTGACACAAAAATTGAAAAATACACGAAAAATGGCTGCTCTAACATGTGTTAGTGCAACAGACTTGAATTTGAAGTCCACTGACTTGCAACAGCAGAACTAGCAGTATCCTCCAAAGTATCATCAACTGATCCTGGTTTAAAATTCCCCTCTTCAAAACTCAATCGAAACCAGGTGGTTTCGAGTTTTCGAATACCCGAAGAAGTAGCACCAGACACTATAGAAGAGCTTTGGCTATTACCTTAATGATAAATTTTCCTATCCTTGTAATTGTTGATGAAGAGTTCCTCAAAATACATATTCCAACTACTCTCTTCTTTAGAATTCACGCCCCGAATTTAGTCAAGGCATGTTCAGTTCTGCCACGTATAACACTTACGCATTATACGCTAAGGCTACTCTAACCATATGTTTATCATGATCGTTTGCTAACAAATTTTATATTCCAAAATCATTAATTAGGTTTGAAAACATTTAAAAAAAAATAGATTTACAAAAACTTTCACAAAAGGTTACTCCCATGAGTAACCAAAGCATATATATATATATATATATATATAAGTCTCAGATAAAACATTTTAGCAAAACCATTTTAGGGTATCATACAATACCCAAAACAAAAGTATCAAGGTATATCAAACGAGTCTAGTATCTCGTACAACATAGCTCAAAAAGGAATACTGAAGACCATCATGAAGTGATCAAACTCATCAAGAGTCTCTCTAACTCTATATAGATCATAATGCACGTGGTCAACTTCTAGCGTGTCCATCAAATCACGAGCTATGGCCATCGCCATACTCTTCAATGAAAGACTCGAAATCAGTACCGTAGCCCTCATCGTCATAACAATCGTCATCGCCATAATCACCTGAAAAATAAAAGAATGAGCCGAAGCCCAGTACACAGCAACACAAGCACACACGTAATGATTCACACGCGCATATTTTAAATGCAATGCAACAATCATCATTTTATATCTTTTTTTTAAGTATAGCAAATCATCAGTGGAGTACTCACACTCCGGCAACACGTTGGGGACTTAGGGGTCCTGAGTAGCAGCAACTGCTCAGGGGGTTGATATAGATAGGCCGACTCTCTATATCTCCTACCTCTAACTGATAGTAGCTTCGTCTAGGGGTTACAGCCGTTACTCGACTCTACTTATTTCAGTCCATTACATTGTTCGGTTTAACGGAGCCCATAATCCTAAACTGAACAAATGTAACTTCTCTCCAAAAGTAAGTAGATGTTATCCCGCTACCATCTCCCCTATCGGCTACCCGCTGAGCCATCCTCAATGGCCTAAGCGCCTAACTACCATGCCGGCATAGCCTAGCAGGGTTGTCGCCCCTCGGCCCCGGTCTAAAAACGACTAAGCACAAAACATCACTCGATTATTATTCGTCTTCAGATTAGATCATTTAGGATGCCTATCCTAACAAGCAACACGCACGTCACTGCGTACCTGATACTGAAAGGGCAGATGATAAAAGATCACACGTATGACAATAAATTGACTGAATATCTGTTCAAGAAAGATTAAATGTATAAGAATTGAGTATACCATCAATTATTTACAGCATATTGATTAATTAAATAACATAAGGTCTCATATAATATAAAGCCTTTGAGCTATCAATGAATTGATTCTATTTAAGATAACTGAGCTTAGGTGGTTTGGATTAGGTCTATTGAATTTGGAAATTAAATTTATTATTTGGATGTATTGGGCCTTTGGGGGTTCCTAAGTTAGGCCCAATAAGAAATTCCTTAAGTGTTCCACTTTTTAGGGTAATGGGCTTTAGGTTTAGTAATTGAGCCCATAAAAAAAATATATATATATATTAAATTAGGTAGAATTGAGCTTTATCTTGAATTTAAGTCCAATAAGAATAATATTGGTTATTGGATCCAAGAATGGAATAAAAGCCTAATTAGAGTTAATTTAGACCCTAATTAACTATTGAATCTTCTTTTTCTATTTAGGTCCACTAAGAGTACTTTATGGCTTTTGGGCTCGTGGAAGGAATTTGGACTCAATTAGGTATTTCAATACTCGAAATCGATAATGAACTTAAATATTTTATGAATAGGCCCAATTTGAGTAAGTAAAGGTATTGAACCATTTATTATGAAATTTAAGTTCATAAGACATAATTTTAGGTATTTGCTTCATTTTGTATGTTCAAACCCTGATTGACTAAGGAATCCATGATAGGGTTTGATTTGGTCTATTTAGGTATATCAAGACTTAATTGGCTAGAAATCAATTTATTGGGCTTAACATTATTTTTCTATACTAATTTTAGTTATTAAAGCACATGTATAAGCATTTAACCAAATTGGACAATAATTTAATATCAAAGCTCATAATCAGTTGTTAAAGTTCAAAATCAAATATATATATATATATATATATATAAACTACATGTCCTTCCAGTATCACAAAAGTTCATCCATATTCAATATAGCAATTAATATTAATTTATTGACTGATTTGTAAATCAAAGTCATCATGAGATGCCATCTTCAACATTAAATATTTATCAATCCTGTAATAGCTTGATAGAATTCCACAGAAGCCATTACGTAGCCGTCATTCTTCTTCTTCTTTTATTTTTAATTAATTTAACCAATTAGATTAATTCAATATTCAAATCAAGGATTAAATTATTATATTATACGGAACTCAACAATTAGATCACAACATCATACAAATCATACATTTAGATTTTGATAAATTCAAATCCCAGCATGTAACAATAAAATTCCAGATTATTTAACACAATTCCAATAATACAGTACAACTCCAACATATTCATAATAAGGTCAGCTCTCAATATATATAATTCATATTTAACCACCAATTTCTAGAATGATTTCTAACTTAACAGCAGCAGTGAATGAGAATATAATAATAATTATATTAAAAAAAAAATAAGAAGACCACCATTTGTTTTGTTCTATTTTGTTTTCTCAAAAACTCATTCCAGATCTTTTGTTATTTTAATACGTTACATTTGTCTCCATAATTTATAACATGCAATATCATTTATTATGGCAGCATCCCAAGCATATATAATTTTCACAATCATATATTCATACAGACCATCTACTCGTGAAAATTAATTAATATCATATATATGCATCCGAATCCATAATTACGACATTAAAGCAAGAAGGAAAAGAAAAGCTCACCGAGGTTGAAGGCCAAAGGAAGGAAAAAAAAATATATATATATATATATAAAGATGGTTCGGCTGCGCTGAAGAAGATGTCACAAGGAAAAAAAAAAACCAGATTGCGTTCCCTCTGCCTCCGTTAGATAGAACGAATGTTACGGTTATCAATGTTTACGAGCATCGAGATCAGCGTGGGATTTAAGCAGTCCAACATTTACCAATTAGAAATTTCTTTTTGTTTTCCGAAGAACAAAGCCTACGATAGGGACAAAGTAATAAGAAAATCAAAGAAACAGGAGGAAAAGAAATAGGAATGGTTCCCTTTGTTTTTTTTTTTTTTTTTTTTTTTACGGATTTCTGTAAGTAGACATGGGTTTTAGGAGGGTTTCTCATGGAAAAGATTCGGCAAAGAAAAAGATGGATTGCAATATTATATAGCATGGTGGATGGTTCTAGAGCATGCTAGTGTCAAAATGTGGTGTGATGAGGTGTATAAATGGGTTTGTTTGTAACAAAATAGTTAGAATGTAGTTAGGTGGTAAATTGGCATGTAATTATACCAATTAGTAGTTAGTTTTTTTTTTTTTTTTTTTTTTTTTTTAAAGCTGAACTTTAGATGGGTTGGCTTAAAAAGGTGGATTGGACATATGAGATGGGTTTGGCATATAATAATTAGGGCTTGAAATATAATATAATTTTTTTTAGATGGAAATAAAATAAGAATTTAGTAAAATTTGAATTAGAAATTTGTTATACTAATTGATTTTATTATTTAGTTTGAGAATTTGATTATTAAGCTAAATTAATTTTTTTTTAAGGTTTAAATTTACCCATCATTTTAAATAACTAATTATATGATTCCCAAAAAATTTATGAATTAGGGATTTTTCATTCTCCCCTTAAAAGAAGTTTCGTCCTCGAAACTTACCTCATTGCTCAAATAGTTCGGGGTATTTTTGTCTCATTGACTCCTCAGTTTCCCAGGTGGCCTCTCTCTCGGTCTGACCACTCCATTGGACTTTAACGAAGCTGATAGTCTTTCTCCTTAAGGTTTTCTCCATCCGATCCACAATCTTCACCGGTCTTTCAATTATCGTCAGATTTGGTTGTACCTCTGGCTGATGTGTATCAATAACCGCATCAGTATCTGATATACACTTCCTTAGCTTGTGATACATGAAACACATTATGTACACCAGATAAACTTGGAGGTAGTGCCAATCTATAGGCAACAGGTCCAATTCTCTCGAGTATCTCGTATGGTCCAATATACCTGGAATAAACAATCATTAACTTTGATCCATGTATATAACTTTAACCTTTATTTTATACTTAGCTTACCTTGGATTTAATTTCCCTTTGACTCCAAATCTGAAAACTCCCTTCGTTGGGGATACTCTAAGAAAAACATGATCTCCGAGCTCAAATTCAAGTGGGCGTCTTCTCAAATCGCATAGCTCTTATATCGATCCTGTGCTGCCTTCATCCTCTGTCTCACAACCTGCACCTTATCAATCGCTTGTTGCACAAGATCTGGACCAAGAATAGCCCGCTCACCTACCTCATCCCAATGGAGAGGAGATCTACACTTCCTTCCGTATAGTGCTTCATAGGGAGCCATCTGAATCGTTGCTTGGTAGCTATTATTGTAAGCAAACTCAACTAATGGTAAATGATCATCCCAACAACCTCCAAAGTCCAAAGCACAAGCTCTCAACATATCCTCTAATATTTGTATAGTTCTCTCAGACTGTCCATCGGTCTGAGGATGGAAAGCTGTACTGATATGTAGTCTCGTACCAAGTGACTCATGTAAGCTCTTCCAAAACCGACTAACAAATCTCGGATCCCTATCTGATGTAATAGACACTGGTACTCCATGAAGTCGTACTATCTCTCTTATATAGATCAAAGCCATCTTTCCTAGCGAACATCCACCTTTAAGGGTATGAAGTGTGCCGACTTTGTCAATCTATCTACTATAACCCATACTACCTCATGTCCAGCTGATGTCTTAGGTAGAGCAGTCACAAAATCCATCGTGACAGATTCCCACTTCCACTCAGGAATGGGTAAAGGTTGAAGTTCACCACCAGGTCGTTGATGCTCTATTCTGATCTGCTGACAAGTCAAACACTTAGATACATAATCTGCTACATCTCTCTTCATGCCATCCCACCAATAATGCTTCTTCAGATCCTTATACATTTTTGTACTACCTGGATGAATAGAATATGCCGACGAGTGAGCTTCCTTCATTACTTCCTTCCTTAAGTCATGTATAGAGGGTACGTATAATCTGTTTCCGTACCTAATGAATCCATCGTCATCAAGTCTCAGCTCTTTTCTTCTTCCATTTCTAATAGCACTAAGCATCCTGCCAAACTCTACATCATCTTTCTGTCTGCGCTTGATCTGTTCTAGTAGAGAAGGTTGTAAACTCAAACTAGCAATCATTACATTAACTTGCTTCATGGTCACCTCAATATCAAGTCTCCTGAGATCTTCTAATATCTCTCTCTGTGATGTGATCATGGTTGCCATATTAACATGTTTCTTTCTACTCAATGCATCTGCAACCACATTAGCCTTTCCTGGGTGATAGAGTATCTCAATGTCGTAATCCTTAATCAACTCCAGCCATCGTCTCTGCCTCATGTTCAACTCTTTTTGTGTGAAGATATATTTCAAACTCTTATGATCCGTATATATCTTGCATTTCTCGCCAAAAAGATAGTGTCTCCACAACTTCAAAGCTAAAACCACTGCAGCCAACTAAATCATGTACTGGATAATTCCTTTCATGTGGCTTTAACTGTCTCGAGGCATAAGCGATTACCCTATCACTTTGCATCAAAACACATCCAAGACCTTGTATAGAAGCATCACTATATATAACAAACTCTTTTCCACTAACCGGTAAAGCAAGAACAGGTGCTGTCACTAGCCTTTGTTTCAACTCTTGGAAACTTTCTTCACACTTATCCGACCATATGAACTTAACATTTTTCTGAGTCAATCTTGTCATCGGAGCTGCAATCTTCGAAAAACCTTCTACGAATCTCCGGTAATATCCGCTAAACCAAGGAAACTTCGAATCTCAGTTATAGTGCTAGGTCTCTGCCACTCCATAACAGCCTTTAATCTTCTCGGATCAACTGTTACACCGTCCTTCGTTACCACATGTCCTAAGAAGGCAACCTCCTCAATCCAAAACTTACACTTGCTAAATTTAGCATACAACCTCTTTTCTCTCAACCTTTGTAGTATCAGCCTTAAGTGTTCCTCATGCTCTTCCTCATTCTTGGAATATATCAAGATATCATCGATGAAGACTATGACAAATTTATCCAAGTAATCTCGGAATACTCGATTCATCAGATCCATAAAAACTGCAGGGGCATTTGTTAAACCAAAGGGCATGACGAGGAATTCATAATGTCCATACCTACAAGGCATGTAAAAAAATTTAAGATCCAAGCTAAAACACTTCAAACAAACAAGTTTATGACCTTTACCTTGAACGAAAAGCTGTCTTAGGTACATCTTGTGGCTTAATCTTAAGCTGGTGATAGCCTGATCGTAGATCGATCTTAGAGAATACAGCTGCACCTCGTAATTGATCGAATAAATCATCAATCCGTGGCAAAGGATATCGATTCTTAACCGTAACTTGATTCAACTCTCTGTAATCTATACACATCCTCATGCTACCATCTTTTTTCTTCACGAACAAAACAGGAGCACCCCATGGTGAAATACTTGGCCGAATAAAGCCAAGATTCTGTAGCTCTTGCAACTGCTTCTTAAGCTCTTTCAATTCAGTGGGAGCCATTCTATATGGTGCTTTAGATATGGGTGATGTCCCTGGAATCAAATCAATGCTAAATTCTATCTCCCGGTCTGGGGGTAAACCAGGTAGATCATCAGGGAAAACTTCAACAAACTCTTTAACCACTGGTATCATATCAATTGTTATCTCTTCTACATTAACCGTTGCTATCATAGGCCTTTCCCACAATTCCATAGAATGTACGCTTACTGGTCTTCGTCTCTCCAGAGTATGCATGACCTTTCCATTTTCCGATTCAAAACTCAACATTGCCCTATTACAATCTATAATGACTCGATACAAGTTTAACCATTCATGCCTAAGATCACATCAAAGTCTGTCATGGGAAGAATAAGCATATCGATAGGCATATTTACATTGGAAACTATAACATCAACATTCCTACACACACGGGTTGACATAGAACTAACACCCATAGGTGTTTTAAGGCTCATAATACAATTAGGAAAAACATCTGGTGATATATTACAAGCAATTGCAAACTCTTCAGACAAACATGCATGTGTAGCCGTATCAATCAATACATAAGCAAGCCGTGAGGAAACAAGTAGCGTACCTGCGAAGGTATCCTCAGAGGGATGTCCTCATGTTGCTGTATGCAAAGACTCTAGCTGGTATCTTCCCACTACCTTTCACTGCACTAGATCCAGATCCACTTCCTTTCCTTTCCTTGCACTCTGATGCCTGATGTCCACGCTGCTTACATACATAACAAAAGATAGGCCTCAAGGTGGGATTCTTGCACTCTGAAACTCTATGTCCTTCCTGTCCACAAGAGAAGCACGCTCGAGGGTTCCACTTACACTCGGACAACTCATGAGGGCCAAAACAGCGTGAGCACTTCTTCTCAAAGGTAGAAGAAGGAGTGGGTATCTTCACAGAAGAGCTCTGTCCAAATCTCTTTCCTACAAACTGCTTCTTACTCTGCTGTATGCTAGAACCCTTACCAAAGCTCTTGGAAACACCTTTAGAACCACTGAAAGACGTAAATGATGAAGATCTCTTGCCTAGAAAGGCAGATTTCTTGGCTTTAAACATCTTACACTCCAGTCTAGCCTGCTCAATAATCTTTGCCTTGCATACAAATCAGTCAAAGCAGTGAGCTGAAACACCTTCACTTCAGCTCGAATCTCAACATTTAACCCATTTTGGAATTTCTGCACTTTCATTCTCTCATTATATCCCTCTCCAGCAAACCTCAGGAGTCTACAAAACTCAGCATAATATTCTTCAACTGTCTTACTACCCTGTCGTAAATTGAGCCAATCTGATATCATCTGCTCTCTCACAGAAGTGGGAAAATACTGAACAAAGAATGCTTCTTTAAACCTAACCCATGTGATAGGGTCTCTATTAGATCCATGGCCTGACGCCACCAATTGTAAGCATCTCTTTAGCATATAAACAGCTAAATTCACCTTCCTATCATCGGCACATCACAAGCAGCAAAAGCCTTCTCTAACTCCTCTACCCAACTCTCAGCAATAGTGGGGTCGGTACTCATACCATCAAAAATCGGAACAAGCTTAGTAAACTCTGATAGTCTAATCTGGCCGCCTCGACCACCGACAACGGGTGCATCATCCCTATCTGTCTAGCTCCAAGTGGGGCATATTGATTCATGAACTGTTGCTGTTGTTGATGCAACATCTGTTGATATTGTTGCATCATAGCAAATATATCTCTAAACATAGCATACATCTGAGTCGGATCCCCCATCGGAACCTGTGGCATAGGAGGCATCTGAGGCATCTGTGGGGCTTGAGGTATAGGAGCAGGACCAGAACCAGGAGCAGGAGGAGGTGGAGGTGGAGTATCCTCCCTATCTAAAAGTCGCCTAATCTGTCTACGTGGTCTGTCCATCTAAAACATCACACACGCAACAAATAAAAAAAAAAAAATCAAGATAATTCATTTAAAGTTTATGTAAGGGAAATCCTAGCGCTTCTCTAATTTATTGTGCAACTACTTAACTTATTCAATATAGATTAAGTAAATTTTCAATCAAACATGAATTTAACATATAATACATCAAAGCATAATGATTATAATATCATGCAAAAATTCAATTAAGCTTATTTTAATGAGTAATAGAAATTAAATTTAAGCAAGAGAGTCAATCTTGATATGATTCATTATTTTAATTATTCTATAGTTACAATTATATCCTGAAGGTAAACATTCAATCAACAAAATCGAACCCTTGATCCCCCGCACTCAACTCTCCGTGTCCTAAGCGTGTCCTAGTTTATTATATTTTAGCAAACGTATCAAGATAAACGTTTGCTCTGATACCATTTAAAACTGTCACGCCCCGAATTTAGTCAAGGCATGTTCAGTTCTGCCACGTATAACACTTACGCATTATACGCTAAGGCTACTCTAACCATATGTTTATCATGATCGTTTGCTAACAAATTTTATATTCCAAAATCATTAATTAGGTTTGAAAACATTTAAAAAAAAATAGATTTACAAAAACTTTCAAAAAAGAAGGTTACTCCCATGAGTAACCAAAGCATATATATATATATATATATAAGTCTCAGATAAAACATTTTAGCAAAACCATTTTAGGGTATCATACAATACCCAAAACAAAAGTATCAAGGCATATCAAACGAGTCTAGTATCTCGTACAACATAGCTCAAAAAGGAATATCGAAAACCATCATGAAGTGATCAAACTCATCAAGAGTCTCTCTAACTCTATATAGATCATAATGCACGTGGTCAACTTCTAGCGTGTCCATCAAATCACGAGCTATGGCCATCGCCATACTCTTCAATGAAAGACTCGAAATCAGTACCGTAACCCTCATCGTCATAACAATCATCATCGCCATAGTCACCTGAAAAATAAAAGAATGAGCCGAAGCCCAGTACACAGCAACACAAGCACACACGTAATGATTCACACGCACATATTCTAAATGCAATGCAACAATCATCATTTTATATCTTTTTAATTTAAGTATAGCAAATCATCAGTGGAGTACTCACACTCCGGCAACACGCTGGGGACTTAGGGGTCCTGAGTAGCAGCAACTGCTCAGGGGGTTGATATAGATAGGCCGACTCTCTATATCTCCTACCTCTAACTGATAGTAGCTTCGTCTAGGGGTTATAGCCGTTACTCGACTCTACTTATTTCAGTCCATTACATTGTTCGGTTTAACGGAGCCCATAATCCTAAACTGAACAGATGTAACTTCTCTCCAAACGTAAGTAGATGTTATCCCGCTGCCATTTCCCCATCGGCTACCCGCTGAGCCATCCTCGATGGCCTAAGCGCCTAACTACCATGCTGGCATGCCTAGCAGGGTTGTCGCCCCTCGGCCCAGGTCTAAAAACGACTAAGCACAAAACATCACTCGATTATTATTCGTCTTTAGATTAGATCATTTAGGATGCCTATCCTAACAAGCAACACGCACGTCACTGCGTACCTGATACTGAAAGGGCAGATGATAAAAGATCACACGTATGACAACAAATTGACTGAATATCTGTTCAAGAAAGATTAATTGTATAAGA
The DNA here is from genome assembly GCA_024138025.1 of Combretum micranthum. Lineage (NCBI taxonomy): Eukaryota > Viridiplantae > Streptophyta > Magnoliopsida > Myrtales > Combretaceae > Combretum > Combretum micranthum. The sequence goes on along the minus strand of JAMXBD010000543.1, from coordinate 403,596 downwards.
ATTGAGTATACCATCAATTATTTACAGCATATTGATTAATTAAATAACATAAGGTCTCATATAATATAAAGCCTTTGAGCTATCAATGAATTGATTCTATTTAAGATAACTGGCTTAGGTGGTTTGGATTAGGTCTATTGAATTTGGAAATTAAATTTATTATTTGGATGTATTGGGCCTTTGGGGGTTCCTAAGTTAGGCCCAATAAAAATTCCTTAAGTGTTCCACTTTTTAGGGTAATGGGCTTTCAGGTTTAGTAATTGAGCCCATAAAAAATAATATATATATATAAATATTAAATTAGGTAGAATTGAGCTTTATCTTGAATTTAAGTCCAATAAGAATAATATTGGTTATTGGATCCAAGAATGGTAAAAGCCTAATTAGAGTTAATTTAGACCCTAATTAACTATTGAATCTTCTTTTTTCTATTTAGGTCCACTAAGAGTACTTTATGGCTTTTGGGCTCGTGGAAGGAATTTGGACTCAATTAGGTATTTCAATACTCGAAATCGATAATGAACTTAAATATTTTATGAATAGGCCCAATTTGAGTAAGTAAAGGTATTGAACCGTTTATTATGAAATTTAAGTTCATAAGACATAATTTTAGGTATTTGCTTCATTTTGTATGTTCAAACCCTGATTGACTAAGGAATCCATGATAGGGTTTGATTTGGTCTATATAGGTATATCAAGACTTAATTGGCTAGAATTCAATTTATTGGGCTTAACATTATTTTTCTATACCAATTTTAGTTATTAAAGCACATGTATAAGCATTTAACCAAATTGGACAATAATTTAATATCAAAGCTCATAATCAGTTGTTAAAGTTCAAAATCAAATATATATATATATATATATAAACTACATGTCCTTCCAGTATCACAAAAGTTCATCCATATTCAATATAGCAATTAATATTAATTTATTGACTGATTTGTAAATCAAAGTCATCATGAGATGCCATCTTCAACATTAAATATTTATCAATCCTGTAATAGCTTGATAGAATTCCACAGAAGCCATTACGTAGCCGTCATTCTTCTTCTTCTTTTATTTTTAATTAATTTAACCAATTAGATTAATTCAATATTCAAATCAAGGATTAAATTATTTAATACGGAACTCAACAATTAGATCACAACATCATACAAATCATACATTTAGATTTTGATAAATTCAATCCCAGCATGTAACAATAAAATTCCAGATTATTAACACAATTCCAATAATACAGTACAACTCTCAACATATTCATAATAAGGTCAGCTCTTAATATATATAATTCATATTTAACCACCAATTTTAGAATGATTTCTAACTTAACAGCAGCAGTGAATGAGAATATAATAATAATTATATTAATAAAAAAAATAAGAAGACCACCATTTGTTTTGTTCTATTTTGTTTTCTCAAAAACTCATTCCAGATCTTTTGTTATTTTAATACGTTACATTTGTCCATAATTTATAACATGCAATATCATTTATTATGGCAGCATCCCAAGCATATATAATTTTCACAATCATATATTCATACAGACCATCTACTCGTGAAAATTAATTAATATCATATATATGCATCCGAATCCATAATTACGACATTAAAGCAAGAAGGAAAAGAAAAGCTCACCGAGGTTGAAGGCCAAAGGAAGGAAAAATATATAATATAATAAAGATGGTTCGGCTGCGCTGAAGAAGATGTCACAAGGAAAAAAAAAAACCAGATTGCGTTCCCTCTGCCTCCGTTTAGATAGAACGAATGTTACGGTTATCAATGTTTACGAGCATCGGAGATCAGCGTGGGATTTAAGCAGTCCAACATTTACCAATTAGAAATTTCTTTTGTTTTCCGAAGAACAAAGCCTACGATAGGGACAAAGTAATAAGAAAATCAAAGAAACAGGAGGAAAAGAAATAGGAATGGTTCCCTTTGTTTTTTTTTTTTTTTTTTTTTTTACGGATTTCTGTAAGTAGACATGGGTTTTAGGAGGGTTTCTCATGGAAAAGATTCGGCTGAAAGAAAAAGATGGATTGCAATATTATATAGCATGGTGGATGGTTCTAGAGCATGCTAGGTGTCAAAATGTGGTGTGATGAGGTGTATAAATGGGTTTGTTTGTAACAAAATAGTTAGAATGTAGTTAGGTGTAAATTGGCATGTAATTATACCAATTAGGTGATAGTTATGTTTTTTTTTTTTTTTTTTTTTTTTATAAGCTGAACTTTTAGATGGGTTTGGCTTAAAAAGGTGGATTGGACATATGAGATGGGTTTGGCATATAATAATTAGGGGCTTGAAATTATAATAATAATTTTTTTTAGATGGAAATAAATAAGAATTTCGTAAAATTTGAATTAGAAATTTGTTATGACTAATTGATTTTTATGATTTAGTTTGAGAATTTAATTATTAAGCTAAATTAATTTTTTTTTTAAGGTTTAAATCTACCCATCATTTTAAATAACTAATTATATGATTTAAAAAAATTTTATGAATTAAGGGATTTTTCATATTGCTCGTTGCATGAGAACACTGTAATATCCCTCAAATATAGATGGTTGAACTTTAATCATAGAGATGCTTTTTGGTGTAATAACTTAGAGTTCGTCGGAACTCCAAAGTTAAGCATGTTCTTTGTAAACAATCCTAAAATGGATGACTCTCTGGGAAGCACTGGCATTAAAAGGACAAAATCGTGTGGCACGTGGCCAAAGTAAATAATACCTCGATGGGTGGAGTTTCGAGGTGTTATAGGTGGCATCAGAGTAGTTCAACAGCCAGAAGTAGAGGAGTGTGCTCTTCCTACCTATTGTGGTTTTGGACCTGTGTAACAAAACTAACGAGGGCGTCGATTCTATAAGTGGGAGAGTATATGATACCCTCAAATATAGATGATGAAACTTTAATCACAATCGCCTTTTAGTATAATGACTTGGACTTTGTCGGAACTTTAAAGTTAAGCGTGCTCTTTGCAGAGCAGTCTCAAGATAGGTGAACTCTGGGAAGTGCTGGCACCAAAAGGAAAAAACCGTGTGATGTGGGTGTAGCTGCTATCCTAGGGGTTCCTGATGGAAAGATCGAAGTTGGGAGTAATGAAGAGAAGAAATGAAGTGTACAAAGTGAAGATGAAGTTGCTGTTTGAAAAGAGAGTTCGCAGTTTGACCATATAGTTATGGGCTATGAAGGATGAAGGTTTGGCCGGTCTAGGGGCCTCTATTCGGTTACTAAGATGGATCCTAATGAAATATAATATGGCATTTGGACTTACTAAATGTTTTTTTTTCTATTTCTGATGTTTATCTTTATTTTCTAACTGTTATAGTCACATGCTCATGCTGACGTGTGAGGAGCCATGTGATATGTTAGTAGTTTGTTATTAGGGAACATCAAATGCCTGTCAAGGTAGATATTATGGATACGAAAATGAATGAGAAAAACAAGAATTTATGCTTTCCTTAATTGCTTGCATTCAAGCTTCTTCTCTACATTCAGAGAATGCTAATTCTTACATTCATGCATATTAATTGATCCACCCACATCACCGTACAGCGTATGATCAAAACAGACAATACCTCGGTGGGTGGAGTTCCAGGTATACAAACACATTTTTTGGCTTGTGGAGTTCCAAGAGTTTATCACTCATTTGTGATATGTACGCATAAATTTGAAACAAATGTTTGTCAGATGAGAGAAAAGGAGAAAGAGAGGAAGATAGAGAGAGGGAGTTTATAAGCTATAGCTTTAAAGAGAGACTAATGTTGATTTGGTGCATATAGAATTTCATGAATTTAGGATCATTTCATGTTATGGTGGGAGCATTAATGTGGAAATTAAGGAAGTTGAGCTTAGACACCATTGGATATAAATAAGGGTTGGCTTAGCATGTTAGGAACATTAGGTATCCAAAGTGGGTAATTGTACGAATTAATCTCTTAACGAAGTGAATTAAATTCATTTATTCTATTCTTGATATATGTAATATATAAAGTAACTGATTAAAAAGAAAAAAAATACAATATCAACTCGATGGTATCAAGTTAATTTTAAATAAGAAGTTTATATGTCCCAAAAATATAAATCACCATACAACTAGAGTTATGAAAATAGGCTATGCACACTAGAATTTCTTAACCCTACTCCCCGTGTGGATTGTGGGTTAAGCGGGCTAGTTCACCAATCTGCTAAGATTTTCTAAAAGTATATGTTATTTTTTAATTAAAAATAAAAAAAAATCTTATTTACATATAATAGAAAATGTTTTCTTATTACCACAATTTTTCGAAGGTATTTATCTTAATTTTACTTAAATAACCAATCGCTTAAACATATAAAAACTCATGACATCAAATAACACCTTTATTACAATAGTATCGATGCCTCATCATCAATCATCATCTAAATAACAAACCTTTTTAAATTTTAATTAAAATATATAGACATATACTTTAATTCAAGGCTTATGTAGGGCGAACAAAATTGGTTTGCACATTAATGTAGGTTGCATTTTTTAATCCAACTTGCTCTTTTATCAGGTTAGATAGGTTGGATTGCATAGCCTTCCCTACTTGCACAGTTCTATGCACAATAGGATATATACATATATTTGTTTATAATAAAGAGTTGGCAAAAAATAAAAAAATAAAACTTGAAGCAAAAGCTTCGCTTTACAATTGACATATCTCCTTAGTAATAGGGGTTGAAACATCCTTTTTATAATATTAGTTGTTCATTTAATGTGAGAAATACCACATAAAGACTAAAAAAATAAGCCAATGGTCTTGTAGCTTAGTACTATCTTCCTTGGTCTCTCATGTGAGAAGTTTTATGTTCAAACTCTCCTATTGTAATTGAAAAAAAAAGAATAAAAGAATAACTAAAGGAAAAAAATTCAAGATTATTTCACATACAAAGGCATTGGAGACAAGTGATTAGATTTGAAAAGAAAACATTACCTTTCACTTTTAACACATTTCAAAAGTCATCTACATAATTCATCAATTTATCATCATATATAATTTGGTTTTATATCAACCAAAGTCAGTAAAAAGGCATTGATGCCAATTTGAGATGAAGTATAGTTACACTCGGATCGCATATTATAACTATAAGTAACGTACAATAACCTTTTACAACATTTATTTAGAATATAATAATGATTTTCAAGGAATTAGTAGTATTTTTTTTATGACCATTTATTATATGGCATAAAAATGTCACGTTTTTGTCTTGTCTTTTAAGGGAGTTATTATTCAGCACCACACCAAATTTGCAAATTAAGTAATGCGCATACATACTTTATCCGTTTAGTTACTTAAAAAAATTTGCGAATCAAATGCTCTCCTTGTCTTTTCAAATCAAGTCATGCTCCATGTAACGCCTAAACTAAAGGCATTACAATCCGCCACATATCCTCTCATATATAGGATACGCAAAGGCTCTATTATCCACAATAATATATAATTCACTTGTAAACACACATAGGATATCTCATAGGATACGAAACCTGTTTAAACTAAAAGCTGATGCTTCATCAAATATGAACTCCTGGTTCAAGCATAAAATCCAAGTTGACATGATAACCAACAAATTCAATAGAAACTAAAACTATTTATATAAAAATCTTTTCATTTAAAACCAACATAAACATCTGACTACAACTCCAAATGATTAAACATGTCTTTTCTTTAGAAATTCTGATATCTAGAGACTAGCTCTCTGCTGGGTAGTCGGGTTCACTATTGCCATCCCCACTATCAAAGAATAATTCATATCCTAAAAGATCATATATTATATCCTCTTCACCTGTACCTAAAATTTAAAAGAATGAGCGGCGACGCCCAGTACGATAACTCTAATCCAAAAACAAATGCATATGCACATACAATAGACAGGTAATTCATGCAACTTAAACTAATGCAAACAGTCATCATATTATCTTTCTTAAGCCAACAAAACAACACAGTCCATATTAGGTATATTCTAATCCTGAACTCGGAGTTACTCAGACCTCATTGAAAATCATACAACTCTTTGAAAATAATAATCATATACATATATGGATAAGTGGGTACTCCCCAAACACCCTAAATCCAGAACATCTAATTCTATTGGAATCATATCAAGACACAAGTCCACTAAGACAACCTCACACCAAGATCATCAGGGTACCTCACTAGTATTACTGTCAACTAGGTCTTTACTGGTCAAAGCCAAGCATAACTAAACATACAATTATTAAACCGAATAATGATTAGGTTTATTAAGAATTTCTGTTCCTATAACCATTCAATCAACGCTAAACTTACAGGCAAAAGCAACAAGCAAGAATTGATCGTACCTTTTCCAATTCCAGGAACAATCTCTCAAAATCCACAAATTCTTAAAAACAACAAGAAATCTCCGAATCTCCTAAATATAACATATAACAAGAACAATATATAAATCATCACATCAAATCCCTAATTATCCAATTCTCCAAAATCATCCAAAACTTAACCTTCAAGAAATCACAACTACAGAATCTCTTCAATCAATTCCCGAGAAAACCTAAATCTCCACAAAACCTTAATTGCATAAATTAACAAATACAAACAAATCCATCATTCTAATTCGATCTTTTAATGAATTTATGATTTAGAGGATGAAAACTTGTAAGGACCCGCTATCACCCCTATATTTGAAATAGGTGATAACAGTTCCCCAACCACATATAACCTATAAGATTATATGTAAGGTTGTCTGAAATAATTGTTTGAGGAATTGTTTATCTAATTCCATATAGATAATATAATAGAAATCATAATTTTTCTAAACCTTAAACAAAATTATACTTCACTACCAACATATTTTGCAAAAGAAGCAACTTAAGTCCTACATAACTAAGTGCATATATATATGTATATATTACATCCAAAGGCTTCTTACAAGCCTTAACAAAATTTTCAAAACACAAATCAAACTAAAACTTTAGTTATATTATCAACAAAAGAAATCACATCTAGTCTATTACAATTATAGGGTTCCATTGAGTCCATGGTTAACTTTAATCCTCCAAATCATCAAGAAAATCTTCAAAGTTAGTTTCATACCCCATACTCGCATAGAACTCATCGGAGTCATCACCTGAAATAGATAAAATATGAGCCAAAGGCTCAGTACACAAGTAACGAATACAAATGCAAAATGAGTCACACATTCTTAGACTAAATGCATTATGCAACAATTAATTGTTTTATTGTTCAATCTTTAATTAGTAAAACAACACATGAGTATTCAAACTCCGGACAACAGGGATCTAGTATTATGTCCGCCTCTCTGAGTGTTTCCTACTGTTCATACAGATTAGGTAGCCCCACCTTCCAGCATAGCCTGTAATACTAAGGGTTCCTGAGTAACGCATCACGGCGCTCAGGGGGTTGATATCAGTAGCTCGGATACTCATTTCTCCTAAATAATTCTATCCATTAACGAAAAAGTACCTGCCCCCAATCTGGGCAGGGTGCCGCTCTCCAAACCAGATTTAATGGAAAACAAGGAAAAATCAACACTCATCAATTAATGAGATTTTCTTAAGTTAAAGTAATTTGGTTTGATGCCTACCCTAGCAAGGAAACAAGCAAGTTACTGCGTACCTATACTAGCTCGAGAATCAATGGAAATAACTGAATGGGGATCAATCACTGTAAAAAGAAGTAATTACAAACTCACACTTAGTTCAAGCTTAATATCAACTAATCTCATACTTAACCATTCAAGTAAATTCAAATAAGTTATCACAAGATCTTAAAACAAGTAAAGGAAATCATATATACAATATAACTAGTTTTAGCTTAACACTCATAGACAACCAATAATTTGTTAAATCTACAAATAGACTTAAATCATGCTTACTTATATCACTAAATCATCATAACACATCAATTATCATATATCTATCTCATTTTAGTCCAAAAATCCATTTGTTAAAGCAAATACACATAAAACAAACAAAAACAAGTTTTTAACTTTGTTTGGAAAAAGTATCAACTGGAAAAAGAAGTGAAATTTAAGTACTGATACTTTTATAATTTGGAAAAACTCAAAACATAAAAGTTGTAGATCTCTTTTTAATCTTTCCAACGCAATTTGAATCACCTCAAATGGAGGTCGAATGAAAAAATTACGGGCAAAATACGAAAAGGCTACGAAACTAGAAAAAATTACAAAACCAACACCGGTGTTCAACGCCGACGGCGTACTGTTCAAATTTGCCAGCGTTAGAGGTCAAGCCTTTTAGTCACCGAGTGACTCCTCAACACCACCAAATTCCACATGTATGCCGGCAGCATAAACTTTAACACAGGCAATGTACTTTGCTGGTGTAGACTCTATAACGAGTTACAAAAATTCTTTTGAACTCCCCTGTTTTTCATATTAAATTTACACTTCCAAAATTCCCTTAAACTCATGCCAAGTTTCCCAAATCTTGTTATATGATCAATATAACATTCAAACAACATTAACTTTAACTCTAAACATCAAACACTCCACCATCCACATCATTCACTAATCATACTTCAAACCCCAAATCCACAACACTCATCATCTAATCATTCAACCACATGTGTTTCCAACACTTCTAAACTCATAACTACACATATACTAACTTCACTATCCCCATAACACTTCTCATACAACTAACAAAACATATGAATCATCAAACACAAGTTTAACTTCAACCCTATCATCAAGAACTTCACACATGCATAAATTCAAAACAAGAAATCATACTTACCAAGTGAGCTTTAGGCCTTGGTTTAATGATTCATGAGCAAGTTTTTGGGGTAGAAATGGTGAAAAATGAAGTGCTTCACTATATACTACCATGAGAGAGCTTTTGGGAGGAATAAGAGTGTTTTGAGCTTTGAAAGAAGGTTTCTTTTTTTTTTTTTCTGGAAATTTTTGGCCGAATTTTGCATTGTTTGGGGTTCATAATATCCCTTGCTTTGACTTTTGAGGCATGTAAGACTAAATAGTTAATGACTTAACTTTTGGCTAATTAATGAAGTTGTCTTAAGGCATTAATGATAGTTTATAAGCTTGAACCAAATGCATGCATTTATTTACTTATTTTAATACATTTCAAACATAATTCATGCATGTTAATGCAATTTAAATTTTATGAACTAAATATTTAATAAATTCTAGAGTATTTCAATATTTTAACACAATAATAAAACACATAATTTATCATGAACATAAATCATATTCAACACATACAAAAGCATGTATAAATTCAATAACACACATATAAAATATAAGTTGAGAATTTCATGGTTATTTCAAAACTTACTTTGATTGGACTCTAAATCCGGAAAATCGCCAGAGACTGCAAAGAAACCGTAACCTTAGAACATTACCAATCATGAACAAACAAAACCCTAAATCGGAAATCATTTCGATGAAATCTACATACGTAATTAAGGGATTTAATTACCTTGAATGGATCTCAAATTCTTAATCGTTCTCCTCAAGATTCAGATCTGATCTTCAATCTTCCTTAAACACCCACTCTTCAGATCTCCAAGAAAATTAGAACCGTTTCTCCAATTCTTCTTAAAAACAAAAGAAAATCCTAAGGTAATTCATAGATTGAAAGATTTTAAAGGAAAGATATGATTTTGATTACCTAAATCTGATCTTCTAAGATCTCCTTTGACCAATAGTATCAAATTCCAAACCCGATATGTATGTTTTCCAATTCTATCACAAATTCAATAATCAAACCCTAAGAAATCTAATAATCCATAATAACTTAAAACAAAAATAGTGATTCAGTTACCTGATCTAGACTTTTGAATCCTTTGGCGACTATAAACTCTCAAAGGATAAGAATCTAGATTTAGGGTTTTGTTGGAGAAAAGACAAAGAAAGAATATATAGGGATTTGTGACTTTTCATCTTTTGTCATGTGACAAAAATTGTTTTAAAATTAGATTTTGTTGACAAATTTAACCTTATAATTTATATCAATTGACACTTTTATCCTTCTTTATATAATATTTACTTGTATATTACACTCCAATTATATTGTCTTGTTCTATGAGAATTACTAGAATGACTTGAATTTAACTTCTTCATTAGAAAAATGAAATTAACAAAAAAAAAAAAAAATGAAGAATGTTGGTTGAAGTAGGAACTCGTTCCTTGGAAGGGATACATTAGATCTTCGGCCAAAGAATGTCCTAGTATTTTTCATCATTGCAACATTACAGAATTCATAGTTAGGTAAGGACTGAAGCATCATCATAAGCTCGTGGGATCAAAACCACAAGAAAATTATGATGGCTACATATAAAAAATATTGTGCATATGTTATATCAGACATCAGCAAAGTAGTGTTTTGTTACAACACCTAAATTTAGGACAAATAGTTACATATCTATAATGAGGATGAACATGATAAGATTCAAAACCGACTAAATACTACAATAAGATAAGTAAAATAACTCTCAAAAAACATATATACAATAATAACTCTAACATAATGATACAAGTCCTAAGTTATTTCCAATGCATGAATTACAACAAAACATTAGACATCATAAATAAAGTTTGTGAATTATACACACTCTATATGAAACTGCTACTAGAATGTATACTCTAAACCATCACTACAAGGAAATTAATATAGATTCATCTAAAGTATCTCTTCTACATAAATGATAAAATTACTAACTAGATCAAATGTCAACAAGATTGTCCTGGGTGCTATCATCATTCGGTAATCCCCACGATAACATAACATGAACCATCACTTAAACCTGAAAAAGGAAAAGAATAAGCAGGAGCCCAATACATAACATAGTGTGTGTAGGTAATCAATCAATCACATGCATATATGTGTGTGTGTGTGTGTGTGTATGTGTAATGTAACAAATATTCAATTCATTATCTTTAACTTTTAAGCCAAGCAAGCATTAAAGGAATAACTTAGTATCTTGCAACATGTATATATAGTACAAAGATATATGATGTTGGGTATTCCCAACATCCATGAGCCTGAGTCCATGATATACTTATATATTGGATATTGGACACTATCCAATAACCAGGACACCAAAAGACTTAAATCTACTTGTAATAATTTCCAAGTACAATTCTATGTAGGGATAATGTTACACATGGATCATTAGGATGTTGTATTAGTATTACTAATGCTCTTAGTCCACTAACCACTGTCAAGTACACGTAGTAGATAAATTTTATGGCTAGATATTCAATTAGCTAATTTAGGTTTCTATCCAAACAAGGACATGCGACAAATAAGCTAACACACATACCTAGAATGCTTATTTGTCCTCAACACTAGAATCCTCTAACCTAAATTACATAACAATTAAGATATTCATAATTGTTTATATTTCTAATTTATTTATGGTCTACATTTATAGTTCTTGCATTTAGCACACTATTGGTGTTTTAAAGAAATACAACATATGAACTTTAGAGTTTGAGTTTATAGATTATCCTTATCGTATATAGGTTTCAAATCTTCGAATAAAATTAAACTTAGAGGAAGGAGTTAAATGAGTTTCAAATACTCTTAAGAACGTAAAAAAAAGAACTTGCAGAAGTTAAAATTGACATGGGTTAGTACATAGATGTGTTTAAGGTTGTGTAGTTCATAGATACTAAACATAAACTATATATGAGCTCAAGAAAATGGGTCGTGTGGGTCACAGAAGGTTTGCATGAGCTATATGTTAGCTTGTGCACTTTAGGAACTCCATGTTTAAAACTTCGTAACTATCAAGAGCTAACATAACTTATATGGCTCATCCATTTATTCATGTTCTTGCAAAATTACCATATTTGTTTCTCTTTTGTTGTCAACTCAAATTGTTTTTAAACCATTCCATACTAAAAATTATCTCTACAACACCGTATTAAACACATTTTCACACATTTATAACATAATAAAAATTCAAGAGATCAAATTCATACAGAAACCACATTATCTTCTTATAGTTTTTCAATCTTTCCTTTTTCTACAACTGTTGTAACACTCATCTTTTTAGATTTCTCAAGATATCTCTACAAAATTAGTTGTCTTATCGTAAAATGTCACCCTCAAAACTGAAATGACAAAATTTGTCATATATGTGTTTATATTATTGGAAACAACAAGAAAAAGAAAAGAAATTATTAGTTAACATAGAATTACGTTAGCATAATTCAAGTGTTAGAAAATGTTGGTTGGTAGGAAGAGGAGAACCATCTGAATGTAGGGAGAAGAAAAAAAGAAATATAGTTACATCCAAGATTTTATATACATTGCTTTAACCAACTTTAAAAATTTATGGTGGGTTAAAGTCATGTTCCCATCCTTTTTTATAAATATATTTATTTAGGATATTTCATTTACTCTAACCCCAACCAATCTTGTAGCTAATTGTGCTTTCAAATTTAGCTACTGCCATTTTTAGTTAAAAAAATAAAATGCAAATCAGTTGAGTTGGGTAAAATATAATGTAATATTGAGTTTGAAGTTTTACAATTTGAACTTAATAATTTCAAGAAAACTGAGCTTTAAAGACAAAATTTCTATCTCTAAACATAAATCTTGATTGCAAAAATCATTGTGGGTAATCTTTCTATAGAGATATAAGCTATTTTGCTAATTTTTTGTTGTTGAATTTCGACTGCTAAAGGTCAATTTTCTTATAGTGATTTATACTTAATTTAGTTTAAAGTTTTGAATTTAGACTTGATTGGGAGTTATACTTAATAAATTCAAAGTTGACTTAACTAAGTTTTTTAAACTTAACTTATCTAAAAACATATTTTTAATCAAATAATATTATACCCTCAAATTTGACTAATATTTATATACTAGATTCAAACTTGATTAGTCCTTGAACAAGTCAAGTTACACATTATAAAGTTTGGGTTCGACTTGACTTCTTCTGTGTCAAACTTGAATAAATAATAAGTGAAACTAGATTTATGGGGAAAAAAAAATTCATTCAATACTATCACACTAATTAAACGATAGATGCATGAACACATCCGAGTGCAAGCTAATGTTGTTGCTTTCAATTTTCAAGTACGGGAGTTCTATGTTCTTCCTTACATGAGGGAAGGATTAAGAAAACCCTATTGATGTTTGATATTAGCTTTTGAACCTTTTCTTGCAGCAAAATCCTATTACAAGATCATAATGGAACAACTAGTAGACATTATACATATGTAAATAATATCTAATTTGGAATTGAGTTGAACAACAATAATGAATATTAGGACCTTATGTACTTCTAGATTCAAAGGTACAAGAATGGGAAAGAAAATATCTTTGATTTTCCCCTTGAGCTAGCAAAGAAATTATAATAAAATGGTATTATATATATCACATTAATTGCAACATATCATATGAATTTTGGTAAAAATTACCAATGGATAAAATAATGTAATTCTATACTAATAAATTACAAAAAAAATTGCCCACTTGACATTTAACATAAAAACAAGTTATTTAGTTTGATTAAATTTCTTCTCCTATTTAGAGAGTTTGGGACTTGTTTCTTTTCCTAGTCACAATCATGCTATGCAAAGAGCACAGTACTGTCTTTCATCGAAAAGGGAAAAAATACTGTTGCAACTTTTTGACTTCATTGCCATACCTAATTAATTAGGAAATCTAAAGCATTCTTAGGAAAGACAGCCTATATAGAGTTTTGTTGTCCCTTTCCTATGTTATGCATGACTCCTTTAAAAAAAAGAAAAAAAATTGCTGTTTGAGCATGATACAATATGTAAAATGATTGATATAGAATAAATAAGATATATTTCTTTTTATATGGATAATTTTATAAATACATGCATACTTATCTATCGCTCATCTAAATACATTACTTATTATATTCAATGAATATTTTTTCTTGTCCTTAGCAATGTTTTACTCATTAGAAGGTTGCAATTTTTAGTATTTTGCATTGTTATGAACATGGATGGTTTGATTGCTTATCTTCTAAAAATATATGATTTTAGGAAAATAATGTGGTCCTATTTATTTATTTTTTTGATGGATTGGTTTCATCGGTTATTTAATGATTTAGATTTATACCCATCAATGATTGCATAATTGGAATACAAAGTATATTAATTATATTGATCTTATTGATTAGATAATTTCACTGATGAGACCTATAAATTTTGGATAATGTTATAAATAAATAAGTAAAATTATGAAAGTTATAACAAATTATTTGAAGAAACTAATGGAATTTCGATGTTTTCAAAGAAATGGATAAAAAAAATTATTTAAAAATGATCCTTTAAATTTAGGATTGCAAATGAGTTGAACTTTTGAAGACTTATGCTTGGCATGTTTAATATTTATCGAGCTTAAGCCAAGCTTTTTTGTAAAGCTTGAAATTGAGGCTTGAGTTTGACTTGTTTAGCAAGCACTCGAGTCGAATTTTTTATCAAGCTTGAACTTTAAGTTTGAACTCAATTTGTTTAGATAACCTAATTTCTTTTTTTTTTTTTTTCAAACCTACATATAAATATGAGAGTTGCTAAGTATATATACATATTTATTAGATAGAAATTAATTTTTGATGTTCGTAATTATATATTTATATATAATAAATTATAAATATAAAACTCACAAATTTGCTAATAAATTTGTTCACGAGACTCTTAATTGAAGCTCGAGCTTGATTTGTTTTGATAAACGAGTTTTATTTTAAGCTCAAGCTCGATTTGTTTACCAATCAAGCTTGAGCTAAGCTAAATAAGTCAAGCTTAAGCCGAGCCTAAAGTGAACCAAACCCGAGGAACTGACTTGTTTGCAACTCTATTCAAAACATATAAATGGATATGCACGGAATCAAGTTACTTTTGAGGATCGACATTGAGAGTCCATAATTGGGACCTCGACTGACAAGATGATTCTTGACTTATTTTAGGACTCGATGGATTATTGATCTAAGGCCTAAATCGATGGGACATGGTCGGTTGTTAGTCCAAACTTAAAAGAAAAAAAAAAAAGAAATGTAGACGAAAAAATAATAAAATATTGTTATGGGTCTACCTGCTTTAGACCCATAAACCGATGGTTCTAGATAGTTTTGAGTTGATTCTTAACCATGCTAGTGTATATATATACATACTTTTCTTTTTTAATGAATAATAACTATCACACAAGGAAACAATAAAATATTTTCAAGCAATCCTACAATTATTTCTTTTTTTTTAAATGGAAAAAATCCTATTAATGATTTATATAATCAAGGGACAAAGTTATGATTGGTACTTTTCAAAAAGAAAAATGAATGTAAATCTTTCAATTTTTTAGTTTTTATTAATGTAGTAAAACAATAACAAAAGAAATTGTTAGAATTGGATAGTCTTAAAACCATTTATCTACTATTTTTCGACTGAAAGTAATAAAAATTAGTGGCTGTAAATGGAATGTAAAGAGAGTAAGAGTTGTAAACTCCATCATTAAAATTATCATTGCTCAATCCTAATTTCTTAGATATAGGACTATGGACTCTATATGAAGAGGGTTAAACTGATCCTTACCCATGTTTACATGTAATTTGGATATCTTATGAAAGTTTGAAATCAAAGTAAAGAGGGTGCAATTTTATTTTAACTGAACCTTAATAATTGAGGTGATTAGTCTATTCTCATAGACATATTAGACAAGATAGAGGACTCACATTTGTGCAACATTCATATTTTCTAAGGAAATGGTTCCTAATTTGAGGTCCCACTCTCTTGCATATTCTTTTCAAAACATGTGACCTAACCAGAAATTTTGGTAAACCTATTTAAAGCAAAGTATCTTTTTCATGTCCAACCAACATATGGATGGATACACTTATGAAAGGAATTGCACGTGTGGATTCATTTTTGTGTGATATAAACATATCTACCATATATTCCTTTTGTTGTACTATGCATGTGCCACCATGTGAAGCCACATGAGGTTTATATATGAATAAAATATGGTCAAAGGAAGTTTCCACTTATTGGTATTAAAATTTCAAGATATGAATATCAACATTAAAACAACATAAAACTCTTCAAATCTATAACTATGAGGATGCAATTATGTATTCAGTGATTGAAATCTATGTTTGAGATATGTTAATATTTAAATTGAAAATTTTGGAACAAGATAGAATAAGTTAGACTGTTGTTATAAATCCCTTAAAGGAATATATGTTTATTGCCATTGTACGAATGGGAATAACTATATGTACAAGAGTACGCATAGGGAAAATATCTATCTTCTACCTTTGGCATGAAAAAGGCTTCAGGGAGACCCATGGTGATAAGTATGCAGGAATAGCAAGCCCTAGTGACATGTTTTATAGCTGAAAGCAAACAAAATATGAACTCCTAAACATTGACTGATGGACTGGGGATTCCATTTTTCTCCACCAAACATTTTTGGAGATTTCTCTTTCCTTGTAGGAATTGGCCATATCATTCTCATAACATAGGTTTAGTTTGAACTTTTGACCCAATATGGAACCAGTTTGATAGCCAACTTAGGAACGGGTTTGTAGAGGCTGATTTGGTTAGTTTCTTTTAATGATAAATGAATGACTTATTCACTTGATGGAAATAGCTATTCATTCTTTTCTCATTCAATTGAAAGCCGCTATTAAGGTGTTTATTTGAGGGGAATAACAATATATAATAAATTGCTATTATGTAAAATAATGAATAGCAATTCATGCCCCATACTAATGAATTGACATTCAATGGTTTATTTTTTAACTTCATAGTGTAATGCTAAGGTATGTTGTGTCATTTAATCCATTAAAGATTTTTTGAGTCCTAACCTATTCAACTTATTTAATGAAACAATCTTGCTAGTAACAACGATAAATCATCTAACATATATGATGTATATTAATATTTACATTAGTATTTTTTTAGCTTGACAATAAGATATGATGTGTAATATAATTTATGACAGGATAAAACAACTATTTTTTTACTCGAATTATTCACCAATACAATCTTGCCACTAATATGAAAATCGAAAATACATGAAACATGGCTGCTTTAATATGTGTTAGTGCAACAAACTTGAATTTGAACTCTACTAACTTACAACAACAGAACTAGCAGTATCCTCTAAAGCATCATCAACAGATCTTGGTTTAAAGTTCCCCTCTTTAAAACTCAATTGAAAGCTACTGGCTTCGGGTTTCCGGATACCTGAAAAAGCAGCATCAGAGACTATAGAAGAGCTTTGGCTATGACCCTCAGGATAAATTTTCCTATCCTTATAATTGTTGGTGAAGAGTTCCTCAAAATACATAGTCCAACTACTCTCTTCTTTAGAATAGTGGTTATTGCTTATTGCATGAGAACACATTTCTTGGCTTGTAGAATTCCAAGAGTTATCACTCATTTGTGATATGTAGGCATAGATTTGAAACAAATGTTTGTTAGATGAGAGAAAAGGAGAAAGAGAGGAAGAGAAAGAGAGAGAGGGTTTATAGGTTATAGCTTTAAAAAGAGACTAATGTTGATTTGGTGGATATAGAATTTCATGAACTTAGGATCATTTCATGTTGTGGCAGAAGCATTAATGTGGAAGTTAGGGAAGTTGGTCTTAGACGACATTGGGTATAAATAAGGGATAGCTTAGTATGTTAGGAACATTAGCTACCAAAGTAGGTTATTATATAACTTGGTCTCTTTACGAAGTGAATTAAATTGATTTCTTCTACTCTTGATATATGTAATATATAAATTAATAAATCAAAAGGAAAAAAAAATACAATATCAACTTTATGGTATCAAGTTAATTTTAATGTGAAGTTGTCATGTCCTAAAAATAGATAAATCATCATACAACCAGAGTTGTGCAACTAGGCTATGCACAACACCTAGCTCGCTTGGCATAGGTTGGTAGGTTAAGTAGGTTGGTCCACAAAACCGCTAAAAGTTTCTAAAAGTATATGCTAATTTTAATTAAAAATAAAAATTTTGTTATTTACATATAGGGAAAAAAGTTTTGTAATTACCATAATTTTTGAAGGTGTTTATCTTAATTTTACTTAAATGGTTGATCACATAAACATATAATTTGTATGATAAAATATAAAAAAATCACGACATCATACAACACCTTCATTATAATAATATTGATATCTTGTCATTAATCATTATCTAAATAACAAATCTTTTTAAGTTTTAGTTAAAATATATATACATATACTTTAATTTGCAGCTTATGTAGGGCAAACATAAATGGTTCACACATTAATATGGGATAAAATTTTGATGCCAACTTGCTTTTTTATTAGGTTGAACATGTTGGATTGCATAACCTTTCCTACTTGCACGTTTATGCACAATGGAATTATATATATATATATAATTAAAAGATGGCAAAAAAAAAAAAAAAAAACTTGAGGCAAAAATTTGCTTTACAATTGACACAATTCCTTAGTAATAAGGGTTGAAACATCCTCTTTATAAAATTAATTTATTATTGATTGTAGAAATGAATCCTCTAATATGAGAAAATACCATATAAAGATAAAGAATAAGCCGATGGTCTTATATTTTAGTGGCATTTCCCCTGGTTTCTCATGTGAGATATTTCATATTTGAATCCCTTTATAGTAATTAACAAAAAAAAAAAAAAAAATAAAAAATAACTAAAATGGAAAAAAAATTCAAGATTAGTTCACGTATAGAGGCATTGGAGATAAAGTGATAGACTTGAAAAGAAAACATTACCTTTCACTTTTAACACATTCCAATGTACCTACAGAATTCATCAATTTATCATATAATTTGATTTTATATCAACCAAAATCAATGAAAAAGCATTGATGCCAATTTGAGATGAAGTTTAATTATATTTGGATTGCATATTACATGGAAAAGTAAGTACAAAAGCTTCAACAACATTTATTACAAGTCCTTTTAGAATATCATAATGATTTTGGAGGGATTAATAGTTTTTTTTTAATTACCATTTATTATATGGCATAAAAATGTTACGTTTTTATCTTGTCTTTTAAGGGTTATTATTTAACACCACACCTAACTTGCAAATTAAGGAATGCGTCCTAGATACTTTACCCACTTAGTTACTTAAAAACATTTGCGAACCAAATGTTATCCTTGTCTTTTCAAATCAAGTCATGCTCCAATTATATTGTCTTGTTCTATGAGGATTATCAAATGAATTGAATTTAACTCCTCCCCGGAAAAAACCAAGTTAACCAAAAAAAAAAAAAAAATGAGAAGCAAGTTGATTAAAGTAGAAACCCGTTACTTGGAAGGGATAAATTAGATCTTTAGTTAAAGAATATCATAATATTATTCCATCGTTGCTTACATGATGAGAATTCATAGTTGGGTAAGGACTAAAGCATCGCCATCAGCTTGTCGGATCATAACCACAAGAAATTATTATGGCTGTATATACAAAATTCATGCATATATTATGTAGAATTTAGGAATGGAGCGAATTAAAGAACGTTTCCTTGATCTTCATATTGAAGAAGATGACTTCGATAAGAAAACAAGGAAAGAAAACAGAACTGATGTGAAGGAAAAGAAAAATCGTATATTAACAAAACTTCTGTTACAAAAGGTTTTATACTAAAAGCTAAAACAACTAAAACCAATAATAACAAGACACGTTAGCAGCTATCTATATAAGGAAAAATATCATAACTTAACATTCCTCCCTCAAGATGGAGCTAATTGGAGACCCATCTTGTTACAATGCAACAAAAGCTGAGAAAGAGGAACAGGCTTAGTAAAAAGATAAGCTAATTGGTGTTTGGAAGGAATATAGCGTGTCTGAAGAAACCCATTGGAGATGTGATCATGAATAAAATGTAAATCAACTTCAATATGTTTAGTTGTAAGCAAGGATGATCTGTGATCAAAAGAGCTGACTTATTATCAACATAAGCAACAAGAGGAGTAGGAAAATCAATCTGCAAGTCATGTATAACATAAGAAATCCATAAGAGTTCTTTAACAAGAGAACCCAAACTTCTATACTGCTTCGGCTGAGGAAGTAGCTACTGTTTGCTGCTTGTTAGCCTTCCAGGAAATTAAAGCAGATCCAATGAAGACACAAAAACCATCATAGACTTTCTATCTATCGGACATGATCCCCAATCAGAATCTGAGTAGCCAGTTAAAGTAACACTTGAATCTGCTTGATAAAATATACCATGGAAATGCTGCCCTTGAGGTATCTTAAAAGATGAACAAAGCTTGAAGATGAGGAGCTCGAGGATTAGCTAAAAATTGGCTTAGTCTATGTACAACAAAACTAATGTCTGCTCGTGTGAGAGAAAGGTATAAAAGCCGTCCAACTAAACGTTTGTAAAAGCTGGGACTGGAAAGAAGTTCTCTTGAATGATTATCAAGCTTCATACCAAAAGGAAAAGGAGTGCAAGTAGGTTCGTTCCACTCAATCCAGCATCAAACAGAATATCCGTTATGAATTTATGTTGACTTAAATGTATACCTGCTGAAGTTCGATTGATCTAACCCAAGATAAACCAGGCTTCCCCAAATCCTTAATAATATAGACAGAATTCAACTGATTTTTCAAGGCTACTATGGCATCATCATTAGTACCAATTCAAAGAAGATCATCGATATAAAGTAAAGTAACAAGAAATCCATCAGAATTTGATATGATAAACAAGGAATAGTCATTTTGGGACTGATGAAAACCATGATTGATGAGAAACTTGGAAATTTCAAGGTTCCATTGTCTAGATGCTTGTTTAAGACCATATAATGACTTCAATAACGACAAACTTGACTAGATTTAGCTTTTGTATATCCTTTGAGAGGCAACATATAAATCTCTTCATCCAAATATCCATGCAAGAAAGCATTGTTGATGTCAAGTTGATAAAGAGGCCATTTTTTTCAAGCTGCAACTGCAATCAAAATTCTTAAAGTACAAAGTTTAACAACGGGTGAGAAAGTATTATGATAATCTTCACCTTCAATTTGGGTGTAGCCTTTAGCAACTAGCCTAGCCTAATACCTCTCAACACTTCCATCAGCATTGTATTTAATTTATATACCCACTTAGAGCCTATAGCTCTCTTCCCTTGAGGTAAATCACACAACTCCTAAGTATTATTTTTCTCAAGAGCATTTATCTCATTAGTCATTGCTTTTACCCATTTATTATCTTGAATAGCTTGTGAATAAGAATAAGGTTCTTTAGTTGTTAAAACATTAGCTAAAGCAATCATATACTCTGTAGGATAAGAAGAGAAAGTGTTTGAAGAAAATAAAGGATAAGAATTGTGTGTATTAGAAATAGGAGAAGAACTAGTAACTAAAAATGAGGCATCTAAAAATGAGTGCACATAAAAAGCTTCATGTACAAGTGTACATAGTTTGCCAGCCGATAAGGAGATTTTAGATCTTCTAAGAGGAACAGGATTGGAAGCATCTGGCATGTGAAATTCATTATCAGCAAGGTCTAAATCAACAAAAGTATAGCAATTTGTTGTGTTAGAATTGTGTATTGAATCAGAAACTGAAGACACGAGAAAAGTGTGTATGTCATGATTGTCTGGTGAGAAAGTGTTTGGCGAAGGATTTATGAGAATGTTATCACCTTGAATAAAAGGAAATATTCCTTCAAAGAAATTTACATCTCTACTGTGGACAATTTTCTTATCACCTAAAACATAAACCCGATATCCTTTTTGATTAGGAGAGTATCCTAAAAATATACATTTCAATCTCTTGGCATCAAATTTATCTTTGTGTGTGCCTAATGAAGAAATATAGCATAAATACCCCATCACCCGAAGATGATCATAAGAGGGTGGTTTATTAAAAAGTTTCTCATAAGGAGTCACCCAATTCAACTTAGACATAGGCATTCTATTCACCAAATAAGTGGCTATCAAAATACATTCTCCCCAAAAATGTTTGGGTAAATTAGCATGAAGTCTCAAAGCTCTAGAAGTATCAAGGAGGTATCTATGTTTTCTCTCTACCCTTCCATTTTGTTGGGGTGTATAGGGTATGGTTTTTTTGATGAACTATTCCTAGATGAAGAAAAAGAGATTGGCATTCATGTGAGAGGAATTCTGTTCCATCATTAGATCTGATAAATTTGGGAATGGTATTGAAATGATTTTGTGTATAGGCAAAAAAATGACTCAAATGAGTAGCTACTTGAGCTTTAGAACTAAGAAGAATTGTCCATGTGCAGCAAGTAAAGTCATCCAAGATAGGCAAAAAGTACCTAGCACCACATATAGATGATACATGATAATGTCCTCAAACATCCACATGTAACAATTCAAAAGCAAAAGATGAAACATTCTCATTGAAGGAAAAGGTAATCGATGTATCTTTGCCAATTGACAAGTATTGCAAAGGAAATGTTTCATAGAATAGTGTTTACAAGACTCGATATGACATAACTTTGAGATTGAAGTATGACCAAGCCTAGCATGAAAGACGTCTAGACAAATATCTTTATTACATTTTGATAACAACATGGAAGAGACACAAGTGGATTTGTACTTGTGTTTAGGTATAACCGAAGAACACAAAGCAATAGAAGAAACTCCTTCATCAGCATGCAAGACATATAAGCCTCCTACTAAAGCAGCTTTAGCTAACATGCGCTTAGATTTCAAGTCCTGGAAAGAGCAAAAAAGGTTATCAACATGAATGCATAAGGTTGAGTGTGTCAAGAGTCTACTTATCGAGAGTAGATTGTGATGAAAATCAGGTACAAAGAGAACATTTTTAAGAGTAATTTGTGTATTAATAGGAACATTTCCAGCAAAAGAAACAAGTTTCTTCTGTCCATCAGGTAAGTATATGATGATTGGTGTTTCTAACTTGTGTTTGTTTTGAAGAATGGAATCAAAAGGAGTCATATGATCAGTAGCTCCTATATCAACAATCCAAGAAAACATATTATCATTCACAAGACTCAAATTAACATGAGTTGAAGAATTACCTAAAAAATGAGACGTTGAAGCAAAGTTAACAGCTGCACTTGTACTCTCAGCATTTTGGGAAGCTTTCATCATTTTAAACACTTCATTACAAACTGTCTGGAATATACTAGGATCAACGTTCGAAGACATCTGCAAGTTTGACCTAAAATCACTATGTTTATTTATTGATGTTAAGTTCGAGGTCCGACTAACATCTATAACAGATTCGTGCTGATCAAACGGAGTAGAATAACCCATTACGTTATGAACAGTAGCTTGCATTGAATATCGCCTTCCATTCCCTTTCTTATTTCTCTTGCCTTTATACCAATCCGGATAGCCTATAAGCTCAAACAAGATTCCATAGTGTGTCCATCAGATTTACAATGTAATCTCCATTTCTTTAAATCCTTTATCCCATCTTTATCACACGATTAGTCCTAGCAACACTAAAGGCAATTGGTTCTGAGTTTGCATTCAAACCACTAGTAATTTGTCTATTTTTTTCAACTTGTATCACCAAGTAAAAGGCTCTATTAACATTCGGCATTAGATCAGATGATAAAACTTGATTTCTCATAGTTTCAAAAGCTTCATTAAGTCCATAGAAACTGCATAAGTTTATCTTGAGCCTCAAATTCTTGTAACCTATCTTTAAAGGCACATGTGCAATAAACAAGCCTTCCACAATCACATAGGATGCGGATTTAAAGCATGTAAATCATCCCATAATGCTTTCAAATTATTATAATAGAGACACAGACATATTTCCTTGTCTTAGATTGGTAATTTCATGACGAATTTGAAATATCATAGGACCATTAGCTTGACCAAATTGATCACATATATCTTTCCACAACTCATGCGCAGATTCAACATAAAAGAAAGATTGAGAAAACTCATTTTCTATGGAATTGAGTATCCAACATCTAACCACGAAATCACAATTAGTCCATCTGACTAATTCATTAATTCCTTCTTTAGGTTTTGTAATATGTTTATCAATGAAACCTAATTTCATCTTCGCTCCTAAGGCCATTCTAACCGAGCGAGTCCAAGGCAAGAAATTAGATCCATTAAATTTGATTTTACCTAAGATCATTCCAGGAACGTCTGATCTTGACATGTAGAATGCATCAAGATTTCCTAATTGAAATGCTAAATCCCTATTTTGATTATTCATCTTGCAGACTTTACAAGCAAGAAAAGAAAAAACAATGTAGATCACAAAATTAGAAAATGAAAGAATATACAGGTCAGCATGGCTTTGATACCATGTAGAATTTAGGAACGAAGCGAATTAAAGAACGTTTCCTTGATTTCATATTGAAGAAGACGACTTCGATAAGAAAAAAAGGGAAAGAAAATAGAATGATGTGAAGGAAAAGAAAAATCGTATATCACAAAACTTCCGTTACAAAAGGTTTTATACTAAAAGCTAAAAAACTAAAGCCAATAATAACAAGACTCGTCAGTAGCCTATCTATATAAGGAAAATATCATAACTTAACATGTTATATCAAACGTTAACAAAGTAGTATTTTTCTGCAATACCTAAATTTAAGACAATTTTTTGCCTATCTTAATGAGTATGAACATGGTAAGATTAAAACCAATAAATATATAATAAGATAAGTAAATAACTCCCAAACAACATATGATACAAGTTGTAAGGCCCGACATGTATATAATCAAAACTTTACATGCCAAGTTCCCAACCACGTATAATGTGCGAAGATATTATACGAAAGTTATTTGTAAAGAAATGAATTTATGGGAATTGCTTGCTTGCTCAACTGTTAGAATACAAAAGCTTTTTATAAAGTACTCAATCAAGAGTAGATAACTTTATAAAAATACATATGATACTACCTACATACATGGTATTCTAGGTTACAAAACTAAAACTTGTAATATACATACTAGAAAACTTAGGTGCTTAATATTACAAAATATAGGCTTTGAGAAAGCTTTAGTCTATACTATTATATTTCAAAAAAGGTCTAGCTTGTTCTTTTTTTCGAAGAAAACAAAATGGAATGCTAACACCTAATCGTCCATTATTTAGGAAGGCTTCTAATCCATTCCATATCTCAAGTTGTTGCAATTCATCATCTATTATCTGTAGAAGGAGAAGTGAGTAGAGGCGCTATAACACAAACACAAGCAAATACAAGATGGCACCATGCCCTAACTAATGCAATGCAAGTAAAACAGCTACTCGAGTTGATATATGTAGCTTAAATATTATATTCGTAATAACTTTACAATTAATAATTCATTTAACATTCACAACTATCATTCAACTTTACTTAACTTAGTCCATAAATTACTTAATTCAATTGTCCAAATAAAACACGATCTAAATTATGTATTTCATCTTAAGAATAGAAAATGTTACACCGATTTACCGTTCTTTTATCAATTACCAACTAAGCACTTATAAAGTCATTACATTATGACAGGGGTGGCTTAAACACCTAATCTACCATGTTAGCTGCATCAACAGGGTTGCGCTCCTCAGACCGGATTACAGCATAGGCAAGAAGCAATTCAATAAATTTTAAGCAATATTTAATTATAGTTGCTTTAACAATGCATAGACTAAGATTCCACAAAAAGTTACTGCATCTTGGATAATTGGATTTACAGGCAAAAGTTGGTATTCATATCCACTGAGTATGAAAAATCTATCAAAGAACCGTTTCATACAAAATATCATTAATTCATAATTAAACATTAAATATTTTGCCTTGTCAAACTCAAATAAAATATCAATCCATCATAACCTCACATTCACACATGTATCTATACTTACATATATTATTTCACTATCATCATCATCATCATCAAAGGATTTTTCATGCCGTGACAAATGCCATAATATATATCACGGGAACCATCACGATTGTCATCCTAGGCCATGGTAAATCTCACTGCCTTGTTACACCATACTAGGAGATCATGCCCTATATAATGGCCATGATGAAGAAATCCTGTAATAGCTTTGTTTAATGGCTATAATCAAACTTAAAAAACCACTCGGAGGAGATAACGACCCTTTTAACGGTCATGATCAAGGCCGTTTCATGTTTTAAAAATAAACCGAGAAGATTACGGGCTTCATAATGGCCGTAACCATCAGGAAATCAATATTTCAAAGAAACAACAGCCTTTAACATGCTTGTTATGAACGGGGTATTGGTCCTTTGATACTTATTTCAAAAAATTTCGAAGTCTTATATTTTCTAACTCCTTAATAAGATTTACTTGTTTATGAAAACATATCAAAACTAACCTATAATCATAAAACCAAACATCAGCAAGCTCTATTGCTCATATATATTCATTTCACATATATATGTATAACAAACTTACCTAAAAACATAAACTCATTCATGCTCGTTGAACTCTATTATTACTCTAATCATTTGAGTTCTACTCAGTTACCACAAAAACATCAATATACATATCAATTCATCGTATACTCAAAATTCATTTCTTCAAACACCTAGTGTACATTTGCCTTTTGCATATCCATTCTATTTACATGTTATCAAACAATCAACTTGTCTAAAACATCAAAGTTCAACTTCTATTTATTAACATCAACTAGAAACTAATTAGAAAAGACATATAAGAAATCATCTTTACTTACTTTTGTGGCTACTAGAATCAACCAAGCTTTTCCTTCCACTTTCTTGGTTTAAAATCTTACTTATACTTGTTCCTTGGATTGATTCTTTGCTTAGATACTAGTGAGGCAAGACTTAGAAGAGATTTTGAAGTGGAATTTGGGCTTGTTTGTATTTTGGAAAATGAAAAAGATGGAGGAGGAGAGTGCGGCCTATTTTGATCTACCTTCTTTTGACTTTTGGGGCATTTAGAAGCCTTTAAGAGATGCCACGATCTGGCCTGGTTTGTGTATGTGTATGGGCTTAGGTTTAGTTTTACTAAGTTAGGCTTGGGTTTAAAATTAAGGATATTATTTTAAATGCATCAACTAACACACAATATACTACACCTACATATTTGCACCTATACCCATACAATTAAATTATAACACATTCCCATATAATAATTTATCATATCATCAAATCAAATTATATAACTTAACTATGACAATTTAAATTGTGCAATAAACAATCATAATATTAATTTAGTAGGTTAATTTAGTTATTTCATGAATCCTAAGTCAATTACAATGCATGAATTACAACTAAACCACCAAAGATCATAAATAAAGTCTATGAGTCATAAACACTATAGGAAGCTGTACTAGAATCCATACTCTAACCATCACTACGAGGAAATTAATATAGATTCATCTAAAGTATCTAGATCAAATGTCATAAGCATTGTCCTTGGTGCTATCATCATTTCCCGTAATCTACTAGGATAACATAACTTGAACCATCACCTAACCTTGAAAAAGGAAAAGAATAAGCCAAGATCCAGTACAGAACATAATGTATATAGGTAATCAATCAATCACATCCATATATATATATGTGTGTGTGTGTGTGTGTCTAATGTAGCAAACATTCAATTCATTATTTTTTAACTTTTAAGCCAAGCAAGCATCAAAGAAATGACTTAGAATCCTGTTACATAAAATACAGTACACATATATACAATGTTGATACTCCCAACATCCATGAGTTCATGATATGCTCATATGTTGGATATTGGGCACTTCTAATGACCATGACACCAGAAAGTCCTAGATTCACTTGTAATCATTTCTGAGTATGATATGTGTAGAGACATCATTATATAGGGATCCTTAGAGTGTTGCATTAGCCTTACCAATGCTTTTTAGTCCATTAACCATAGCCAGGATGTAAACCCCAAAGTTTTTGTGATCAACTAAGCTTAAACCTAATTAGAAAGTCAAGGAAATCCTAAAGTCAAACAAAACCCTAGTCAGATGTAACCGTTCAAGTCCGACAATCCCGTGTAAGCAATCCTAAGAAAGTAAGTAAGAGATTAGTATGTAGAATACTTCGTAATAACATGAGAAAGCTAAAAATATCAGATTAGTTAAACCGCGATTCATTTTGAGCAATCGAACACAGTTTTAGCAAGCGTGTCTAGGGCTCAGAGTGGTAAAATATTTGAATATATCGTTAGACTGGTAAAAAAAACAAAAAGGTTTTCAAAAATATCAATTTCAAAATTTTTCGATAACTAAAAATATCAGATATCACAATTATACGTGTATTTTCTTACTACCGGTACCTAAATTGTCATGTCTACTTATATTACACTATTTATCTATCTCTACTTTTTCTTACAACCTACTCTTACAACCATACCTCTATTTTTTTACAATTTTCATCTCCAATACAACTTTACATCTTTCATATCTTACTTTTTATGAACAAAAATACAAAAAAATTAATTTCTCTCCCTCTCTTATACTCAAGTTTATGCTAGCCCTCCCTCTACAACACTTGTATTGTTTTATTTTTCATTTATTTAATTAACATAAATTTCTTTCCACATTTTTCTATAAATACCCCCTCTTCCTTCCATTTCCTTCACACCTTCCATTCACTAAAATTACTCTCTCAAAATCTCTCCATAAACTCTCTCAAGACTTCTTTAGTTTCTACTTCTTTTATAGATAATAGTTTTAGCTTTCTATTTGTTCATTTACTTAGTATGAGCTTAGTGTGTGTTTTTTAAACCATGAAGGTTAAGAAAGCAATAATATGTTCATACTTTATTTTTGTTAATGAATCTATTTTCTTTTATGTTGCTTTTATATATATTTAACTAAATATATCTTTATAGCTATATATATCTTTTAGAGTATATAAGCTCCTTGTTATTACAATTTATTTACTTCCTTTGCATTTTATTTATTTATCTTGCAATTTATTTACTTTCAAGTTGTTTTAAGACTAGTCTTTCTAGTCTTAGACTTGTCTTCATCAAGTCAAAACAATTTCTTTTTCTTTTGGGACTAGTCTATTCTTAGTCCCAGTATACCTTCATGAAGCTAAAATTCCAATACTCGATATATTTCTTTACTAGCTTATTTCTTTAATTATTATGTTTTTCTTATGTTTTCATAATTTTATGATTCATATTCATGATCATGCATGAACATATTGATTTTTGTCTCAACAAAATAAAGGAGGAAAATTTTTTCTTAAAAATAGAAATTCTTCTTTAAAAATAAATGTTGTTATGAAGGAAGCAATTTTTCATAAAACTTAGGAATTTATCTTAACAAACTTTTTCTAGAAATATAGAGGAGTTCATTATAAATTTTAAGAACATGAGGATTTTTAAACAATACATACATATACTTTACAAAGTCATAAGATGGAAAGAAATTTTTTATTAAACAAAAGTTTTATTAAACTTTACTTTTCATCAATACTACTTTGACAAACACCAAAAAATTTCCTTACATAAAAGTAGAATGATCTTAAGAAATACGAAAATTATTTCTATGAATATAAAATTATTACTACTTTCAAAAAGTATTAAAAACTAAGCTTAGAAAATAAAAATAATTCCTTTGAAATTTAAAAAGAATAAGAAAATGGAATTAAGGAAAAGAAAAATACTCATTTAGAATAACTTGAGATATTTTCTAGCAAGCTAAGAAGAAATTTTCCAAAGTCTCACTTTTCCAAAATCCTTAGAAGACTTTACTTTCACCAAAAGTTCATGGTTTGAGACAACTTCATAAATTTCATGCATTTGATATGAGTCAATAAATATATGTGAATACATTTCAAAGGTTTTGCAAAACTATTATAATATCTATCTCTTTGATATGAGTTCTTGTAAAAAGAAGGAAGCAAGTTTTGTGAAATTTGTGGTGAATTTGATCACCACTATTTTGGAGCTCAAACGATTTCATTTGATCAAAATAGTTTTAGAAATAGATATATCTTTTCGAGTAAGTAGAAAATGGTATATAATATACAAAATTCCGAGTTAAAATGAGCAAGTTATGGCCAATTTAAGTTGGACTTTTCTTCAATCCGATTTTACCGCGAATTCAAGATAGATTTAGAATTTTCAAAAATAAAAATTCTATGAAAGACTCATTTTGGGTACTTCAACTTGTTTAGGTGAAGAAGGAACCGATATCGCCTTCCCAGAAGATTACTTCGATAAGGAGCGATCATCATGGAGTGAGTCAATCCTTTACTAGTTACATTTCCTTATTTGTGCTTCTAAGTAGTAGCACTAGAAAATAAGAAAAAATATAAATGAACAAATATTGTGGGTTCATGATTGATTGAATAAAAGTTAAGAATATCGAAAGGAATTAATGAATAATTTATGTTTTCTTGCAATGATATAATGAATATTATTTTGATCACCTTCAACTTGAACTCAACAATAATGGAATGACTATATATTGAAACCTATTCATGCATATCATATTTGTGAGTCACATTTATTATTCACTACTATTCTTCCTGTGGGAAAACGAGGAGTTGTAGTGGTGGCTAGTAGGAGCCAAAAAGTCTACATGGGCAAGTAGGAGTCGGAAAGTCTACAGGGCAATTAGGAGCTGGTAAGTCTGCAAACATTGATGGTCGTATAGGCCTGTAACCACCCAACCCCCGGCATGGAGGGCGTAAAATCCATGCTACACATGGTTTATGGTTAATCGTGTGTATTTTGTTTGCTCATGTGATTGATGCATTTTTATATGATTGTTTAATTACTTGTATGTTTTATGGAAATGTTTTGTAGATGGGAGTTATCTGACTAAGCTAGTTTTGCTTATACCCCTATAGCTTTTTGTTACAGTATGATTACTTGTGATTGGCACCAAGGAGCCCCATTTGTCAAGTATGAGCCAAAGCTACTAGGAGTTTTTAGGAGAAGTTTATATGTATTTAGTTTTGAATGTAGCTTCTAAGAAAAACTTTTATAGTAGACTTATGTTATATTTCTGTATATTTTGATGATGACTTAGTTGAACAAGACTATTAGAACGGGGGAATGCCCCTAAGAAGTTGTAAGAGATGACTATGCCAATGAATATTACATGTTTATCTATATAAGTTCTTGCATGTTTTTATTATCTGCTTAAACATAATACCCCTGTAAGTCTCCTACTATCTTGGAAGCACGCCTTGCATATGATATCAGAGCTCCTACGACTAAGGTTGTCATTCATTAGCTTTAATATTATGTACGAGGACTGCTACGTTTAGGGTACCTCCGGGGTGTGACAGGGGATATAATCAGGATGGGTTTGGGAACCCAATACCCTTTAGGTTTCCTAAAAATCATCTCAAATTCTATAGGGTTTTTATCCATAAACTCAAAACCCACCCTATAAACCCTATAGAGTACCCGAACCCGAATCTAGACCTAAACTTGAACTAGATAAGCCTATAAATATTTCAACTTTAATTATTTATGTTTAAAGTTATCTAAAAAAAAATATTTTTCTCATAACCTATACACCCATAGTTTTCTTCTTGTCTACTCATGGAAAGGTTTATTTCCATTAATATTTGAGAATAAAATAAATCCTTCTAAATTTAATTTCATGGCTTAATATTATCATGAGTTACCATGATTAGTTAAAATGAAATATTATAAAAAATAAATCTTTATAATTTTAAAAATACATACACTCATTTATTAAAGTGAACCACAAATTTAATAATGCATATATCATTCATTAAATTAAACCAATACCTAAAAAACTAAAATACATAAATGTAAAACTAATTTGATATATGTAAACTTAAAACTAATTGAAATAAATTTAATATATTTTTTCTTAAGAGGTTCGACTTCTGAACTGGTTTTATATCTGTTTCATAACCCGACCAAAAACCCTATAAGGTTTTGTACATTGTCCCAAAACCTATCCTAAACACTATAGGGTATTTATCGAGTTAGGCGGGTAGGGTATCCAATAGGAACCCGCGTAGTTGCATCCCCAACCATAGCTAAGCACATGCAATAGATAAATTTTATGGGTAATATTCAATTAGCCAATTTAGACTTCTATCCTAACAAGCACAAGTTGCAAATAAACTAACACACATACCTAAAAAGCTTATCGGTCCTCAATACTAGAATCCTCTAACCTGAATTATATAACAACTAAGATATTCATAACTGTTTATATTTCTAATTTACTTATGGTCTACACATTTATAGTTCTTGTATTTATCACATTATTGGTGTTTTAAAGAAATACAACATATTTAGAGTGAGAGTTTAGAGATTATCCTTATAGTATATAAATTTCAAGATCTTAGAATAAAATTAAACCTTAGGGAAGGAGTTGAATGAATTTCAAATACTCAAAAAGAGGTGAATTTGAAGAAGTTATAATTTTCACGAGTTAGTACATAGATGAGTTTAGGGTCATGTTGTTCACAGACACTAAACTCAAACTATATAGACAAGCTAAGCAAACGGTTTGTGTGGGTCACAAAAGGTTTGCATAAGCTATATATCAGCTCGTGCACTTTTAGGATGTCCACGTTTAAAAATTTCGTAACTATCAACAACTAACATAACCTATAAACGGCTCGTCTATTTATTCATGTTCTCATAGAATTGCCATATCTATAAGTTTTTCTTTTATTGTCAACTCAAATTGTTTTTAAACCATTTCATACTAACATTTATCACTACTGCACCATATTAAACACAATTTCATACATTTATAACATGATAAAAACTTAAGAGATTAAATTCGTACCGAAACCACATTATCTTCTTATAGTTAACTCAAGTTGTTTTTAAACCATTTCATACTAACATTTATCACTACTGCACTATATTAAACACATTTTCACACATTTATAACATGATAAAAACTTAAGAGATCAAATTGATACCGAAAACACATTATCTTCTTATAGTTTTTCAATCTTTCCTTTATCTAGAACTCCTATAACCCTCATCTTTTGAGATTTCTCAAGATATATCTCCAAAATTTGTTGTCTCTATCAAAAAATGTCACTGTCAACATCGAATTCCCAAAACTTTTTCATGCATTTATCTTATTAGAAACGATAGGAAAATAGAAAAATAATTATTACTTAACATTGGATTACATTAGTATAATTCAAGGATTTGAAAATGTTGGTTGATAGGAAGAGGAGAACTAGTAGAATGTAAGGAGAAGGAAAAAAGAATGGTAGTTACATCCAGGATTTCATATATGTTACTTTAACCAACATATCCTTTAAAATTTTGTGGTGGGACAAAATTGCCCCTACTATAAAATTAGAAATTTATATTTCCACACTTTTGTATAAATATATTTATTTATGATATTTCATTTACTCTGACCCTGATCAATCTAGCGGTAAGTTGTGCTTTCAAATCTAGCTACTCCCATTTTAAGTTAAAAAAATAGAATGCAAATTAGTTGAGTTGGGTTAAAGATATTATGGTATCAAGTTTGAATCTAGACTTGGTTTGAAGTTTTACAATTTGAACTAATTCACTACAAGAACTGAGTTTTAGAGACAAAATATTGTCTCTAAATATAAATTTTTATTGTGAAAATCGTCATTGATGATTCTTTCTGTAGAGATATAATCTATTTTGCTAATTTTTTATCGCAAAATTTCACTCTTTAAAGGTTAATTTTTTTGTAGTGATTTAAACTTGAATTAGTTTAAAGTTTTGAGTTTAAACTTGGTTGGACATAATGCTCAATAAATTTGAAGCTGACTTAACTAAGTTTTTAAAACTTAACTTATCTAAAAAAGTATTTTTAATCAAATAATATTATACCTGTAAATTTGGCTAATATTTATATACTAGATTCAAGCTTGATTGGTCATTGAACAAGTCAAGTTACATATTATAAAGTTTATGTTCGACTTGATTGCTTTTGTGTCAAACTTGAATAATTCATAAGTTACAATCGATTTATGGGGAAAAAAAAGTTCAATTCAATACTTTCACACTAATTAAACGATATATGCATGCACACATTCGAGTGTAAGCTACTATTGATGCTTTCAAGTACAAGAATTCTATGTTCTTCCTTACGTGAGGGAAGGACTAAGAAAACCCTATTGACGTTTGAGATTAGCTTTTGGACCTTTCCTTGCAGCAAAATTCTATAACGACTTGTAGACATTATACATATATAAATAATATCCAATTCGGAATTGAGTTGAACAACAATAACGAATATCAGGACCTTATGTATTCGATTCAAAGATACAAGAATGGGAGAGAAAACATCTTTGATCTTCCCCTTGAGCTAATAAATATTGTAATAATATAACATTATGTATATCACTTTGATTGCGATATATCATATGTATTTTAGTAAAAATTACCAATGGATAATATAATGCAATTCTACACTAATAAATTACAAAATTTACCCACTTGACCATTTAACAATCTCAAAACAAGTTATCTAGTTTGATTAAATTTCTTTTGACGTCCGGAGAGTTTGGGAATTTTTTCCTTTTTAGGTCATAATCATGTTATGAAAAGAGCACATCATCGTCTTTCATCGCAAGGGGAAAAAATACTGTTGCAACTTTTGGCTTTCATTGGTAGACCTAATTAATTTGGGAAATCTAAAGCATCATTTGGAAAGACAACTTGTAGAGAGTTTTTTTTGTCCCTTTCCTGTGTTATCCACATCTCTGATCCTTTCAATGGGCTCCTTTAGGAAAAAAAAAAAAAAAGGTTGTTTGAGCATGATATAATATGTAAAATGATTAATATTAAAAAAATATGATATATTTCTTTTTGTACGGATAATTTTATAAATACATGAGTACTTATCTACCACTTTCATTGGAAGGTGGCAATTTTTAGTTTTTTGCATCATTAGGGACATGGATAGTTTGATACCTATCTCTTGAAAATATATGTTAATGCTAAGAAAATTATATGGTCGTATCTTTTTTTTTTTTTTTGACAGATTGGTTTTGTTAGTTATTTAATAATTGGATTTATACTCATCCATGATTGCATAATTGGATTACATAGTATATCAATTATATTTATCTTATTGATTGGATAATCTCACTAACAAATTTTCGATAATGTTATAAATAAATAAGTAAAATTATGAAATTTATAACTAAATTATTTGAAGAAACTAATGGAATTTCGATGTTTTCAAAGAAGTGGGATAAAAAAATTACTTAAAAATGATCCTTAAAATTTAGGATTACAAATGAGCCAAACTTTTAAAGGCTCGGGCTCGATATGTTTAATACTTATCGAGCTCATGCCGAGCTTTTTTAGCTCATGCCGAGCTTTTTTATCGAGCTTGAAATTGAGGCTCAAGTTTGGCATGTTTATCATGTGCTCGACCCAAATTTTTTATTGAGCTTAGACTTTAAGTTTTAATTCAATTCGTTTAGATAACCCAATTTCTTTTTTTTTTTCAACTAAATATAATATAGGAGAATTGCTAAATATATATACTATTTATTACATAGAAATTAATTTTATTGTTTTTACTTATATATTTATATATGATAAATTTATATATAAAACCACAAATTTGCTAATGAGTTTATACGAGCCTCTTAACAAACATGTTCATGAGTTTGTTTGCGAGACTCTTAATTGAACCTTGAGCTCAATGCACTTAGATAATCAAGTTTGATTTTAAGCTCAAGCTTAATTTGTTTAGATAAATAAGTTTTATTTTAAGCTTGAGCTTAAGTTTTTTCCCGATCAAGCTTGAGCCGAGCCAAATGAGTCAAGCTCAATCGAGCTAAAGCAAGCTAAACTCGAGTAAATGACTTGTTTGTAGCCCTATTCAAAACATATAAATGGATAAGCACAAATTAGGTTACTTTTGAGGATCGACATTGAGAGTCTAGTCTTAGGACCTCGACTGATAAGATGATTCTTAACTTGCATCGGGACTCGATGGATTGTCGGTCCAAGGCCCAAATCGGTGGGACATGTTGGGATGTGAGTCGAAGATTAAAAAAAAAAGAGAAATGTGGATGGAAAAAATAATAAAACATTATTCTAGATTTATGCGATGGTTCTAGGTTAGTTTTGAGTTGATTCTTAACCATGCCAGTATATATATATATATATATATATATATTCACATGCTTTTCTTGTTTTTTTAATGAATAATAACTATCACATAAGGAAACCATAAAATGTTTTCAAGCAATCCTACAAGTGTTTTTTTTTTTTTTTATTAATAGAAAAAAATCCTATTAATGATTTATTTACTTAAGAGTTAAAGTTATGATTGGTACTTATTCAAAAAGGAAATCAAATGTAAGCCTTTCATTTTTTTAGTTTTTTATTAATGTAGTAAAATAATAACAGAAGAAATTGTTAGAATTGGATAGTCCTAAAACCACTTATCTACTATTTTTCTACTTAGAGTGATAAAACTTAGTGGTTTTTAAATCGAATGCGAGGAGCGTAAGAGTTGTAAACCCATCATTAAACTTATCGTCGCTCAATGTTGTTTTGTTAGATAAGTTAGAATTTTGTTATAAATCCCGGAAAGGAACATATATCTACTGCTATCATACAAATTGGAATAGCTCTATAATAAGAGTCTGTATAGGGAAAATATTTGTTTTCTATCTTTGGCATCAAAAGAGGTTCATGGCGACCCAAAGTTGTAACTTGTAAGTACGCAGGAATAACGTGCCCTAATGACACGTTTTATAGCTAAAAGGAAACAAAATATGAACTCCTAAACGTTTGACACCTAACTTAGGATTCCATTTTCCTCTACCAAACATTTTGGAGCTTTCTCTGTCCTTATAGGAATTGGTCATACCATACTCGTAAAATAGGTTTAGTTTGGACTTCCAACCTGAAATAGGACAAGTTTGACACCCGGTTTGGCGATAAGGTTTGTAAAGGCTTAAGGTTATTTTTTTAAACTATAAATGAACAGTTCACTTGATATGAATAGCTATTTATTCTCTTCTCATTCGAATTAAAGCTGCTATTATGGTATTCACTTGAGTGCAATGATCATTCATAATAAATTGCTATTACGTAAAATAATGAATAGCAATTAATGCCCCACACCCATGAATTGATATTTAATGGTTTATTTTTTATTTTTTCCATAAATATCACTATCTTGAAAATATTACATATACAATTATCTTCTCTTTATAAAGAAGACATTTTACATTTTAATCCAATAATTACTCGTTTTATTGTTTACACTATTAATAAAAAGAGATAAAGGCCGAAGGCTTTTACACGTATATTATGAAAATGGAAGCTACAAGGCTGGTTTCTAAATCAATTTTAACCTTACTTAACCAATCATTATCTCTTTTGACCTTTTATACACAACTATAATAGCAAAAATAAAGTGATAAGGAAGGAGAAGATTACATCGTGATATAGCGTGGAGTTCAACCCGCCTCCTAATTTCCATGGTCCATAATTGCCTCACTCAAGGAGGACTTCACACATTTCATTAACAAACATTTGCTTCACAAAGAGGATGTCATAAATACCACAATCAAGAGGACTTCACTAATGCGTAACATAAGTAGAACTTCATATAAGTGTTAACACATTAGGATTTTTTCTACTGCCTCAAATAAGAGTTGACTTCACTAAAATACTTATACAAAACATGTGAATAGTACTATATAATATTAGCTCACAAATCTTACTATTGCATTATTCAATTTACAATTTAAGAGAGTATTTTCACACAATATCATCCTATTAAACTCAGCTCTATTACATAAAAAAAATACCACAAATACTCTATTTATAAGCTCTCAACTCAAGCTAGCCGTTGCCCATCAACATAGTCGCCAATGGTCGAGTAAGAAAGTTTGTAATGGCTTTCTTTTTGTCATACCAACGAGCCGTTCCAAGCCTCCACCAGCTAGTTAGTCCAAGCGGAGCCCTCGATCTTCCCTTGATCAATTTTGATCATTTTTCACTTTTTTCCGATGTGGACTGGTGAGCCGGTGCATTTTGGACTAGTGAGCAAGTATGCTTGTAATAGCTCGACATGTTTTTGTATTTCAACCATAACTTTCTCATTCGGACTCCGATTGAGGTGATTCAAAATGCTACTTAGAAAGAGACCTACAACTTTGGAGTTTTGATCTTTGAGAGATTCGAAAAAATGTCAAGGCCTAAAACGTGCTTAAAGCCATCTGCAACAATAAGCACAAAACAAAAACACACAAACATAATAAAGCTTAACATATCACAAATAAGGTTTTTGCATATTAAATGTAACTTAACTAAGTTGTAAAAAATTTGTACAATACATTTTTTTTTTATCAAAACAAGATTGTAACCAATCTTGGTTTATCATACATAAGTGAACAATGTTATAGCCATTACAATTTATTACATTTCTATTGAATTGAAATTCTATTTCCTCTTATTCCATACAACAAAGTAAAAAGCCGGAATTGAAATTTATTAAAAATAAATTAGAAAACATAAGCTAATTATTTTGAAATATTTAAACTAAATATATCATGCGAATGGGGAATAATTACCTCCCGTTTGCAACATTTACGGTGTTTGGTATAACCAAACAACGTAAAAAATAAATATACCTTTAAATATTTGATTTATAGAGATTTCTATTAAAATAGTAATTTCTTTCATTAAGAATGTGGGATTACTTTTCCTCTAATCTTCTCTATAATCCTTAATTTTTTATTCCACATTACTAATTCTACAAATTACCAAATTAAATTATAGTTATATATATTTATGTACATTCTCAACCACTCTTAACGAATTGAGTTAAGACTACATGATTTACAAATTTTAAGTGTAATGTATTTGAAGTTTTCCTTTTCCTAAAAGAAAAAAAATTGTTAAACATTAAAAATTAAATCTAATTAACGGTGGGTTCTTGAATTGGTTAAGAGCCACTCTTAATTCAGGAACGGCCATTCCAGTTATGGTTCGTAATTTTAAGACCCCAGACTCGGCATGTTCGGATTAGGGTTGGTATGTGTGTATCAAAAGAAAGAGAAACAGAATAACACATACAGTATGCTTTGATCCAAACAACTTGCATGGATAAATAATAAAATATATTATTATATATTTATTGCTTTTATTGCAACATAACCTCTGATTCGTGAATTTTGGAATGATTAAGAAATATTTAGCATGGTGAACTTAAAACAGAAACAGTTAGACATGCTGCTTCTATTACATATGTGGGGAGTGAAACATCATTAGAAAGCTTTAATGTTGAAAGCATCAAGGTAATATTAAAAATAGATATTAATAAAAAAAATATATTTTTACTCATAAACCGATAAACAGACTAAATACTGATATAAAACAATTATGATATAGATATAATATAGATATTGATACAAATACCAATGAAAAATAGGCCATCCAATCAGACAAATAATTAGCACTTCAGTAAGCTTTGCATCCAAATTAGAACACAATAACAAACTCTAATCCAACGATTGTCTATGTCATAATAAAAGAAAAACCTAATTATTTAATACACTACCTTATAGTGTATGTGCATTAGACAATTTGATTTTCTAAATTTGGGTTTTAGACCCAAAATCTTTAAAAAAAGAAGAAGAAGTGCATTTTAGTTCCTCACTTAATTATTTTGTCCTTTTTGTGAATAATAAAAAAGATTTCTTTAGTAATTTTGCAAACATTTAATATTATGATGTCAAAATAATGAAATAGAATAGCATTTTTCTATGATTTGGGGAGTCAAGTGCTCAATTTCAAAAATGAAGATTAAATGCACATAAAGTAAATACAAGAGATATGTGTTGGTAATTTATCCTAAAACTTGTATTATTATACATATCTTAAAACTTGTATTATGGTATAATTACATGCACTAAAGCAAAAACCATTAAAAAAGGCAAAAAGAAAAAAGAAAATCTATAATTGCTAATGTGAAATATAACTAAAACTCAAATCAAAATGTGACTACCAAAGCAAAAACCAATTGAAAAGAAATAAGAAATTTGTGAAACTTAAGCTTAATATAGTTTATTTGCAAGCCGATAAATGAACCATTCCAGCCATTTCAGCAATTTGATTCAAAAGTTTTCGACTACTTTTAACTTATCATTTACCAACTTGGCCTTATTAAAGGCTATTCTCTTACAATCCATGCAAGAATTGCTTGACTCTTCCACTTATCTCAATCCCAAGCCACTATCCATCAGTGGCTGCCTGGTAAATCATACATGAATGCTTCAACAGTTCTTAAAACCATACTTTGGACCAATTCAAGGGTTTCAGCTGAAATGTGATTGGCATCTGCCGTCGTTGACCGTGAAGCAATATCCATGAGGTGAAATCCAGCAGTAACAACACATCCTTCACTGTCCAGAAAAAAAGGGGTGGTCCTATCTGGGAGGATAAAGAAACCTGATGGCAAAAGCATCACAAATTCTGGGTTGCCGCCGCCCAATAGATTTTGTAATGTGGATCCATCAATTTGTGCAAAAGTAACGTATGCAGCCGCACCATCTTTGTATGCATTTTGAAGGTAATATACTCCGTTATAGTCTCCAAAAGTCTTCAAATTATGTGATTCAATTTTCAAAGTAAATTAGAGAATGATTAAAATAAAACAAAAGTAACGAGATAATTGCAAAACACACTAAGTGCTTATTCACTTTACCGTACTAATAATTCTATTATAGTTTTATTAATCACCATGTTTAATTGACCATAATAACAATTCCATAAATTCTCATTACAAAAAAATTGAATATCGATTTATTACTCGAACCTCAATTCAAGGTTGTAATAGATTTATTTTCTTTAAATTATCCTTAATTAAATAAAAAATTAACCAATGAAAATCCTATTATAACTCTATTTTATTCCTTAAGAATATTAATTCCATTACACTTTTATTCATTTAGTAAAATAAATGAGCAGTTGCTAAATAAAATTAACCCCAAAAAAAAAAAAATCCTAAAGTACCGTCGCAATTGCTAGCATTCTAAAATTAGACGCTAAATAACCCGGGAAAACCAATATTTTTTGGAGCACAAGAAACTTTCCAAGATTTATATGCAGAATTTTGAAAGTTATAAATAAATAAAGTCATACTTTGGAGTTTTTTAAAATATATTTGTACATGATCATAGTTTATAAATAAAGTTACTTAAAGAGCTTATGGCTGTTGAATTTAAATGCTCAATTCAATTAAAGTTACATGCAAATAGACATTGTCATGGGACAAGTTTGACTCATGACCAGCCCTCAACCACGGGTAGCCAGGTCATAAGTGGGTAAATCTCACTAACCTGTCAATCTACTTGGTCAAACGGGTTAAAACTAAAAAAAAAAAAAAAAAAAATTCATTGACCCACATTAAAAAAAAAAAAAATTCATAGATTCACAAGCCATAATATAATCCATGACCTGCTGGATTAACCAAGCCTAACAGAGTCCGTGTCAAGCTGCTGGGTCAATTTTGGATCAATGTAACCCCAACCCATGATGGTTCCAGGCAGGGTTGACCTGGCACCAATGTCCACATTCAAGGCATGCATAGATATTAGAAATGATACATTTTATAAATTACCACATAGAAGACAATAATAAATATAAAATTGATATGTGATGTATTTACATAACATAGTAACTAGCAGTCACACATCCACTCTGTCTGTGCAAGTAAAATAATATGTAGATTTTAAAACAATAATCTATTTATAATCACTTTGAAATCTATATGTATTTGTATACATAGAGAAAATGTAACGAGATAGAGAAGCTATAAAATAAAAAAACTGGTGCATAGGAGATATAAGAGACAATGTGATGGATAGATGGGTTATAAAATAAAAAGAATGGTGTATAGAAGAGAGAATATGATAGGATAAAGTAGTAACAAATATAACCTTCAATCTTTAACCTAAAAATATTGGAGTCGGATAAAATTTATTTGCTAAATAATAATAAATAACTATTGTAAAATGTTGAATGTTTTTTGAATCTTATGCACAGCTAAACGTTACATATAACATTGTATTCCTATGGATTTTTTAGGCACAAATATATGGGTTGATGTATTTTATAAACAATAGAAACAACTGCTCATAGCATTCCCAATAATATACTTACGGAAACGTCAAGAACGGAAATATAATTTTGATCCGGGCGTCGGTTTGAGTGGTGGGTACTTGCATTAGGGTTCTTACGTTGCACCCAAAAGAGACGATATCCCACTGCAATTAACAAAATGTAAGGGGATAGATATTTATTAAAAAAAAAACATATATTGTCGGATAGAGATTGTGTCAAAAAATTTTAATAAAAGTAGAATTATAAAATTTCAAACAAAACAATTAATAGAATTATCAGATGATAATATGCCAGATCACCTCCATTATAAGTTAATTTGGCCATTCTTTTAAGGGGAAAAAAGGATGTACAAACTTTGTAATAGACTATTGGCTTATAGCATAAATTAGCAAATGTGGCACCTATAATATGGGTGTACAGTTAAAAAAAATGTTATAAATATGAAGACACCACACCCTCTTTTGGCTTTGATACTATGGATAGATGATATAATAACAATAAAAATTTCAAAAAAAAAAAAAAAAAAAAAAAACAGATGATAGCTATAAAAGAACTAATGTTATAGCTGTAAAATTAACGAGTGATCAAGTCAGTAGTCAGTTTTTTTTACATTCTTTTAAGGGAAAAAAAAGCATGTACAAACTTTGTAATAAATTAGGCTTATAGCATAAACTAGAAATGTGGTCCTTGTAATATTTGAAATTGTTAAATGTTTAATATCATATAATGCTTTTATAATTAGATTTATAATGGAAATTGAACTGACAATGATGAGCACTAGGGGGAGAGAGGAAGAGATATATATGTGTGTGTATATAATTAAATGTTATGAGTGGTTGCGTAAGCATGAAGTAGAAATATTAGGAGAAAGTGAGTTATGAAGAACCGTTGAAATATATTATAATATATAATTTTGAAGTTTTCTTATGATTATGTCTTTTGGTTTTAATTATTGTGCATTTTCATTTAAAGTATCACCTATTTAAAATTTTCTAATAGTTAACTATTATATCATTTTTTTTCTTCCAATCATTTATAAGGTATCAAATCTTTAAAAATTTCCAAAAGTTGTTTCACTTCATGAACAATTATATCATATATACGTATATTTTTATTTCAACCATTGTACCATTTGATTTTAACCATTTTAGAAATATTGTACCTCTTCACATCTAAGTTTTTACATTGTAACTTTTTAATATTACCTTTTCATATTACTTTTTTATATTAGCACCTTTTTCAATGTTATACCTATTCATTATTACCATATTGTATTATGCCTTTTTAATATTGTTTTTTTAAATATTATACTAATACAAATTTTAAAATATTATAGTATTTTATATAATCATTAATAGCCATATAAATTACAATATTTATTATATATTTACAAATAATGTCATTTAAAAATCTGCGCTTAAGTAGTATTAAATAAAAACTATTACCATAATCAAATAAAGACATGGAATGGTAGATTGAAAAATTCATAACAAAATGAAAAGATATTATAAATACAACGACACCTCACCTCTTTTTGATTTAGTAATATAGAAGGATGATATAATAACAATAAAAATTTCAAAAAAAAAAGGAAAAAAGAACAACTAATATATAAAAGAGCTCATATTATAGCTGTAAATTAGTAAGTGATCAACTCCGATTTTTACATTATAAGCATAAAAGAAAGGTCAAGATTTGAATCTATTGATAGGTCCCATCATTTTATATAGCAAATAAAAGACTTTCTTTTAGCATATAAATAGTGAGAAGAATTTGAGCTAACAGATTCAAATTGGATTATTTAAATTTGCAGCAGCAAAAATCCTATATACAATTGAGGATCAAAATTAAAAAAAAAAGTTTAGTTATTAGTAAATCCAAAGCCAATTTGAATCCTATAAATAAAAACATTGAGTTATAAAGTGAAGTCATACAATAAAATGGTACCATTAACCATATAGTCCATCCCAAATGAAAACAACAAAGATGTTATATATGTTTAAAAGCAGTTAAATGGTTCAAATCCATTAGGTGCAGAGATAGGACATGCCATGATATATATATCCATATGGAACTATGAGAAACATAAATCATCTTCATTTCATACTAACTGCATCATAAAAAATAATTGTGCTCACTGGTCTTCAACACCAGAAAATTGTTTTAAGAACCACCAAAAGATAAAAAAGGAGAAATTATATATGGTATTGCATCAAAATACCATGAAAATATCCAATAGTGTACACAATCAATAATTCATTCATTTTATTCAAGTAATATCTCTATGGGATTCTCGAAACTATCAATGGAAGGTAAAACTCGAAGTATCAAAGAATTACAACTACATACAGAAAAAAAAAAAAAAAAACCAACTATGTTAACTTAAAACTCAAAATTGCTTTGAGAAGATTCCAAACCCTTGTGAAAACCCTAATAAACTTAGCAATTTATAGCCAAACTGTTAAACACGGAGCTTCAATTTGCAAAGCAAGATTAAAATAACCAAATTGATCAGATAAAAGACGGATTTAACTCGACAGTTCTCTCTCTTTTTTCATTCTTTTTATTTTATAATAAAAATTTAATTAAGACTAATTTATTTACCCCAAAAGAAAAAGGA
The DNA here is from genome assembly GCA_024138025.1 of Combretum micranthum. NCBI lineage: Eukaryota > Viridiplantae > Streptophyta > Magnoliopsida > Myrtales > Combretaceae > Combretum > Combretum micranthum. The sequence goes on along the minus strand of JAMXBD010000543.1, from coordinate 358,947 downwards.
AAAAATGGTTTTTGTTGGATCACATCCAACAGATTGACGAAGTTATAAAAGTATTTATAAAACTTATTTACTATGAGGTTGTTCTTTTACCCATAGAAAATTTAATTTAATATTTATCAAACTAATTATGTATTGGTTTGAACAATTTGCTTAAAGAAATTTTGAGTTATTATGAAAATCATTGTGACCCTACTTGAAAATAATAATGGTGAAATTTACCATACTTTCATATCTAAACAATTTCCTTTATAAATATTTAATACCATGTAAAAGTTAAAATTTGCTAAATATCAAAGTAATCTAACAAGCAAAGCCGAAATATATAGGAATGCAAACAACTTTTTGCATAACAAATTCACCACAATCCAAGATTTTACTAGGTAACACTAACACCGTCTCCTAAATCTTAGCAGTATAAGGAAAACGTGGGAGCACAGACTCAGCTGCCTACCTTTTGACTTGTTGGCAGCTGCTCGCCTTGCTATCATATACTAGGAAGGCAAAACAAGAAGATAGAAAAGGAAAAAAAAAAAAAAACTTTACCTTGGCTCTGTTACCATTGTGAAGAAGATAGTCATATACTCTTTTAGGTGAAATTGGAAGCTTAAAAGAAGTTGCAAAGGCAACACTATCACCAAAAGGAAACCCAGAGACACCCTTGCAGTTGATCCTTCTTACTGCTATGCCCTTACCATCCAACAACGGTGCTGATGGTATCCACATACCGTACTTCAAAGAACTCATATCAACAAAAAAGCTTCTCATCAATCTCTCCCCTACCCACAATAAATTCATCGTTCCATCTTGAGCCACGCCGCTTGCTATACACAAAAGAGAATATTGTCTAGAATTAGTTATCTATGTACACCCAATTTACTTAGTTATCTATCTAGGTCTGTATCTCAGACTTAGGTAACATATGATGATGTTGAATTTAGCATAATGGGTTCACGTTCAATGACAAATTATTATCATAAAATAAGAGAGTGAGATTGTGTTTTGCATGAGAGATCATTGATCGGTATCATGGCCATACAATCAATTTGGAAAAATATTGTTAATCAAAGGTGGAATGGGCTCTTTTGAATAAGTTCATATGAGCCCTCAAATCTAGATTAATCTATGTAACTTTTGCTGTTTCAATAGCAGTCTGATTCACATTTTGGAAGTTTAAAAAGTCTATCTATACGTGAAATAATCCACTAAAAGGAAATTAACTCTTAGAGATAAAAATTTTAAGGTGAAAAATTGGTAAAAAAAGGTTTAATCTCTACAGATAAAATTAAGAACAGTGGTTTCTGAAAAGAGAAAATCTAATTCTGTCTTCAAACCACAGTTTTCTTATAATAATATATTAGGTGTATTTATAATCAGTTAATTCTGTCTATAATAATGCTAGTGTAATAATTACTTCCAAAATTGGAGAGCATCGTCCTGTTAGTGGTTAGTGCATTGCACCACTTTGTATATCTAGACAGTGCAGACAGCCAATATCTGGCCCCAAATCCAATGCCAGCATCAATAATAGGTTTCAGATCTTGGTGGATGGTGCAATCATCCGTCAGGCAATGCTCAACCCAGGCCACCTAAAAACAGTTGTAACAACTGAGAATAGGTTATTCAATTTTATTTCATAAAAAATATTTGGTTTTACCCCAAAAAAAATTATAAATTTCAGTAAAAGATGGATGAAATGAAACGAACATTGGTGCCAGTTTCATCGGGTATTTCAGTAATCAAACACCCAGAAGGTTTTCTCTGAAACCTGTTACTGGAACAACTGTAAAAAAAATTTTCAAGTGAGATGTCAACGACTCCACAAGTGTATTGGTCCAACTGTTTACAATATCTTGCAAGATAGCATTCTCTGGTTGGGATGAATGGACTAATTGCATGAAATTCCGCGCGAAGCTGCAAAATAAAACCAAAATGAGGGCAGAATTTTTTCTTTATCTTTACATAGACTTACATGCATTGATCTATACAAATATAATATTTTATTTCATTAACATTAATTAGCCACTATAAATATGAAAAAATTCCATGATCTTTTTATTAATTTTAATAGGATAGTATTGTAAAAGCTCGTATTCACATTCAGCTATAATTATCTAATTAAAATAGTTAATATTTTAATTATTGTATTTATTTTAACTATAAAATGATTGATCGAATAGTTCCATAATGGAACCGTAGAATTTCCAATAAACTATATATAAAATAGATAAATTACAAGTGATAAGATAAATTGATGGCTTAGATGATTTCACTCAAATTACACAATCACTCATTGCCTAAAAGAAAACATGATCCCTTAAGCAAGCTTTACAAGACTCTTGATTATGTCAAAAGACTAGAGGCAAGGATCTTGCTGCAAGTACGTTCCATGAAACAACATCCTGGCTTCATGTAATCTATGATGACAAGTAATCCGTTGCCATGGTCTAAGACAGCAAGATTTATGCAACCAATGGCTGTGGTGTGCAAGCTCATTGCAACAAAATTTTACACCAAATTTGGTATTTAAACTCTAAATTAAATTGCGACAACAATTTTTATTAGTGTAAAATTACCAGTAAAGTGTTCCATCATGGTTTTCATTTCCTGATGATAATCTACCAAGCACAGTTGCACTTGACACAATATTGCAAAAGTTAGAAGCCCATAAATCCTGAAAAAGAAAAAAATATCGACATATGTTATTGTACTATAAAAAGAACGTCCACTATGTTTCATAATGTTTATGAGTTATATTCTTCCAAAAACCGTTACTTACGCAATTCATAAGCATGTTAACAATGTCTTCCTTAGGCATTGAAACAGTACCAAATTCTCTGGTCACCTCAGCATTTGCACCATGAGATTCATTTGATGAATTCCCCAAACCCATATCATCAGACTGAAACATCTTACAATATTCCCTTTCATTGAATTTTTTAGTCCCATTTTCCTTGGGTATCCACAATGGTTCTTGTTTTGTAGCTTTCGCAAACAGTTCATCCATGGCGGCATTTGCCGCATTTAAGATTTTGCTAATGAAATCTTCATTTGGCAACGAAACCGACAGCATTAGATCAACGGCTCTTGGCAAACCACCTGCTTCAGGATCCACATTTGATACAGGAGCAACCAAAGCAGGTTCATTGGGTACATTTTGAGCATTTTTTGTATTGCTAAAGCTGGGAGAAGTATCATACATCAAGCCTTTTCCCTTTCTGGAAGCGTCTGTAATCTGTAATTAATTAAAACTCATTTTGCTTATATTCACATCTCTACAAAAATTTGTAAATGAATAAATAAATCTATACATGTAATATAAAACTAAAGAAAAAAGACTAAGTGTGATATGCCACGTGGAGTGATTAATGACATATAAATATTAGTAAAATTTTTCACCGCTTATTTAAAATAAATTAGTATATGTCCGTCACTCATCCAGCTAAGCGACATATCATGCTTGTTAAATCTTTTTGAAAAAACAAAACAAAGTAAAGATCATATCTAACTAAAGGTATGCTTTTTGGAGAACATTTTTCCAGCTAGTTTTGGTTTGAATATACATGTAATTTATACAATAGTCAAACTTTTTTTCAGTAATCACAAGAAGAACAGTTATATAGAGGCAATTAATAATAACTATTAGTAAAAAAAAGTACTGGCATTGAACAATGGTCATCAATAATCAACAAACCAAAAAAAAAAAAAAAAATTCAATAAAATCGAATGAATTAATTTTGTCTTAAAAAAAAAAAAAGAAATCATTTTCTTCGCTTATCATTGCTTGTCACTGACACAACCTTCCAATAAAAGGTACAAGATATCACAACACATATATGAAGAGTCATAATGAAATAATTTGATTATAGTAAATGCTAATAACCATTGGAAGAGCCTTAATTCACTGGGTAAAATCACACTATGCTTTCAGCAAGTCTAATAAGTCCTTAATTAGCATTTATGAAATGAAATTTCTACAAGGATTTGATCACTTGAGAGAATCTCCTTTCTAATCACTTTATAGATATTTATAACCTTTTAACTCAAAGAAAGACATGAAAAACTTCCAAGAAGTGAAAGACTATCTTGATGATAAGTCAAAGAATAGCTCCAAACATGTATTGATTGGAAATGAATAACATACAAAAATATAAATGAACCAGCAAGTTTAATTTGCCACATAACATGTATATATAAAATGCATATATGTACACTGAATTCTTGGATAATCAACTCTCTTAAACCATAAGGTGAAATATATATAATTATCTATAATTTTAGCCAACCATTTAAATCCTACAATTTTACGAATATTTAGATTGCTTCAAAAGGGTCTCTTATACAAAAAGATGTTCCATTATCCTCAAAGATATAACTCCTTAGCCTCCTTTGATTTTCTATGGAATAGGATTTTAAAAACTCTTTAAAATTTTAATTATTTTTCACAACACATCAATAATATAAAAATCAATATAATTATGGCTCAAATATAGTCATTGCTTTAAACTTAATTTCTTAGTTAACATGTTATATATCCAATTTCTACTATAGTTCACACTGAAAATTTTCAATAGAAAAATAAAGACATGTACTTTTTACCTTTGATTTCGTATTAGATGGAGCCCCTGAATCACCGTTGGTTCCCATTATATTTTTCAAGCTGTAAACATGAACAATTGAAAATATCATGAAGGAAAAAAAAATCATTTAGGCCGCCTTGAATATAGATCTTAAAGAACTATATATAAAAAATGAATATATCAAAACATAACAACAACGAAGATCTTGATAAATTATGACTACAAGTGACCTAGAGAACATCATTTCAAATCCCCCGGCTATGGCTTGATTCCCTTTTGTTCAAGGTGTTGTTCATCTAAATATTAAAAAATAAATAAAATAAAATAAGAACAATTAAAATTGATTAAGGATCGTTAATATTGTTACTCACTCATAACCACTATCACACACATGGGTTTTAAATAAATAAAAAATGTGATCTAATCTTATAGTACTTTGTATTCAGTTAAACCATAGAAGAGAATTAAAAAAAAAAAAAAATAGTTTGGTACAATAGAACATGAATCCTGATATAGTGAGTCAAAATATTAGTCTGGAAACTAGATAATAGCAATTGATCGGAGGATGGAATGTATGGTATAATTTCAAAAGGCTAAAATATCTAATACCCATGAAAAGAATATGTAAATATACAAGTTCATCCAAAATCAAATATCATGAATCATGATTATGAGAAAAGAATAAATCGTCTTGAGCATAAATCGATCCATACACAGATAAAAAACAAACAAATAAATAAAGCACAAGATTGAAGAGTCGTTCTACACTCATGTCAAGGAACACATACATTGACTTCTAGGACACTAGTAAACTGAAGATCTAGGGCTAGGGTTAGGGTTTAACTGAGAGTACATCTCCTTTTTATAACCGGTATGCAAGACGAGACAAACAACAACGGAGAATGAGGAAGGGAGAGTAACATGTACCAAATGAGCGGTACCATTTAATTCCCGGAATCTCCTCATCATTTGACAAAGTGGTGGCTTTTGATAGGATTAGGAAAATTAGTAACGGAAAATACTGGTGATTCTTGTTTCCGTGCTACCGAGGCTGTTAAGCGGAGAGATGGATGGCCAATGAACGATGAGGAAACGTTGAATATAATGGCGGAAAAATGTATTTAAAAGGCAAAAATGATGGGTGCCATCATGTGTAACTTTTAATAACTTTCTAACATATCGATAATATAATAGATAGTAATTAAAATAACTATCATCTATAGACTCACATATTAGGATACGAGTTGCATACTACGTTTACATTACACGTGGCATGCAACACACATCAAATCTTTTCTCGTTTGGAAGAGAGTATAATTTTAGGAAGAGCGTTTGTTGTCTCTAATATCTTATCCCCATTGATTCTTACTAATAAATATTTGATACATGTTAAATAAATTAAAAATATATAAAAATTTATAAAATATAGGGAGTACTTTTTGACACATATATTTTTTTATAGGAATACAATGAAAGCAATAAGCTTAGGATAGCAAACTTTTTTCCATAATTTTATTCGTTTTGGTGGTTCCTTCGGAGAGGTTTCCTCACCTGTCCCCGATTATTTTTAACTGGAAATAACACTTTTGCTGGAAAAGAAGAAAAAATGATATAAAATGGCAATAAATCATAAAAATGGAAAAATTACAACACAACTAAGAATGGAAAAAAGGGCATGAATATAATGAAAATATACGATAAGATACTAGTTGTGGGTGGTTATGTTGGATAAAAATAAGGATATCTAGAATAATCCTTAGCTTTAATTTAGAAGGTATTTTATTTATATTTTTTTCTCGTAAAAATCAAATGAAAATACATATATCAAAACACCAACTATACTAACATCAAAAACACCAACATGGATCTTTCACTTTATTTATTGAAGGACATTTGATTTTGTAATTTAATATCAACACACTAAGATGAAAGTTTATCGAGGTATTGGTGTCAAAGTACACTTTGTAGGTTTGATGAATATGTATAAATATTTAAATCATGAAAGGTATTGTTAATGAAAATAGATGAATGATTAGCATTTTTGGGAAAAGTTTTAAGTTTTAAATAAAAATTTAAGAAAAAGGTTAATAATATTGTCATATAAGATATTAAAAGTTAGTATCACTAATTACTATTGTATTTTTCCATTTTATTAAAAATATGGTGAATTTTGATGGAATTTAAAGATTTGAAAAGGTAATATGAAAGATATACCACACACACATATATAAATATACTTGGTGGCTTTTCATGAAATGTTGATATAAGGAGGAACAATAACAAAATATTTTAAAAATTATATATTATAATCTAATTGATAATAGATTGTTATAATAAATTTTATATAGTTACGTAATAAATAGTTTGAATGGTTATTATTTTTTTCCTTTTTTGTTTGATAAGTTGTAAATATTGAAAGGTGGGATTAAGGTGATGCATTGTCCATGAAACATAGTATACTAGAAAGACAATTCAACAGGGTATCAATTTGCAAAAGAATTATTGGTATCAACACAAAAGGTAATATTAAAATACTACAATAGGAAAGATGTGCAAAAGATGAACTGTACCAATGCAAAAAGGTAATATTTGGTGAATTGTAACAATACTAAATGATAATATCAAAAATGTTTGGTAGAAAAATAATAACGAAGAGCAATTAGACAAAAAATAATATCAAGTTTTAATATAAAAATTAATAATGAAAAGGTATAAACCAAGAAATGATTCCAAATTCTATTATAACCAGGTAGAAGCCCACGTAACATGGTGTTTATCATTTTAGAAATAGATATACCTATAAATAAAACATAAAATTTATTTTAAAGATTTAAATAATTAATTATTTTTAAATATATAACTTTTGTACAAAATAAATATGCCATATATTGTTTAGGTTTTTAAAAAGAATCTTATAATAAAAATCATGAAACTTATATATACTAAAAATGCATGTATAAACATCTTAATATTCCAAATATCTAAAGTCATTCCTAACTAAGAATCTAATGGTGACTTTTTTTTCTTTTTTTTAATCTTTTTAACATGGCATTTTTTTTTTTTTTTAGTTTGAAGTGATGTTTTCCTTATTTATAGTCTTTTTATATAAATATTTTACATAATCAGTTTATGAGACCTGTGGAATTTTTTTTTTTTGTTAAATTTGTTGAAGTGAATGAAATAGACTTTTTCATAAATAAAAAAAAAGTTCTTTTCACATTTTGAGTATTGATTCATAAAATAATTATGTAAGCGTTTTTTTTTTTTCCCTGATTTCCTCCATAAAAATGTGGTTTTTTTTTCCCTCTTTAATATTGTGACATACATATTTTACCATATATATGTATATCTTGCGTATAGTCTCCTTCTCCTAAGTGTTTTGAAAGAGTAGAATCATACATCATCATAAAAATAGTGATAAAAGGAAGAATCCTCATATTTTTCTTTTTCTTTTTTTTCCAAAACCCTATAAGAAATGTTAATCATTTTTTTAATGATGAATCCTATAAGTAAACATATTTGTAATAAATAATAGAGAACTCTTAATGTGATATGTTTAAAGGAAAAAAAAAAAGAACATCCCTATTACCTTACACTTCTTTTTTTTTTTCCTTATCAAATCAATTATCTCGCACTTAAAACTTAATATTACATTATTAATCAAATAGATAAATACTCTCCAGTCTCAAACAACTAATAAGAACGATATCATATAAATTTCCTAAGGGAAAAAAATCCATATTATTCAATCTAAATGCAACACAATTAACTTAAACGCATATAATAACAACAATTGATTAGCGAATGAAACAACAATAATATACAAAGTATGCTAGATAGCTTTTATTTGCAAATGATGAAATCCATATAAAACATCACGTAATGAAAAATCCGTATCTAACAAATACCCATCATAACAAAAGGCAAAACAAGAAATGAATAAGTGATAAAAAAATTAATCATATTAACTTTGTTAATATAGAAATTTAAAATTACACAGTTAAAATATAGAGGATGGCAATTTGATGGGTAAAGAAAGAAATAATAACTACATTTCCTTTATTTTTATCTAATTGGTAAAATTACACCGAAAAAAAAGAACAAAAAAGATTGTAAGAAACTTAAATTTTAGAAAATATTGGAACAAAAGTATTTGAATATATGAAAAGTTAAAATAAAACTTTGTCCTAATCAAGATTGTAAGCCTTGTGCCTCACCAAGCTTCATGTCCCTTCTTTTCTTTCTTTCTTTTCTTTTTTTTTTCCCTTCTACAATACCATGTTAAACCCATTGCTAGAACCATCACTGCTCGAGTTTGCACTAAAGCCCTTCCTACCAAAAAAATATTCAATTGGAACCTTTATAACACACATAACATCAAATTAATAATCATAAAACTAAAAAAAATTTAAGAAGACATTCTCAAACTTTGGTATAAAAAATGCTCTTTGTGAATACATTATCATCGTTCAACCTCTTGAGCGCTTTAATTAAATAGAATGGATCATCAAACGCTAAAACAATAACAATGACATTAAAAAAGAAGCATTCATTGCAAGATTGTCTGAATATATGTTTGAAAGAATTATATGTATATCACATCATTAATATGCTTCTCAAATGCTTGTGTTCATGCATGTAAGTAGCACAAGTTGGAAGCTTTGGAGAATGTGTTATCAAGGGAAAATAAGAGATGTGTTATTTTTGAAGATGTGGTTGTAGCACATAATGAGGACAGAGTAAAAGATTTCATGCCTAATTTGAAGTTATGATAAAGTAACCATATCCTTTTAGGTGTAAATATATCAATACTTGTGTCTTTGTATGCTAGATTTTGCAAAAGTTACAACTTTAAATGCTATTGTTTGAATATGAAAATGTGTCTTTTCTATGTAATTCAAAGAATTAAAGGGTTATTATTGAAAGAGTTTGAAGCATGATAGGTTACCAATAATAACTTGTAAAATAGTGTTGCTTTTACAATGGTATTAGTTAAGAAAGGTTCTAGTAAATTTTACCTTTTAAGAAAGACTAATTGAAACAACAAAGTGGTATTATGGAAAAAAAAAATATCTAGGAGGTCTCATTACATAAAAGCTTCTAGAATTATACATTACTAGCCATTAGTTTAAAAAACATCCTTTCCCATTTAAAAATAGTTGGAATGCAAGACAATGCTATGATATGAATGAAATACCCTAATCATTCATCTAAATTAAAAATTGGATTTAGATAGATTAAAATAAAGCAAGTGAAATAGGTAATAAATTATGATTAGACGAATTAATGAAATTAATTTAGTAAATAGAATTAAGTTAAAATTTGATATTTGAAATTCTTAAACCCTAAGCAGATTGTTTGAAATATTTAGTGGATTCTTAAAGCCCTAAACTTTAGCCCAACATTCCATATTTTAAATCCTCGTAAATTTTGGAATCACTTGCATCCTTAAAAATATCAAAATTGGGCTCGAGCTCAAATTAAATATCAATTCGATATAACCTAATCTTCTAAAACAATTTCCTATCTTATGTTCTTTATTTCTAACCTCTTGGTCTTCAGATTATTTCTTAAATACTTTCAGAGTTAGAGATATTGATCTGAAAGTTCTAACCTAATACATTTGTCTTAAAATATCTCTTAATTCTTTTCCATATATATATATATATATATATGCCTTTTCTTTTTCTTTCCTTTTTCATTAGGCTACCTTCCTTCTCTCTCTTCCCTCTTCTTTCCATAGTTTCTTTTTCTTTCTCTCTTTCTCTTCTTTCTCAAAATTTAAGATCCAAATATCAAATTTAACACATCTATGGGAGAAATCAAAGATGGGAAAACAAGATTTAAGTAGGAATCAAGCTAGAAGTGGCATCAACAACAAATAAGAATAAGTAGAAGAATCAAGAAGTAGAAATTGCTCCAAAAGATAGTTTTGTTATTCTCTTTGCTTTATTCTTGTTATTGCATGTAAATGTTGTATTAGGACTAGAAATAGGTAAAACTTGTGTTGATAATGGTAAATCAAGAATATATAGGTATGTTTGTTAAAAACCTATATATATGTAATTTGTGTAGACTAGGTGTTTGATAAAATGTTTTAAGGAAATATGATGTAAATATGTATGTGTGAGTGTTTATAAGTTAAGATTATGCATGTTTATATCTTTAACAAGTTGTTTTTGTTGATATATGTTGGATTAAGTAGTTAAAAGTTGTGTAAAAAGATAAAGGAATTCGTAATAGGGATTCCCTTATTCATCACAGCCGTTACACGGCCTGTGATCTCATCAGCATAAATCATTTTGAAACATGATGGCTTGATCATGGCCGTGACGAGAAGCGTGATCTCCTTTGATCACATTTTTCTCCTTGATCATGGGCATAACAAGGATCGTATTGCTCATCACGGCCCCCATTACGGCCGTGATGAGGTAAACAATGGAGATCATATACCCTATTACGGGTGTGATGAAGACAGTGATGAAGATCATAGCCTCTATCACGAGCATGATCTATCCCCTAGAGCTATTCATAAAGAAGAAAATAAAGAAAAAGGAGAAAAGAAAAGAAAGAAAGGAATAAAAAAAATGAAATAGATAAATGATAGTTAATGTAATATGTTAGTTAAATGATATAATTAAACATGAATTTAGTTAATTTATAGATTTAACAAATAATTGGATCAATTGTAGGAGTAAGATATAAAATGAATCTAGTTAGTTAACTTAAGTTCAACTTGATCTAAATGAACTTAAATGAGTTAAAGTGAATTAGATTACTTAAGTTTAACCACTTTGACTTAGTATTTGAATTAAATGATGGATTCTAATTAATTTGGCTAAGTTAAGGTAATTAAGGCTTAATAATTAATAATTGGCTTTAGTTAATGAGTTAGGATAAACTTTAGATTAACATGGTAAATATGTTGTTTCAAATGTATGTTTGATTTGAATATGGGTGTTTTTGATTATGAATGCTTTAAATGATGTTTTTATAATAAAAGACTATAATCAAAGTGAAAAGAAATACTTTGACAGATGAAAAATGTCCGTATTTTGATGGGACGATATTCGCAGCTATAGCTGGATTCCTAATTAATGTCTGATCAAATAGGGTCTTAATAAAGTTTGAGATAAATGGATGATGAGTATAACTTCTTATATGAGTTTAAATTCTTGAATCTACAGATGAAGATATCTAATATATCTTCTGAGATGGATTCTAATCTACCATCTATTTTGTGCTTGGATTTCAAATATGAAAGGTACACAGTAATTTGCATGATGATTATTAGGATAGGCATCCTAAAATGAACTAAAAACTTAAACTTAACTTAATAATTGATGAGAGTTGATCATGCGTGTGCCGTTGAATTTGGTCTAAAGAGTGGCAACCTTATCCAAACAGACACGATAGTTAAGCACTGAGATGTCTTGATGCAGTGACAAATATACCAGACACAATGGTGATTATATGGGACTCAACGGGTAACTCATGAGGCAAATGGTTCGGCGTAATATTTACATAGGCTCAGAAGGAAGTAACATGTTTTAATTCATAATTATGGGACCGGTTGAACTAACTAATGTTATGAACTAGGATAAGTGGTGTATATGAAGGTTTTAAATCCTAGATGAGGCTATTTTTCTCTTTTTCAATTAGATATAGGAGATATAGGGATCCAGACTACCTATATCAACCCTTGAGTAGCTGCTGTTAGTCAGGACCCCAGATTTCCTTTGGCTTGTTCCGAAGTGTGAGTGGTCCAGTGTTGATTTGTTTATTTTAATTGAAAGATCATAACTTATTGGTTGATGCATTACATTTAGTTAAGCTATTGTGTTACTCCGTATATGATTGTGTTACTGTATACTGGGCTTTGGCTCATTATTATTATTATTGTTCTTTTTCCAGGTTTTGAATTAATGATTGATGAGGCTGAATGTGATGTGATAGTGATGGTGTTGATGTTGATGATGGGAATATGATGATGATGTGGATGATGGTGTTGTTTGTTATGTTATTCTTTGAAAGGGCCTGGTGATGCCAAAAGTGTCTGTAATTGTTGATTTACTCATCAAAGTAAATTATGAAATGATTTTATAAAATTTTGTTTCTTAGAAAGTTGATATGCTTTGATGATAGTAGAGATTTTTAAAAGGTGTTTAATAAATTTTAATTCACTGCTGCTAAATCCAGTTGTATTAGAAATATAAAAAAATGATTTCAATAATTAAAATATGTTAGCAACGTTTAATATAAACATACCATTCTAAGAAGCCTGAGTGTATAATACATAAAATATTATACGTGACAATAACTGCCCTAAAATTAAATTTAGGGTGTTATAATGAAACACATATGTTTATAAAAGATGATGCTTTATTTAGTCGTTGTGAATAAGATTTAGTATATAATAAATGAATAGAATTAGTGAATTTAGGGAGAAAAGATGAAGAAGAATTGAAAAGGTGAACTTTTTTTAATGTATCTTGGTTGTATGCGGCTTATCATTTAAAAAATATTATTTCATGAAACATTTATGCTGGTAAAAAAGACCGTACTTTATTTAGTTTAAATATATATTATAATACGAAATGTACTTGATGCAATAGTAAATATGATTTATTGTGTATATCACTACTATAAATAAATATGATTAGTGAATTCGGTAAAAGAAGAACTGAAATAGTAAACCTTTTTTATATATTAAAATATGAAATGTCCTTATTGTAATTATATATATGCTTCATTTTATATCACTTTATTGTAAATAGATAGGATTAGTGAATTCGGTACAGAGAGAGAGAGAGAGAGAGAGCGAGAGAGAGAGAGAGAGAGAGAAGAAGAAGAAGAAGAAGAAGAATTGTAATCCCCCAAAATTTTACGTAACATGATTTTAACAAATAGTAAAAATTAATATTTGATTATTTAGAATAATTGGAACAAGTAGTAAAAATCACTCCAAATTTTTCTCGATTTAAAAATGTTAAAGTGTAAATGAATTTGATTATAATTAGAAAGATTAAAATCGTTACCAATAAAAAAAAAATTGAAATACAAAACTATAACTTCTATGATCCCAAATAATTTATAAAACGACGATGAACCAATCATTAATATAAAATTACTGAATCCTTTTTCCTTAAGCTCAATACTTAGAAAATAAATCCTACGTTTGTTAAATAATGAAATAATAACGTTCAAGCTATCTATTAACAATATTGAGTAGCCTTACATAAAATAGGTTGCTAATAACAAATTAGTATAAATAGATTCTATACAGTAAAATATAATATTGGTAAAATAAATCAATATCTTAGAATCTAGATCTTAAATGAATATTCAAATTATACTAATATTCTAATTAAAAAGGTTTTAAGCTTTTAGAAATTAAAATCCTGAATTGTCAACATAACCTTTGATAATTTTCACAACTAGAAAATGAACAAATTGGCGAAAGTGAAACTAATATCAAATATATGATTCAACAAAAATCTTAGAATAGATCTATGAATTATAATAAACTCATTCGTATCTTGAAAAAAAAACCCGAATAAAAATTTCTTTGACCCGAATATATACCAAAAACGAGATTTTGTATCCTGAAATAATAATTCAAGATATAATTCAAAGTAACTCTAAATTCCAAAAACCGATTAGATACAGTTTATTAATAGAGCTTATCAGTATAAAATAATAATTCGAAAATGAATTACTAGGATTATAAATACTTAATAAAAACCAATACCGATCAATAATTACCAATCAAAATCTGAAACGAAAATTTCAAAACCGTTGTTATACTTGTTAGGAATTCTGAATTAATTAATACTTAGTTCATAAATCAATTTATTGAACTCGAAAAATGTAATTGTGTAAGTTTTAAGTACTTAAAACAATTAATTAAGTAAACTCGGAACTAAAAATTTGTATGTATAAATAATTTTAGAGTTTTTATAATAACTTAGATAATTTTATCGCAATAAAACGTAAATATAACGAGTATAGATATACATGAATAATTTAATATTAGCATAAATATTTTAGTTAATAACTATTAAATATATATATATATATATAAAAGGAAAACGGACAATTCAATTGCTGCAAGGAGCAGCATTGTATCGTTGCAGTCCACCCATCCGAGCAGCAGCTGAACAACACGAACGAGGAGGCAGCAGCAGACCGAACAAAGGTTCCACGCGCTGGCTGGAGTTCCACGCACAAGGATGCTGCCGTTGTTGCTTTCCACGCGCTGCACGTTCACATCCCATACCCATAGCACATGAAACCGCCGACAGAAGCAATGCCACGCACAGCACGCTGAAATTAGGAGTCAGCAGCAGCATCCACGTTGGAACAGCTCATTTCTCCACGCGCATCCAACAAGCACCAGCAGCTCCATTCCACGCACATCTCTCCACACACGTACAGCAACTGGCTGGCACACACACACACATTCCACACGCACAATACAGCTCTTAGTTGAAAACAGAGCACATGAAACAGAGCAAATTCGGCTGCTTCATACCCAACTTTAATCCAAATTTGAGTTCTTAATTTCAAACGAAAATGACATGAACTCTAATTAAAATACTCCACATGTAATCAACATTAAATAACAAGAATATCAGCCCAAGAAAACAACCAAAACAATACTGAATTTGTCTTCAAATAACTGAATAAACCAGCTGCAGCAGAGGACAAACCTACAAGAATACAACAGCAATGTGGACTCCGATTTGTGTAGATTCCTAGGCTCATTTAGGCTGATATTTTTGACTAAGTAAAGACCAATAATAAGCCTTCAAATCTCCACTTAAAACACCAATTGTTAGATAGAAAACAACAAAGAAATCCTGACCACAAAACCATATAAACCAGCTGGGAAACATCAACATAACTGCAGCAGCAAACTTAGAATTTGATCTCTGAATTCACACGAATTTTTATCCGATTTTCTTGTAACTTGAGCCCCTATTTTCCACACATAAGCAACCTTAATTAACTAGAAAACAAACACAATTAAAGCTCCTTGAAATCAGCTACAAATTTCATATAAATTCGTCCAAAAATCAAATTCAAACCGTAATTTTACCCAAGAGCAACAGCTGGAACATAATCCATGCCCTTCATTTACTCCGATTTTTCTCAGCCTACTTGTACTACAAATGCACTAAATAAACCACTATTTAATAGCCTTAATTTACTAGCAAACAAACCCCATAAATATCCTTTAAGTAACTACAAAAATCTGTCAAAACTTGCAACCCAAAGTTGACAATTCGTATGGAATTTCCAGCTGCAATTGTGAATATTTTTCAAACCCAAAACCATTTCCTTAGCCTCTAAAACTTAGCCTATACTTAGTATATGTATAGCTTAAGTTAGACACAATTTGAGCTCATAATTTTCACAAAATCATCCCAAAAACACAGCTATAAACATAAGTGCGCCCAACCCTTTTCCTTTCCTTTTTCCCTTACTACCTTCAACATAGAAGTTTAGAAATTGTGTATAAACAACCATAAACCAGCCTACCTTACAAACACACTAAGCTCATCAATAACAATCAAAACCAAATCAAAATCCCAAGTTACCTTAAGGATCAAGAGGAGGAGACTAGCTTGTCAAGGTGAGAAAATTAGATTACCTTCGTAAACTTTTAGTATAGTTACTGTTGTTTAGATAGAAACTCATCCTCTAATCTTTGATCTAGGTTTAATTCTTGCTTTAAGAGGAAATTGAACCTCCTCCTTCCATTCCATTCCAAGGTAAGTTCCAACTAAACCTATCCTTATTATACTTGTGTATAGACTTTAAGATAAATTGTTGAACATTAAAAGAAAAGTTATGTAGTTGGAAGAAGTTGTTAAATCATTGATGAATTCAAGTAGATGGATTGTTGATGTATGAGGAATGTTTAGATATTGTCAAACTAAGGAAGACAACAACTTAAAAATATTATAGATATGGTAATAGTAAATTCGGATTTTGGAATAAAGTAGACAAAACAAGACCCGAATTTCATCTAATCTAGTCTAAATTTATGTCTAATGCTTCTAAGACCTTACATGAACATAAACTTGATAAATCAAGCTTTAAAGGCATGATTAAGAGTTCTACATTATAAGAAAAGTATTATGAACAAATTCATAGAAATTACACATATTAATACCTCTATAAATCATAAATGAACTTAGGATATGAATGAAGTCTTCAATGAGATCCTCTAAAAATAATATACAATCAAAGAAAAATAAAAGAATTAAACAATAAAAAAAAATTTCCTTTACTATAGAATCAATACTTAAGAAATCACAAACTAGAAATCATTCAGTTTACAGTCTTAATAAACCAACATCAACTTTACTGTTATTCCTATAAGTATGATTATAAGTATTGCTATTAATATTACTACTGAGTATAGTATTCAGTATTGATGATGTTTTCATCACGAGTCATAAACGATTAAAAACTATTATCTTCATGTAAACGCTACTGTATTTATATATCGATACTATTATTTTGTCACTAATAGTATAAAAAAATGATTATTATTATTATTATACCTATAGATACTACTAATATTGATATTAACGTTTCAAAACTAATATTAATGATAATATTGTAGTATTAAACTTAGCTTGTTTTGCAATAAGAATGAAACTACAATATAATAGAAATTTGATATATTTACATATAATTTTTATAACTTTTGAAAGATATAGATACAAAAACATACCCTTAAATAAATAAAAATACCAAATTGAGAGACAGATAAGGTTGACGGACAAAGAAATAATAAGTAAAAATTTTCTACTAAAAGCAATAGAACTTAAGGCAAAGACAAATCCTTTAAATAAAAATATAGAGAGTAATTAAGATCAAGAAAAGCGAAATGAAAATGAATAACAACAAAATATTCTTTACTATAAGCATTAAAATCTTAATAAAAACTATACCAAATACCGATACGGAATAGTTAGGCACCTATAAGGATTCAATTAAATCATTTAACGATACAATAATTAAAGTAACGGGTTTAGTCTAATATTCGGCGATTAGAATCAACGCCTTTAATTATAAGAAGACTTCTCTTACAGAAATAATTCATAATAAATCTCTATTATTTCCTTTCATAGGAAAATAGATCAATTCCTGAATTTCCGGTAGCTTATACAACAACTTAGCGAGGACCACAGGTGAGTAACTTAGACTTGTTACATTGTTTGTGCTTGTAGTATAGTTGCATTTGGAATTATATATATATATATATATTCAATGGATATGCATGCGGCATTGGGATACAGTATGATACGTGGTGTATGATTGAATGGCAAATTATCATAATATAAGCTATAATCCTATTGAATGATAAATATTGTATGAAATATGTTGATGATTGTCTGTAAATTGTATGATCGCCTCAACTTGATTAACAACTGTCGGTACTATAAATGAAACGCACATGCATTGCACGATTTGCATAAATTGCATTATGTTTTTACGAATGCCTACTACGTGTTAGAATTTCGGTTCTCTGGTAATGCTTGGTTTTTCTAGGCAGAGGCTATTAGTTCCACGCAAGCTTACCTTTGTTCTGTCGGTTCCATGGGAACTAACTGGTAACGAAGGGCCGCGCCATGGTATCGCTGTGAAATGTCTAACACTTAGTGGAGTTTCTAAGGTACAAAACAGGAACTGAGTGTTTAAAACATCATTAACATAAAGAGATAATAATTGTGAGGATTATGGTTTCCTGTGTACTTAGTTTCTCCTGGGTAGGTGATTCAGGGATTGGTTCCTTCAACCCGATGAGAGGGCGTAAATCTCCATCCTGTTTGGATTCTGGTTTGTCCAAGCTTGTAATTGTTCATATGTTTGATTGATGCATTGCATATGATTGATAATAACTTGCTTGTTGTGATAAGTCTGGTTATTCACTGAGCCCGTGGTTCGCTCACCCCTATAGTTTTGTGCAGGATTCTTACTAGCTGGGATTGGGCTAGGAATGTGTGAAGAGAGCTTCTCAATGAACTTTATTGAAGATAGAGTTATAGAATATGGAAACTTAGAATGTAAATCAGATGAATTTTGAATTTTGTATGTGGTAGTTTGGAAACCCAATTTCACTATTTGGTAGGGGATACCGATTCTCTATGATCTTGGTGGAAATGGAAAATCGAATTCCATAGTTGAATACTATAATATATTATATCATTTGTATGATAAAGTTTTATAAATAAATAGAGTCTGTACACTCTGACATACAAGACGGTTATCATGTTACGGGTGCACACGTGATATGATGGCTTTAGATAAATCCTGTTAGGCCCCCTTATTAGAGTCGTGACAAGAATTGAAACAGTTCCTTTCTTTTTTCCGATGTATGATATATAAGTTCAAATGGAATGATATGACTTGGAGGAAATATCGAAAAAACATTATATTGGAAATATGAAAATTATAATTTTTCACCAATAGATGATATTAGTTAGAAGTTATGATGAAGAGATGCAACTTACAAGAAAGACACTGAAATTATATACCATGAATAGATAAATAAAATAGATTCAATAAATAGGTATTATTATGGAAAAGTTATCTTGAAAAGAAATATTTGTTTTGTTAATAGGTATTATTATTGAAAAATTAATTTGAAATGACAGATAAGGCTTTAAAAATTATATATTACAAATAGAATGGGCAAATTACATCGAAAGGTCACAACGTTTGGGGGTTAGTTCATTTTATGTCACAACGTTTCGAAAAGTTTAAAAGAGGTCATAACGTTTGGAAAAGTGTCTTATAAGATTTAATTAAGTATTTCTCCTATTGATACATGTCAATGATATCTTATAAGAAAGGTTTTTTGAGTTTTAACTAAATATTTTTTGTATCGACACATGCTAATGATGATCTCAATTGACCTATTTCTCTAAACATTGTGACTTAAAATAAACTTATTCTAAACATTTATGAGCTAAAATAAACTTACTCACTAAATGTTGTGGTATCTTTTGAACTTTTTGAAACATTGTGACTTAAAATGAACTTACTCCTAAATATTGTGACTTCTTGGTATAATTTACCCTTAATAGAATAAATTTTGTGAATAGATATTATTATGAAAAAGATATCTTGAAAAGAAATAATTAATAGCATTTTGTTAATATGTATATTATTGAAAAGTTAATTTGAAAGGACATGATATTTGAAAAGGCTTTGAAAATCTATTCTATTTATAATCTATAATTTTTAAGTCCATCCTTAGTAGTGTATTCTTTTGAGTCAACTTTTAATCTATTCTAGTATAACTAGTGTATAATGCACTCGTGCTACGCGTGCAGGAAAAAAAAAGTGGAAACGGTTACTTTTAAAAAAAATAAAAATGCAAAGAGAGAAAGTAGAGAAGAGAGAGGGAAAGAAAGGCGAGTAACTGACTACTTTGGTATAAATTTTTCAACGCTAATGATACAGTTTTCCTTTAATAATAATAGATATATAATTTAGAAAGCTTTTTTTTTTCTAGAAATTTTTGTATTAATTCCTTTTTTTTTTCAATTCGTATTCATACCTTACAATATTCTTATCATGTTATATTTCATAAAATATTGTATTTTTTTCATATTCATACCTTTTGATAAGGGCAATTTACTATACTTATTTAGGTCAAATTATGGTAAAATATTGCTTTATTCATTTTTAATGTAAGAGAATTGGTACTTAATTAGAAAACATATTCATTTAAGGTCTAAAAAGAAGAAACATCAACATTTAGTTCAAATTAAGCAAAGATTCAATTGAAAGATGTCAACTAGGCAAGATCACACCCATTATCAAGATGGTGATTGTCTCGAAATTCAATTAAAGGAGCAATAATGTGTATGAAAATGGAGAAAAGAAGAGAATTTGACCACAGAGAATATCACGAGCATGGATACGCTCGTTATGAAGATAGTGATCTTCTCAGAAAATTGGACTCAAGTGTAATATGACCATTACTTGTTAGAGATGAGAAGGCCATAGTGGAGATAACGGCTTATATCGTTGCCGTTATCAAGTTGGTGACCTCCACTAACATATCATAAGCAAGTTGTAAAACCCCAAAAAAAAAAATTTCTTGAAATTAATATGTAAATAAAATTAACTCTCACATCGAAATGAATTAATTTGCTATTATGGGTTATCGATTAGCAAACAATAACTTAAAGATAAATCAAATAATACAAATTAAATTCGATAAGATTTTATATCGTATTTAATATATAAAAATGTTACTAAAATCTAATTTAAAATTTATATAGATGATGAACTTAGGTAGTCTTAGATGTTTTAACCAAAAATTTTACCTATACCCAATCGAGTAGGCTTAAACCTGTACAGATTAATCGAAATGGTATATTAGCTCGTATAAAATTACCATGAACTACCGGTCAAGTTATACTGCTCTAAAAATTTTTCTTCCTTTTCTCCTTGGAACTGTAGCTCTTAGTGGATGGGGTTAGTCAATTTCCATACTTTATGAGACAAGACATATATCTATACAATTGTGATTATTCCTCTTGCAGTAGAAAACTTGATTCCTTGCTGTCTCTGCACCGAAAATAAGTACAAACACTAGTGCAATATTCACTCACAAATCGGGAAGCACGAGTCCTCATGAGTTATTGTGGGGAAAGTTCCTTCAAGAAATTAAATAAACTATACCTTCTCTAACATCTTTTCATTTCCTTGATGCATATAAGACCTATATCCCTTGAACCACCGAGAGTTCTAAATAAAGAAAAACACCAACAGCAAACATTAACACACCCTCATCTTAACATCATCATCTTCTCCTTTCCTATATTGGCTCTGTGAACCCCTTTTTGTTCCAAAGGCTAGGATGCTAACATGAACAGCCATCACGTCCCACTATCCTTAGATAGATAAGGTAAGAACCTAATGATCTCTAACAACTTCTTTGAGTGAATGTTTCAAGATTTCACGAGCCACCAAACCATTTCTTGTTCTCTATAGGACACGACCACTTCCAAAGTACAAAGGGCAAGTTCGCTACTCAAAGTCTCAAATCAAAGGTGAATTCTTAAACTTGCTAACTAGCAATAGTGAGGAGTAGGAAAACTAGTTAATATGTATATTCTATGAAAACCAACTCATGTTTGGTGTTACACGTCCACTTCGCATGATATGAGTAGGTCCTTAACGTAGACCAATATATATTTAAGAGAGCTGGACGTGTGAGAGTGTGTACGTGAATCTATATATATATGTGTATGTGTGCGTTTGTGAGCAGTGCACGTGGGTGTGTTCGTATAGGTGCGAGTGTGTGTGTCGAATCAGTGTGTGTGTGTGTATAGGTTCATGTGCATGTTCGTGAATGTGTATATGTGCGTCTATATAGGTTGTGTGTGTTCGTGAATCCGTGGGTGTGTGTGGGTGCATGGTGTGCGTGGGTGTTATTGAATCTGTGTGTGTGTGTAGGTATGTATAGGTATGTGTATGTGTGTGTACGTATAATAATAATAATAATGAGTATGTAATATATATATAATATGTAGGTAAAAAATAATATAAATAAAAATATGTAAAAAAATAATAATAGTAAAAAAAGATATAATAATAAATAACATAAAAATAAATAAATAAATAATGAGAATAACATAGATTATTGGTTAGAAATAAAATGAGTCAGAATCCTGAAAGTGTACAATATCGGTAGTAGTCGAGATAAACTCCAAAATTACTCTTTACACAAGTAAATAGAACTCAATATGATTCTGATATAGTCCAATTAGAGTTACATGATTAAATCCATCTATAAGATAGTATAGAACCTTTATCAAGTTAGATGATCTCATAAAAAAAATCTATAAAAGTTGAAAGTTAGCTAATCACATAATCTTTGGTCTCAAACGAGTTATCACGGTGAAATTTAGGACCTACCAAATATACTAAAAAGTGTCAAAAAGTCAATTAGGTCATTTAGGCACTATAAGATCCTAATTAATTTCTACATATTAATTTGTTATTATTTATTATAGGCGAGGTAGACTTCATCATATCTTTCCTCGAGGATTACTATGATCATATATGATATCATGGACAGGTAAGTAACTACGACTAAACATATTGTTTGTGGTTGTAATGTAGTGCATCTGTTTAATTATATTCAAATAACAAATTACGTATGTGGATTGGGGTATTGCTTGATGTTTGATGATTGAATGATTGTCAATCTACCCAAATAAAAGTCGAAAACTTGCTAAATTAAATTTCGCTTGTGAATATGATGATTGTCTGAAAAACTGAGTGGTTACCCCAAAACTAAACATAATAATAATAGACAATAAATTAACCAGCCATATATTGCATGACTACATGATTGTATCATTATACCATCAAAGGTAGGTATTACTTTTCGAGTCTATAGAAATGTTAGGGGTAACTAATAAGGAAAAGTGGTTGGCCTCAGGTTTCTAATAGACTATTTGGTTCCACAGAAACTAATTGGTAAAGTAAGGAGCATCGTCTATGGTATGGGCCTTGTGAAAGTGGAATACCATAGGGAGAATCTAAAGTATCAAGTCAGTAACCTAATTTAAAGATAAATGGCCAAACGATTAAAAGTTCCTAATTGATATTTTAAGATTTTTCTGTGTTTGGTGGTATTGCTCCGAAACCTCAATGGGAGCGCATAAATCTGCATCCATTTTAGATTCCATTCATCCAAGCTTGTACTTGTTCATTTGTGTGATTGTAGCATTGCATATGTTTGAATAATAAACATGTTTGTAATCTGCTTGTGCGTGTATTGTTTTGGTTATCTCACTGAGCTGTGGTCCGCTTACCCTTCTACAGTTCCTCCTTATTTCAAGTCAACCCATGGCTGGTATCAATTCGCAGTCTCATCTCGGTATGGTGTCAAAGTCCCATTAAGGTCATTTACCAGAGTGGGAAGGAGTTAAAAATAATAAAATAATAATTTCAGTATCATTTTATGCTTAAGACAATGTTTAAGTAATATGCTATAGTTGTAATCGAACATTATAAGTAATCATATAGTCGTATTATTATTGGCTATATATATGTGTATGCATTTACATTATTGTTATATACAACCTGATTCTGTATGTGGGAATCACTCTCCTTTGGGAATTTTATCCGTGTTATTCTCATGAATTATATTTATGGCCGTGATATAGCTTAAATGGATCCTCATGAGCCTCAATTTGAATTCATGTGACATATCACGTTTAGGGTACCCTCTAGGGCGTGACACAAGTGCAACGGTCTATATCCATGAAGACTTCACATAGCACAGTGAAGATCACGACCTTCATAACAACCGTGGCCATCATGGGATAACCTGTAGAAGCTTATGAAGATCCAAATATGGCCGTTATCAAGTTGAATGTTTGTGGCTTGAGGAGATAACGGGCTTTGATACAACCGTGATCTTCTTTAATCATTTGTTTTCGAGAAGATAATGGTCTATGTAACAACTGTGATGACAGTTTGCTGTGGGACATTTTTTGTGCCATTTGGATTTAAACGTCTTTTTGAAGAGAGATGAAAGCCAATTGACATATATCTTCACCCATTAGACATATCTAATGGAGGGTAAACATAAATACTTGTGTGAAACATTATGTGTCACGCCCTAGTCATACAACCCACCCGAATACCTAATTAAGTTACTTAGGTATTCATGAAGCATCTAATCATATAAACATACTTCATATTCAAACTTATATTTACATATTGGTACGTAGTAAGTAGAGGAGTTTTAATACATGAGTACCTCAAGCCTATATCAAGAAATTACCTAGTAATATTGATAAAGTAACTAATGTTACATCTTATTAGTCTAAAATCAAAAGATCAAACATAAAGGGAAATAACTATATTTAGATAATCTCTTCTATTGTCCCTGAAATTCCAAAAGCAGTTATTATTTTTGTTGTCGTCAATATATCAGAGTTGTACATATACTTGAAAGTACTTGTAACACTAATCATACTATAGGAGAATGAGTAAAAGCCACGGTTCAGTGAGATGGGAGTGCAATATTCTCATTACTACATAATAAGCAATATCGAACAAGTTATTAATTATATACTATGCAGGAACAAGAATATGCAATGCAATCATCGTATGTGGTCTTCTGATAATTAGCGTGAAGTCTAGGTATAACCCATCCCTTGACATTGGGTTAGGCAATTAGTAGTTTCATTAGTGTCCATGTCATCCAATCAATTACTCTTATCTCGTAAGTTCTAGGGTACCTTACATGCAGCCTTGCTTAGGATACCATAAATGCAATCTTAAGATAGAATATCCAAAATAGTTCTCTTAATACTTTAAATACCTTATATGCAGTCTGAAGTAGGCTTAAGATACCTTAAATGCAGTCCTGAACTAACTTATGGTACTTTAAATGCAACCCTAAGTCTATAAAACTCACGAAAGAACCTACAACGATGGATAGTTTAAGGCTTTGATAATATGCGACTTTCTCAAATCTTTTAGTTCGTATTATCAAAACAAGAATTTTAAAAATAATCATAAGAAGATTTCAATGAAACTTATATTCAAAAATAATTTTCTGAATACTCGCGGATACCTTAAATGCAGTCCGGAGTAACTTAAATTTCCTCCTTATCCATCGTGTGATAGTGGTGGCATTAAATGATGCAAGACACCGTGTAATACATGTCAGGTTTTATTATATCTCGATAATCATTAATAGGTTAAAGGTTGACTAGCTAGGATACAAATTAGTACAATTCACATAAAGTGGAAAAACACATTTTTTTTTATAAAGTAACCGACATTCATACAACTCATTAATCAAACAAGTGTAA
This sequence comes from Combretum micranthum, assembly GCA_024138025.1. NCBI lineage: Eukaryota > Viridiplantae > Streptophyta > Magnoliopsida > Myrtales > Combretaceae > Combretum > Combretum micranthum. The sequence goes on along the minus strand of JAMXBD010000543.1, from coordinate 333,494 downwards.
TTCCATATCAACATCACAAGTTATTATTATAGGCTTCAAATGGAATTAAATGATACGTATGTAAGCGAGTGCTTTTATGATAAATGGAATATAAACAAAATCAATGCGTGTGATTTATATTAACATATTTGTGATGGTTTCCATCCTTTATTCTCCAGAGAAATAACTTCATATAATTTTTCTATATACTCAATAAACAATTATTTTAATTATCACGTCATATGACCTGTGATTATATTTAATAATATCACTTTATATAATTTGCCCACGAAATCATCTCAGAAACTGCGGAATCCCTTTGTGATTTCCTTGTGAAGTACCACGACCCAAAACATGTTTTTTATATCCATATACGTATATTATTAAAATGTAATATAAGTTGCTTAGTTTACTCTATCTAAATAATATCATGTTATTTGATTATAAAATGAAATGGAACGCAGCGGCGATCAGTTGATTTCGCAGCATAGATAATTTGTCTACATATATATATACTCAAAAGGGAAACCAGGAGGTGATAATATATATATATATATATATATTCCCTTTCATTCTTAAAGTCTCCGTCGCGAAATTCCAAAAGGTGTGTAATCATCTATTAAACATAATAAAACTATAAATTATTGAAGTATCGTTGCTGCCATATTTACACACATTTCATATCAGAATCACGTAGTATGTATCATCTTATCATCGTTAAATAGTTTAATTTAAATCCTAACAAGCATACAAGAATATATATATATATATATATAGAGAGAATAAGTCATTGAATATCCCAGTCATCTTGGCCTCATTTAATCAAAATAGTCTTTGATTGATTCGAAAAATTGAAGTTTTCATCTAAAACATAAAATAAATATTTTTTTATAGTTAATGCAATTAAATATAACTTTATAATAACTATAATCATAAAATTTAATATTCGATATTCCTATTAATAAGATTTTTAGGGTAGATAAAATCTTACCAAGTCTAGCTTGTTTTGAAGAGCACTACCTCATGATCCTAACATGACTTTCGAAATTGAAAATAGTTGATATATGTAAGAGTTATGGAATTTAGAAGTTTTGATATAGGAAAGCTGAAAAAGAAAATAAAATATATGAATGAAAGATGAAATAGTCATAGAATGGGTGAGCAAAACGGAATTCCTATATGCATATATATATAGAGAGAGAGAGGTGCGTATGTGTGTGCGCATTAGCTATTACTTTACTTGGACGAAATCCAGTCGTGTGGAACGCGATTTTCTTAAAAGCGATTTCCTTCATGAAGAATTAACTTGGGGAGCAATAAGTCAAATTTGGATATTTTTCAGGTTTAATGACACATAGGATAAACATTTATTTGTTAATATTTTTATATGAAAACTTACGTATTTACTATATTAAATATTTAGAACATTATGATGTACTTACAATTTTTAGTTTAAGACTTTTAATTTTTAACTTTAATTTTTGTTATCGTAAGCTATAATTTACTCATTAAGGGTTTAAGTTATTAGTATTTTGATATTTTATAACCTAATTAAAAATTAGATTTGGGTTCATTTATATTTTATTATTATAAAATTACGGGATTTCGCATTACAAAGAGAGGATCACGAGTAGTTAGATATCACTTTTGATAAAACATTCTATCATCTTTGTACATGTGAAAAAAAGTCTTTTCCGCTATGTATTAGAGTGCATTGTATAAGTATATTGAGGGATTATTGAAATAAGAGTTGTTTCTCATATTCTATTCTCTTTATCTCTATACTTTTATTTTGTTGTGTAGTTCCTTGCATTATGCATGAGTAGTGGCTAAGGCTTGCATAGCCGTGTTTTAGTACATACATATATGGATTAATTGTCAAATGTTGTTACTTTCACTAATCTTTATAGTGCATTAAAGCATTATAATTCCGGGTAGTGCACAACTTAGGATTAGACTAGAATTTCCATAGGATACAATTGAGAAATCTACTTATGGAATAGATCTAAGCTATGGAGAGGGATTGCTCATGACGCCTAGAGATAGGGTTGTGAAATCTTCTGCATGTAATCAAAAATTGCATTGGAATCACATTATTAATGCAATCTTAGTTGTTGTTGACTAGGAAGAGATTTTAGTTCGACAAGGCTGGGATTAGGGTTCAATAGACTTGAGAGAGATATCGATCTACTTGGTGAAATCTCGCAATTAGGAAAGGCACAATAACATTTGTAACATTAACCCTTTAATGCAATATGTAATCCCCTTAATTTTATGTAACCTGATTATAAAAAATACTAAAAATGTAATATTTGATTATTTAGAATATTTGGAACAAGCAGTAAAAATCACTCCAATTTTTTTTTCTCGATTTGAAAATGTTAAAGTATGAATGAAATTGATTATAATTAAAAGATTAGAATCTTTACTAATAAAAATTTCGAAATACAAACAATAATTTCTATGATCTCAAATAAATTATAAAACAACGATAAACTAATCGTTAATATAAATTACTGAATCCTTTTTCCTTAAGTTATATACTTTGAAAATAAATCCTACGCTTGTTAAATAATGAAATAATAGTGTTTAAGCTATTATGAATTTATTAATATTAAGTAGCACCAGACGAAAATATGTTGTTATTAACGAATTAGTAGGAATAACTCCTATACAGTAAAACATAATGTTTGGTAAAATAAATCAATATCTAAGAATCTAGCTCTTAAATAAATATTTAACTTACACTAATATTCTAATTAAGGGATTTATAGATTATAGAAATTAAAATCTGGAATTGCCAACATAACCTTCAATAATTTTCATAAAATGAACAAATTAGCAACTGTAAAACTAATATGAAATATACGATTCAACAAAAATCTTAAAATAGATCTATAAATTGTAATAAACTCATTCGTAGCTTAAAAAACCCGAATAAAAATTTCCTTAACCTTAATAGATACCAAAAACGAAACTTCGTATCTTGAACTGATAATTCAAGATATAACTAGAAGTAGCTATAAATTTCAAACCTGATAAAATATAATCTATTAACAGAATTCATTGGTAGAAAACGATAATCCAAAGACGAATTACAGAGATTGTAATTACATAATAGATACTAACACCGATCAATAAATATTAATCTAGATCTAAAAAGAAAATTTCATACCTGTTGTTATACTTGTTAGAACATTCTAAATTCATTAAGACTTAGTTCCTGATTCAATTTGTTGAACTTGAAAGATTTAATCGCATAAGTTAAAATACTAAAAATAATTAATTAATTGTGTAAAATCGAAACTAAAAATTTGTACGTATAAACAATTTAGAGTTTTAAAGTAACTTAAGAAAATTCTATTTCAATAAAACTTGTACGTAAGGAAAATAAAACATACGTTTATAAATTAATATTGATTAAATTATTTCAATTAACTATTAATTAAATAATAACAATAATAAAAAAAAATCAAAACCGAAACAGAATTTGAAATCACGTGAAAACAGGAATTATGTTAGAATTGTTTTACGAACAGAGGACAATGGCAAATTGAGAAGCATGGCTGCTGCAGAATTTCCACAAAGGGTCTTCATGCACACTGGAAGATGCTTCACTGAACAGAATTCCTATGTTGAGCAGACCTGCTGGAAGCAACACACGAAGGAGTTCGGCTGTAGGATTTGAAGATAAACAGTCTTCATGTTGGAATTTGCTGGAGCGTAATTAAGAGAACAGAGGGAAACAGAGCCTTGAAGTTGGAAATTGCATTACGTACAAAGGTCTTCACGCTTGGAGCTGCTGCAGATTGGAATTTACAACTAATATTGATTAAGTTGGGCTCTCCAAATTCCAAATGAAATTGAAATGCAAACCAAAGCTGCAGAATTCACATGGAACAAAGGAAATAATGCAAGTTGGATTTCGGTTGCAGAATTGTAGTTTCCAGCCATTGCCATTTAAGTCCAACATTTTGTCAAATTCAAACACATATAGTCAACATGAAAATGACCTACAATCCAACCATAATACTCCACATAGGATCAACCTTAAATGCAATACAATTTCAGTCCAAATCAGGTCACAAAACAGTTGCAAATGGAGCTTAATTTACTGTGGAAAAGCAGCAATGAATTTCCGGTTGTAGTTTATGTTCCCATTTGCACCAATTTGGAGTCCAATTTCAACAACACAATGACCCAACAACCAATCATCAAATCCCAACTTAGACACTCATTAAATACAAAGAAATTCAGCTCAAACAAGTGAAGAAACAACTCCAAATGGCCAAGTATTTTACCGAGGAAACAGCTGCAACATGGGAGAAAAGTTCAATTAAAAACAGCAGTCCATTACACATACAAATCAGCTCCTGTTTAGGAATAATTTTAGGCTTAGCTAGTGCTGATATTTTTTACCAAACAACCACCAATAGTAAGCCTCTATATGGACACTTCAAACACCATTTATTAGCTAGAAATAACAAGAGAATCTGAACAAAAATCCATGCAAACCAAGGTGGAAAAACAACAAATAAACTGCACCAGAAAAGTAGAAATTGGCCACTGTTTTCACACGAATTCTAGCCCGATTTTAACCTGATTTTCTTGCAACTTGAGCCTCTAAATTACACACATAAACAACCTTAATTAACTACCAAACAAACACAATTGAGCTCCTTGAAATCAGCCACAAATTCAATACAAATTCATCAAAAATCATCCTCAAATTCACATGAAATTTCTACCCGAGAACAACAGCTGGAATTTGTATTTTCCCAAGTCCAAAACACCCTCTTTTGTGTCCTAACTCTAACTTGACATTAGTACATATATATAGGTTTGAGTTAGCTACAAATTTAGCTCTCAACTCCCACAAATTCACTCTAAAAATATAGCTACAAAGGAAAATGCGACTAGCCCTCTTCACCTTGTATATTCATCCATTTAGACAACCTTTGAAGAGTTCTAAAGTAAATATAAACCTTACCCTACTTCATATATCCTATCTAAGCATCAAACACATCCAAAAACATCAATTCCCTCTTTCAAACAACACCAAAAACCAAGTTAAATAGCCTTTAGTACATCATAAATTCAAGTTTGAATCCAAAAGGGTAAGAATATGTACATACATATACTAGTTTAGTTAGATTAAATTTTGTTAGTTACTCATCTTTCTACTATCCTCTTTAGATCATTACTTTCACCGAGAAGGAGGAACTAGACCCCATCTATAATCCAACCCAGGTAAGAATTACATTAAGTTCAAATAATCGTTATGTTGATTTATAAGAATTTGTCTTATAAATTTATCAAGAATAATCTAATAGTATATTTATGTTATTTAGACTATTTAGTATATAAATACATTAATTTGAAGATTTTTAAGTGTAGAAATTCAAGTCTTAGAAAGGAAAGACCAAAATCATATCTAAATTACAACAAACTAAGTTGAACTTTAGATTACTCATGTATATCCCTAGGAAGATTGAATAAACTATATTGATGTGTTTGTTTTAATCCAAAAACGACCCCACCAATGGAAAGAACACGTAAAATCCATGAAATCGACTATTTATTTGTTAAAAACGGATAAGAAACGAATTAGATATTGCAAAAACAAAAATTAGATTACTGCTGCTAGATTTATACGAATAGAACGGGCTATTCTTGCCTTTTTCGTCCACTTAATGACTTTTTTTGATAAAAATAACACCACTAATGGATTGTCCTCGAAAATTACTATAAAAAAGACTATTTATTCGTCAAAAACGGACTAGAAATGAGTTAGATATGATCAAAACAAGTTTTGACTACAGTTATTAGGATTCACTTGAAACCTATGCATGCGTTTCATAAATCTAAAAATTGTACAAGTCTCTTTTCTCGAAAATAATTCTACTACTAAAAATTACTATCAAATCAATTATTTATACAATGAAATCGGATTTAAAATGAATAAGAAATCACAAACTAGAAAATCATTCAGTTTACACTCTTAATAAACCAACATCAATGTTACTGTTATTCCTATAAGTATGATTATGATTATTACTATTGAATATAGTATTCAGTATTATTGATATTTTCATCACAAGTCATTATGATTATTAATACTGTTATTTCTATTAATATAGTTATGATTATTACCGTTATTATTACTACTGTTATAGTATTCCGTATTATTAATAATTTCATTAGAGTTATCAATACTTTATTTTACGTTAAAGTCACTATATTTATACTATCATCAATTCTATTTTTGTCACTAATAACATTATTTATTAATAGTAAGAAGATAGTTGCTATTATTATACTTGTATTTATTACTAATATTGATATTAATCCTTTAATACTAATATTACTAATAATATTATATTATTAAACTTAGTTTACCTTGTAATAAAAATAAAATTGAAGTATAATAAAATTTGATATATTTAAACTCCATAAACATATGATTTATTTAAAATAATTTTTGGAAAGATATAGATACTAGAATATACCCCTAAATAAATAAAAATACTAATTTGTGAGACAGATAAGGTTGACGGGCAAAGAATTAACAAATAAAAATCTTCTATTAAAAGCAGTAGAACTTAAGAAAAGACAAACCCCTTGAATAAAAATATAGATAGCAATTAATAAAAACTATATCAAACACCGATACGAAATAGTTAGGCATCTATAAGGATTTAATTAAGTTATTTAACAATGCAATAATTAAAGTAATGGGTTTAGTCTAATATCCGGCGATTGGAATCAGCGCCTTTAATTATAGGAAGACTTCTCTTACAGAAATAGTCCAATAATGAATCTCTGTTATTTCCCTTCATAGGAAATTAAATCAATTTCCGGATTATCGATAGCTTATACAACAGTTTAGCAAGGACTACAGGTGAGTTACTTGACTTTATCACATTGTTTGTGCTTGTAGTATAGTTGTACTTGTAATAATATATATATTCAATTGATATGCATGCGGGATTGGGAATAATGCATGATGCGTGGTGTATGATTGAATGCCAAATTATCATAATATAAGTGATAATCATTTTGTATGAAAAGTATTGTATGAAATATGTTGATGATTGTCCATAAATCGTATGATCGCCTTAAATTGGATTAACAACTACTGGTACTATAAATGAAACGGACATGCATTGCACGATTTGCATAAACTACATTTGGAGATGTGGCAGCCTATTACGTGTTAGTATTTCGGTTCTCTGGTAATGTTTGGTTTTTCTAGGCAAGAGGCTATTAGTTCTACGCAAGCTTACCTTCATTCCGTCGGTTTCATGGGAACTACTTAGAAATGAAGGATGCAGCCCATGGTATCACTGTGAAATGATTAACACTTAGTGGAGTTTCTAAGGTTTAAAACAAGAATTGAGTGCCTAAAGTGTAAAGAGATAGTTAAAATGAGGATCGTGGCATTCTTGTATACTTATATTCTCTTGGATAGGTAGGCCATAGTATCGAGTTCCTTCAACCTCGATGAAGAGAGTGTAAATCTTCATCCTGCTTTGGATTCTAGATCATCCAAGCTTGTAACATGCATATGATTGATTGTTGCATTACATATGATTGATAATTATACTTATTTGTTATTGGTTGATGTATGGTTTGGTCAGGTTATCTCACTGAGCCCGTGGTCTGCTCACCCCCCAATAGTTTTTGTGCAGGATTATTACTAGCTGGAATTGAGCTAGGAATGTGTGAAGAGAGCTTCTCCAACGAACTCTATTGAAGATAGAGATATAGGATATTGTAAACTTAGAATGTAAACTAGATAAATTTTATATTGTTGAAATTTGTAAGTTATAGTTTGAAACCCATTTTCACTATTTGGTAGGGGATACCGATTCTCTACGATATTGGTAGAAATTGGAAAATCGGATTCCATAGTTGAAATCCTGTAATATATTATATTATTTATCTGATAAACATCGATAAATAAATAGAGTCTTGTACACTCTGACATATAAGACGGCTCTCATGTTACGGGTGCATACGTGATATGATAGCTTTAGATTAATCCTACTAAGCCCCCATTTGGAGTCGTGACACAATCTTTTACGTATCTTTTTGCATTAGTACCTTTTCTTTTTCCAAATTCATACTAGTATATTTTCAATATTATTGTCATGATATATTTTGTGAAATATGACATCTTATCATTTTCATATTTTTTGGTACTGTAACATTTCATAAAAACATCTTATAATATTGAAAGGAAAAATTTAAGTAAAACAATTGAAAGATACCTTTATTTTGTAAATTATCATTATAATATTATGCATAAGTATGGATATAAAACAAATGGATTTCATAAGTTTATTTTGAGTAAATTTATTTTATAATTATAATTCTACTTGCTAGCTAATTATATATTACTAGCGAACGAAAGCATCCATGTTGCGTGTGCAAAAAAAAAAAATAAAAAAAGATAAGATAAAGTATTAGATTAGATAATAATTTTCTACGGTAATAAAAATATAACAAAATAGTTATTATAATTATTTAAAATTTGAAGGTAATTTTTTGAGGAAAAAAAAGAGAATAAGAGTGGTTTTGTTAAAATAAGATGTTAATGAAAGAGAGAGGGGTGAGAGGTTATTATTTTGGAATAGTAATGGTTATTATTTTAAAGATAATTAAGGAGGGAAAAAAAATAAGAGGGAATATAAAAAGTGGTGTGAATGGAAGAGAAAATGAAGGAAGAAAGAGAAAGTGGTGTAAGTAAAATTACTAAAAAAAAAAGGCTATATGTATTATGTTTCCAATTCTTAATGTAACTAAAAAAACAATGTCAATTTAAGGGTAATAATGGAAAATAGAAAAAGACACAAAACCTGGTTGCTTCGGCTTAAATTTTACTGATAAATAGATATAGGGTAAATTATACTGGAAGGTCCCAACATTTGGGATTAAGTTCATTTGAGATCTAAACGTTTCAAGTGGTTCAAAAGAGATTCTAAAGTTTGAAAAAGTAGCAAAATTGAGATCCCAATTGATATGTGTCAACAAGAGAAATATGTAATTAAAATTGAGAAGACTCATAATGTTGTGACATGTTTTAATGGAGCCTCACCTGACCCACTTCTTGAAATGTTGGGATCTCTTTTGAATACTCAAAATGTTAAGACCTTAAATGAACTTATCCCTAAACATTGAGATCTTCTAGTGTAATTTATCCAATATATATAAAATTTTGAAAGTTTTTTCTTGTCTTATACATTTTCATTATTAATTTTCATAACAAACCTTTTTCATATTATTTTTTTCCTATACTTATTCATTATAATTTTTCTTATCAAACTTTATAATATTATTACTTAGTATTGTTATGATTCGTGAAATATTGCATTTTTGCATTAATACATTTACTTTTTTTTTAATATATTTCTTCATCATTATCAATTTCCTTCTATACTATTTTAATATTAAGCTTTTGTGTTTGTAAAAATAATTCCTTTTCAAATTGATAACTTTTTGGTATCATTTTAATTTTGCTTTATTTCATGAACTAAGGCTGTAAAGAAGTTGAGTTAAGTCGATAGTACCAAGCTTCAACTTGACTCGAATGAAAAACTTGAAGCTTGAACTTGAACTCGATCGAGCTTTGATTTTTAAGCTCGAACTCAACTTGATTTAATGCTGGTTAGGCTTGAACTCAACTCGTTTAAGCTCAATATTCTTTTAAATATTGATTTAATTATAATGAGTATTTAATACTCGATAAACTTGAACTCCACTTAACTCAATTTAATACTTGATTAAGCTTGCAAACCCACAAGGCGAGTATTTTAAAGCTCTAACTTAAGCTCGGTAGTTATTCATATAGCTCGAACTCGAGCTCAACTCGATTGTAAGCAAGTCAAATTCAAGCTTTCACCAAGTCAAACTCGAGTAGCTTGCGGGCTATCTCAACTCACTTATAATCCCATCATGAACAAATGCATTCGTTTAATGCTAATTTTTAATAATTACAACTTATCAAACAAAAAATAAAGAAAAAATTAATGAATAACCATTCAAATAATGTATTTTATAATTAAATAAATTTATTATAACTATATATTATCAATTATATTATAATGTATAATTTTGAATATATTTTGTTATCGTACCTCTTTGTATTAACATTTCATGAAAAGCCACTAAGCTTACGCGTGTGTGTATTGGGGGGCGGTGGTAGATATACCTTTGATATTACATTTTCATATTTTTAAATTTCATAAAAATTCATCATTTTTATTATAATATATAATTTGGAAGTTTCTCATGTCTTATGCCTTTTTGTTATTAATTTTCATATCAAATCTTTTCGATATTATATATTTGTCTTATATCACTTTTTTATTATTTTTTGTATCAAACTACTTTTCGATATTATTATTACCTTTTTGTATTAGTATGTTTCCTTTTTCTTTATCTCTTAACATTATCATTTCCTATTGTACTATTTTAATCCTCTCTTTTTTTAACCAATAATTCATTTTTAATTGATACATTTTTGGTATTTTCATGTTGTTGTGCTTCATGAACAAATGTATCTCTTTAATCCGAGCTTTCAATACTTACAACTTATCAAACAAAATGTAAAAAGAATCAATACATAACCTTTTAGACTATATATTACATAATTATATATAAAAAATTATAACAGTCTATTATAAATTATATTATAACATATAGTTTTGGAAATATTTTGTGATTGTACCTCCTTATATTAAAATTTCATGAAAAGAAACCAAGTTACACGCGCGCGGTATATCTTTGATATCGCATTTTCATATCTTTAAATTTCATGAAAATTCACATTTTTTTAATAAAATGGAAAATCACCATTAATGCTAGCTTTTAATGTCACATAAGTTTTATATAACAGAATCCATAACCTTTAATTTTTTAAGACCTTTTTTTCCAAAAAAATGTAATCATTTATATATTTTTGTTAATAATACCTTTCATTATTTAAAATATTTATACCATTTCATGAATTTAAAAACATATCTTTGAGCATAGAATTATAGAAAACTTCTAATGATTCAAGGATTATAATTTTTAAATATTATGTTATTTTATATATTTACTAATAAACATATGTACTAATATATATATTATATTTATAAATATTCTTTAAAACACCTCGCATTACATGAGCTTTTAACTAGTTATATATTATAATAGAATTTTTATGGGAGTTGTTTCCAACATTTTAAGGTTATTTGCCATTTTACTAAAGTCTAAGGGGAAGATTGCAGCATCTGAAAGTTTAAGAGGTGCATCCACACTGCAATCAAAGTTTATGGGGGTTTTTACAAAAAAATGGTAAATATCAAATATGGTTAAAAAATGGTAAATCAAATATGGTACCCAATTGGGCAAAAAAAAAAATATATGGTACCCAAACTTTACTTGAAAATTCAATTTAATGCATGAATTTTAAAGTTGTCCATTTAATAACAAATTAAACTTTCAATAGCCGTTTTAATACTTTCTTATACCATTTACTCTGTTTACAAATGTAAAAAAGAAAAAAAAAATATATTAATTTATATGAAGGTTAATGTTAAATGGTACCTCAATTTAAAAGTTCAAGTACCAAATGATCAATTTTAAAGTTTAGGTATACCTGATTGTATAATTTGTTAAAGTTTAGGTCATTGGTAACATTATCCATTTACATAAGTTCCTAACATCATATAGCACTATGTTACATATTCCACGTTATAATTTTATCAAATCAATTATTGTGAATCTTTTAAACTTTAACACAAGTTAACTAATGATGGAACTTCCAATAGAGAAAACAAATAATATAGTTTTTAAATAGGGAGTATTATAATAAAAGAAAAAGGTTAAAAGTTCAAATAAAAATATAGTAAAAATATTTAAAAATGAATTTTTATTTTGTTTTAATATATAAGTAGACTTTTAAAGGCACCAAAGTTATTTATATTTCCAATTTTGATAATATGGAGTCAGTAGTTTTTTTAATTACTATTATTTCAAAATCTATACTTTATTTTACTTGTAAAACTTTGGTTTATTTGTAAAGTGGCATCTTTATTAACTTTTATGTTAATGTTTATGAATTATTAGTAATTCATTGCATACATGGGTTCAAAATGCAAGCAAAGAGAGAGAAATGTTAATATGTGTCTAAAAGAAAATGTTAACTTATTCTTTTTTTTTAATTTCTAAAAGAAATAAAATTATGAAAACTTAATAATACATTAATAACAATTTTAAAGTGGTCATAATTTGCAAACTGATTACCAATTGGTCTAAGTATGAAATAATGTATGTGATTACACAATACACCTTCAAATATAATATAACATTTGGTACATCTTTTTTAGTGTTTAAGTATAAACATGTAAAACTTAATGTTAATGGGTAATTTTAGACTTACAACTTCTCAAATCCAATAGAACCTGATGGATATGTAGGGCTACCCAATTAATCTATCAGCCATCCTTCTACCAAACATGGTTGTCTATGTTGAGGCCAAGCAAACTATGGTAACGACCAACCTGTGCCACAACAATCCTACTTGAGATATAGTCACTCCGATCATACCATCCAGTTCAATCCCATTCTTGAATTAAGACATCAACACTTAGTGTTACACTAATAAAAAAAATGGAAATTTCCAATGATATAATTTCAAGTCATATTAACTAATACATAGAATTATTAGAGGTATGACAAGGTTTTAAACTTTATGGAAGCATGTAATATAACTAACCTAATATATTCGTGATTTAAGACTAAACAATAGCTTTTTCATGGTCATTTTGAAATATTTCCTCTTCTTTAGACTTCTAAGAGTCTCGTAGAACATAGATTTTTTATAAATGTCAAGAGACCTTAATAATTATGCTTTGTTGATCATATTTTATGCACTATTTAGTTGATCTTCTAAAGAAAGATACTTATTGGATAAATTATTCATTTCAAGGTTAAATAAGAAGTAATTGAGCTTTTTAAAGGATTAATAATGAAATAAGCAAAGGTTTGATGAAGTTTTGAAGTTATCACTATGATTTAGAAGTATACTAGAGGAGTGCATAACAAATGTACAAATTTCGGGGCAAACAATGAGAAAAATATTTAGTTCTAGGAGTACATGATTAGTTACACGAGTCGTTTATGTCGGGTAGTATAAGATTAAAGAACAAAGAATTTGCGAGTTTGCTTCAGTTGTACACGACCTACATACATGGATCATGTAATGGGTCATATACATTTGACAGACTATAAAAAAAAAAAAAAAAAGGTGCTCTATTTTCATTATTTGAGATCAAATCACTTGTATTATGTTCCAAAACCTAAAGGACGTATCTTAAAGAGCTTTTCAAGAGAGAATTGCTGCACAAATATTGACTTACAAATGATTGTTTTGAAGGGTTTCATCAATCATGCTATTTCTAATCTTCTATATTTTTTTTTTATTTTCATTGTTTATTCTATGGAAGAGTAGGTTTGTATGCCCTAAGTTTTGTAAAATCCTAAACCATGTTTTGAATCTTTGCTAATTAAAATGTCTTGAATTTATTCATGTGATCTTAATTATTATTGTGATAATTTTGGTTAAGATTATTGCATGTTTGATTCTTATTAATCAGAAATGGATTTCAAATAGTAGATAGATCATCTATGAATAAAGAATTTGCATATTTCACTTAGACATAGGAAGACTTGAAATTTCTGCAACAAATATTCAATCTTTAATTAGGGTTCATGTTTTTCATGCAATTTTACATTGACGTTAGTGAAGGAAAAGAGTCCTACTATCTCATGTAGGATTAGGAATTAATTGATTTGAAGAGAGTAATTGGTTTAATCAAGAAATCCTATAGTTAAAGGCTAAACTAATCATTAATTATTCCTCTCATATGAAACAAGGGTTAGGGTAGATCAAAGCTAAGGGCATCATTTGTAAATTGATTTTAAAACTAAGAAAAGCGCACATATCATTAATTAGGATATGCTAGTTATTAGTTTAATCATAAGTTAGAATTAATATGATCAACTTGATAATTTAGGCTAGATAGTGGTAAAAGAGAAATATTAGTACTTGCCTATAGATCCTTAGGGAGGACACGCAAGTTTCATTCTATACTACAAGATATTTATGCTTGCCTTTACTAGACTGTAGGATTACAAGCGGTTTTATTTTATTATTCTTGACATGGTATGCTTACATCAATTTTAGTTTCAAATTAAATTATGTATCTTTCCAACCATACAAAGTTTAATAATATTGAACATTGCATGTCAAAGTTATGCATCGTTGGAATTTCCCAGCATAATATTAAGATCTGCTTATTGTTTCATCGTATTTTGGTCATTTTGATATCATATTTTTGTTATTTTCAAACCGATACTTATCAAGAAGTAGATATTGATGAAAAACTAATAATTTTATTCATAAACTAGAAAAACAGATACAACACAAATATGATATTGATAAGTTACAGAAACAATACAAATAAAAATCTAAATGAACCATTAGTTTTAGAACTTTTGTGTGTGCTCTCACCACCTTCGCTTTCAACTACAATAGAAACAACTTATTAAACATTTATACAAATGAAGTAGTGATGGTTGATAGATATGTTGGAAGCAGATGAGCTTCTATTGAATTACATAAACAAACATTCATACAAAAGAGAGAAGAGGATATGTATGTAATCGTACATTTATTCTTAATTAATTATGCACTTTTAAACATGATTTCATGAGGCATTTATACCATCACCATTTACTAAAAATAAAAAATCATTAACCTAGATGATTGAATCTACACAACTACCAATAATAGCAAAATCTAATAATCCAATGCATGTTATTTCTTTCATAGGTTGTCTCCTATATTTTTGCGTCTTAATAAGTTTTATAGGTTGTTCAAATTTAGTTTCAACACCCCCAAGTAAATTTGATTTCTTCACAATTCCAATCATCTCTTTAAGCTGCTGAAATCTATCTTTCTTAATGGTTTTGTAACAATACAGGCTAGTTGATCAAGAGTTTTGATGATTTCTACCTCAACTTCCTTGTTAGTAATGCAATCACGAATGAAATGAAACCTTGCATCCGTATGCTTGCTTCAATCATGAAAGACCGGATTTTTTGCAAGAGCAATGGCTATTTGTTGTCTACCAAAATTTTAGACGCTTCTTCTTTAGCAAAATGAAGTTCACCTAGCAATCTCCTTAGCCATATTGCATGACATGCACCAAAAGTTGTACCAACATACTCTGATTCACATGTAAAGAGTGTTACAACTGATTGTTTCTTTGTACACCATGAAAATGCATTTTCTCTAAAGAAAATATGAACCCAATAGTACTATTCTGGTCATCAATATCACATGCATAATCACTATCATAATGTCCTTTTAAGTGAGCCTCATTCAAAGAAGTATAAAAAATACCATAATCAAGAGTAACTTTTAAATATAAAAGAATTCTCTTTGTGGCTTGCATGTGTTCCTCACTTGGACTCTCCACAAACTAACTTACTAATCCCACGCAAATAGTATATCAAGTCTAGTACATGTCAAGTACCATGGGTTTCCCATAAGGTTTCAAAATGTGGTTGGGTTGACTTTCCTTACTCTATCCTCTTTAGAGAGTTTTACCCTACACTCTATCAAGATATCACGAGATTACAATCCATCATCTTAAACTTCTTTATAATCTCTCTTGCATATGTCTGTTGAGAGATAAATAATCTCGTCACTCTTTTGTTTCACTTTTATCCCCAAATAATATGGCATAAGCCCTATACCACTCATCACAAATTCTCGTGCCATCGCCTTCTTAAAATCATCATACATTTGTGGATTATTTCCTGTAAGAACAAGATCATCCACATAAATACACACAAACAAAATATCATCTTTCTTCTTTTTAACATTAAGTACATATACATGAACGCACCTTGAAAAACCATTCTTTTGGAGATATTTGTCAAGTGACTATTTCATGCTCGCGACGCTTGTTTAAGGCTGTATAAAGCCTTTTTTAAGCTTTAATACTTTATTTTCACTTCTTTTAACAACATAGCCAGAAGGTTGTTCAACGTATATTTCCTACTCAAGCTAGTTATATAGAAAAGTTGTTTTCATGTCAAGTTGATGGATTTTCCAATTATTTTGAGCAGCAAGTGAAATTAATAGCCTAATAGTCTCCATGCGTGCTACAACAGCAAAAACCTCTTCATAGTCAATGCCTTCTCTTTGTGTATATCCTTTAGCAACAAGTTTGGCCTTATTTCTCTTTATTTCTCCTTTGGCATTCCTCTTAGCTTTGTATACCCATTTCACTCTAAAAACCTTATATTCACTTGGAAGTGAAACAAGTTCCCAAGTGTCATTCTTCTTTATTGAATGAATCTCTTCATTTATTGCTTCAATCCACTTTTCAACCTTACTTGCTTCTTCAAATTTCAAGGGTTCAACATCAGCTAAGAAACACAGTAAATTTAGATCATCAAGCCCTTTGGTTTCATTATAAATATTTATAAGACTCTAAATCTCCTTGGTTCATTAGTTAAGTTTGATAAAGGTGAAGAGGTTGATGATAATGGAGTTGGCAAGGCTGGTGGAATAGCATCAATTCCTTGTTTAACGTTTGGCTCTTTGTCTTCAAAATAAGGTAAGAAATCACACAAACCTTCCTTTTGTGAACTCCAGTTCTACAATTTTCCTTCATCAAATTCAATATCTCTACTAGTTACAAATTTTTCATTTTGTGGATTATAAAGTTTGTATCTTTTTGAATTTTCATCATAGCTAATGAAAACGATTTTTTTTTTTTTTTTTGCTTCTATCATCAACTTCGGATTTGTCCTTTTCTAGAACATACACATATGCTACTAAACCAAGAATTTGTAGTGAGAAACATTCGACTTCTATTTACTCTATGCCTCTTGGGGAATTATGTCTTTCAAACTCTTAGTTGGATACTGGTTTGAAAGATAAACACCATAAGCAACTACCTCAGCCCAAAATTCTTTGCGCATATTCTTACTCTTTAATATAACCCTTGCCATATTTAGGATTGTATGGTCTTTCCTTTTTGTAACTCCATTCTGTTGAGGTGAACTAGAACTATTAAAAATCGACGAATCCCATGTAACTCATAAAAAGTTTTAAACCTATTGGATGTAAATTCTCCTCCTCTATATGTTCTTAAGGCTTTTATCTTATAATCACTTTCCTTTTCAACGGCTACCTTGAATTTTTAAACGAAATCAAAATCCTCGAATTTATTTGTTAAGAAATGAAACCAACTTTTTCTATTGTAATAATCAATGAATAATATAAAATAAGAACTTTTATCCAATGATGGTGGTTAATTGGCCCACACGCATTTGCATGAATTAACTAGAGTGGTTTAGTCACTTTTGAAATAAGTTGTTTTGGGAAGCTCTTTCTTGGATGTATTCTAAGTGAACAAGCTTCACAAAGTTGATTTAAACGATTACTTATTGGAATTCCCTTCGCTAGTTTCTTTTCCTCCAAAGCTTTCACACCATCTAAATTCAAGTGGCCAAATCTCATGTGCCAAATCCATGATGAATTGTCTACACAACTTTTCAAGCAAATTGGTTCAATCGTTCATAGATCCAGTTTAAACATTCGTTTTTTGGTCATATTGACCTTTGTGAGAAGATACTATTTTTTATTTTTTAGCCAAAGAATGCCACTATTCATGAGGATTTTGCAACCATTCTTCATAAGTTGTCCAATACTTAGACTATTCCTTTTTAATTTTGGAATGTAGTAAACATCATGAACAAGTTTATGACCCCTATGTTTTGTTTCAAATATGGCAATTCCTTTGTATTTTATTTCCATTTTTGTATCATCTCCAAATCTTACATTGCTAGTTACTTTATTATCAAGCTTTGCAAATTTGGTTCCATCACCAATCATATGATTACTTGCTCCATCATCAAGATACCATGTGTTCTTGCCTCCTATGATTTCTTCCTTGAAAGAAAGAAATAAGGTTGGTTCTTCTACATCTTCTACGTGCTCGACTAGTTTTGTTTCTTCTATGAGGCCATTAATTCGACATTCCCAAAAGCAATGGCCATATTCACCACAATAATGACATTCCACATGAGAATTGTCTTCTTTCATAATTTTTTCCACAAGTACTACTTCTTCTTCCATGATCTCTTTGAAAACTTGGATTTCTATTTTCATCAGAAAGATTCTGCTTACCTCTTCCACGACTACGTCCACTTCCAAGACCATGACCTTTTTGTAGGTGAGTACGTCCTCTTCTTGCAAAAGAATCTCCTTTAGGTTTGGTGTATGTTTTGTGAACAATGCTTGTCCATCTTTTCTTGCTTCCTATGATTCATTCTTGCTTCATGGGCTCATAAAGATCCAATCAATTCATTGACTAACATGATATCCAAATCCTTACTCTTCAATAGCAACTGCAACATGATTAAATTTTGTATTGAGAGAATGTAAAATCTTTTCTACCACATGAACATCTGGTTTTACTTCTCTAAGCCTTTTCATTTGATTTACCACTGTCAATACTCTAGTGGTGTAATCTGTTATATTTTCACTCTCTTTCATTATAAGTAATTCAAATTTAGCCCTTAGAGTTTGAAGACAAATTTTCTTTACTTTATCTACTTACATACCATAGTTTCGAAGAGTCTCCCATGCCTTTTTAGAGGTTGTGTCATTAGCCCTTTTTTCGTTATGCAATCCTCGATGAATGATTGTGAGAGCAAACTGATCTTTCTTTCTTTGCATTTGTAAAGCCTCTTTCTCAACCGGTGATAATGATGCCTCATCTTAGACAAACTTCATAGCCTTTCTCTACGATATCTCATACTCCTTGAGAGCCAAGTATGTCCTTATAGACCAGTTCTCATAATTACTCTTATTGATTTGTGGATATTGAAAGGATAAAGATGCCCCTTTTGAAGCCATTTCTTGTTTTCAAGGCTCTGATACCCCTTTGTTGAAATTGGATAGGCTTGAATTACATAGAGACACATTCATATAAAAGAAAGAGAAAAGAGGATATGTACGTAACCATACATTTTATTCTTAATTAATTATGCACTTTTAAACATGTTTTCATGAGGTATTTATACCTTTACAATTTACTAAAAATAAAAAAGGGTCATTAACCCGGATGATTAAATTTACACCACTACTAATAATAGCAAAATCTAACCATCCACATACATGTCATTACTTTCACAAGTTGTCTCCTATATTTTTGTATCTAAATGAGTTTTATAGGTTGTTCAAGTTTAGTTTCCAACAAGATATAGTGATGGCATTTTTTTCCCTCCTTTCTTGGGTTCTCTTCATGTTTAGGTTGTTGTATAGAAGGAGGAGCAACTAAGGCATAATAATATTGCTAGCAAGACCATGTTCCCATTGGTGCATTTAAAAAAAAATAAAAATAAAACAACTAAGGTAATTGGTGAAAGAATGAGTTGATTATATAATTAGGTCTATTATTTTACCTTTAAAGATACTTTATACAACTATCTACCAAAATATTAGGTAAAGTCAAAAGCAAAACAAGCTTCTCACATACTAAGGATGTCTTGGTGATTATTAAAATGATGAAATATTTCAAATCCCTCTTACAATTACAACTCATGAAATTTAATCATGATAAAAGATATAATAAAAATATAGCAAAATGAAATGATACTAACCACACACACACACACACATCTTCTAGAAAGTCTAAGTTAAAATCTGATATCAGTAATGAAATCCTAACATTTAGTTCTTAGCTTTTTGAGTTGTTAAATGGAGAAAAATATAGTACATGTTCAATTTACAAAACGAGTTTGATATTAGACAAAATTTCCAATAATTGAACAAATTCTAAGATTTTTGTCCCTTTCTTGTAGTGGTATGAAAATCTTATAATACAATAAATAAATTCCTTAATCAAAATCTAAAACTATTTTTTTTTTTTCAATCACCATTACTACCACCAAGATCATCGCCATCTTTCCATCTCTATCTTAGCCTTATTACCACCATCACTTTTGTACCATTATTAATGTAACAGTAACATCAAGTTGCCACCTTTATTAGCACATTATTGCCACATGACACTACCATTATGACGCAACCACCATCACTCACAACATAACCATAACATTGTAGATTTAAGGACTCCCTAAAGTTATAATGTGAGTATGATGCGTGACCTGTAGTATATGTAGCCTCTAAAGTAGTGATTTGCAGATAGCACTGGGTGGAATGATTTAAAGAGAATGACAAGGAGGAGGAACAAGTAATTTCAATATTTTAAATGCACAAATGACAGATAAGGAAACTACGAGAACCTCAGGCATCGACCTTGTAGTTCTCGAGCAATGGAGATTGAAATTTCTGTGAATTACTTTATTGATCTTTCAAAGATTCATAGCGGGGCACCCGTTCTCTAATATTTGAAAATTGTGTCAAATGAAGAGAGATAAGTAGTTATAGGTTAAACTTGATGACTACCATTAAATTGCCTTAATGTTTGATAGATGAGATGGAGCAAACTCATTTAATGTGCTTGGTATGAGCCTAAGGTTAATAAACTCCCTCTTAAGTGCATGAGTATGGATAAGAGAGGATAGAGAAAGATGAACTAATCCTTAGACCCTATACCCTAATTCAAGGAGTCAAACCCAAATAAATATCAAGATTAACCCCATTTTAAATAATAATGTTAACCCTCTAAACACTATCTTTATCATCATCATCACTTCAAAAATCTCTTTTACAAGCACTATCATCACTAACATTTAGCTATGATATTATCAATTCTATCACAGCTTCACTACAATTGCCATCACTACTATAACAACGATAGTAATTTGCATTATTAACACCACCACCTCTTCACACCATTATCACTATTGTCTCCAACACATGATCACCATCCCATCATATGATCATGACCATTATTGCTAGAATTAAACTAATTCATTATTCATGCCACTATCGCCATAATGGTGCTTTCCTCATGGCAATGAGGCGATAATGATGGTTATACTATATTAGTAGTGATGATTGTGGTATATTCACACTTGGAATACAAAAATAATATATTAATCTACTCTAGTATGGTGCTTGTACATAACAAACACCATAAACCTAAAAAAAAAAAAAGGTCATGTACTACACTTAGCACATAAAATATAGTATAAAAAAGCATATACCCTACGATTCAAAGTGTATAGTTCCACATCTTTATCACTTGAAAATAATTATTGCATTATGAAAGATCAAGAAATTATAAAACTTTTAAAAATAAGAAATTTTATGGGAAATATTACTCCTAATAGATTTAAGGGTTGCAATGGCCATAGGGAAAAAGGAAAAAACTTGAAAGTTTTACTTAACATACTCGTAATCAGCAATTCAGTAGCCTAAAAGTTCATAATCTAATATCCAATAGAAAACCCTAATCCAGTAATTATGTGGTCAACATAAAAGAAACCCTAGAAATATAACTTCTAGTGTGATAAATAAATTGCATGCATCAAAGAAAAAAAGCACATAATCAATGAAAGATTACTCGATTCAAGTCTCTAATAACGTTATAACCCAGTACCTCTTTCCTGGTTCCTCAAGTAAGAGTTATTAGGTTCAAATTCACCTTCTCTATTATAATGATAAAAAAATCATTTTAAAAAAAAACACTATACTATTAATTGAAAAAAAAATTAATGAAAGGAACAACAATAAGAAAAACTTACTCTGAGTTCAGTATCCTCCCTTAATCTTCAATCCCAAGTCATTGTCCATCAATGGCTGCCTGATGGATTCGAATACAAAGAAAACATAAGTGCTTCCAGTCTCGGACACGATCTTTTGGACGACACTAAGGGATTCGATTGAAATATGATTGTTATTTTCTAATGCTTGTGAAGCATCATCCATGATATGAAATCCATCAGTAACAAGACATCCCTTGCTCTCCTTCTTGGAAGAAGGGGTGATCGTTGCCGGGAGGACAGTGAAACCTGATGGCAAAATCACCACCTTATCCGGTTGCCGCCGGTTAGCAGGTGGTGCACGATTTGTTCACTATTGGTGCATACACAACATATGCACCGGCGTCATCTTTTTATGCATTTTGGAGGTAATATGTTACATTGCAGTCTCCAGCACTCTGCAAAATAAGGGGTGATTTAATTTTTAAATTATAAATAAAAGGATGATTTAAAACAAAAAGGGATGATTATAATTAGACCTCCTAAATCCCTAATTAGATACAAATAAATCCTATAGACTTCTCGTGGTTTCACCTTTTATAGAATTTAAAATTTTGGGGAAAAAACTAATCATTACTCGAACAATCTCGGACCTTAGAAATGTAAAGTACATTTTCAAAAATCATGTATAGATAAAGTTTTGCGTTGAAATTTAAGGCTTTTATTAGCCTATGATTTATAACTATACTTTGCAAGTTGCATATAAATAAACCAGACAAAAAATTTGCTTGCAAAGTTGGTATTTACCCATATGAATCGGCTCATATATGCCCATTCCACCTATTTTAATGGTTTAACTACGTTAATATATGACATTAATTCGGTAGGAAATATGATAATTTATAAGGATATAGAACGATGAAAATATAAAATATATATGTAAAGAAAATTTTAGTTCTTGTGCTTTATTTTGGATGATTGTTCTCATAAATTACTGAATGACTCATCCAAATTTAACTATAATCAAATTATTAAATATTTTTTTATATTAAGATCTATAATAACTGAAATTGTTATATGATAAACTATGTCTCACCAAATGCCAAGCAAATCAGATGCCTTATGCTTCTTCGTTCCAGCCCTATGCTCAAAAGGAGTGTGTGTGTGTATACATAAACCCAATAAATAAAGGAAACTTGATGGCACTTATAAGGTCCTAAAAAACTGTCAAAATTATCAATTAACTATTCACTTTATTATAAAAATAGTTGGCAAAAGGAAATTTACTATAGAAATTAATATAAAAAGTTATTTCAATAGTCATTCAATAATTTACGAGAATAGTCCCATAAAATAAAACATGAGAAAATAGAATTTTCCTTACCTCTATATACTATATTCTCGTCAATTGTTGAATTTACTCAATTGACTGGATGTTAATCACATAATCAGACCATTAAAATACTTGGTAATAAAGGCATATTGTCAAAGGGGAAAAAATAAAAGAAACTAAAAGAAAAGGCATGTAAATTGTGAAATTAATTACTAGTTACTCTAGAGCATTTATATACTCGTCAAGATCAAATATTTTGTAGAAGATGAGAAAGAAAAACTGAAAAGAAAATGAAAGTTACGATTTAATACCTATTTTAAGTGTTACTATTTTCTAACTTGCATTCAAATGCTGCTTAAATTCATATAGCGAATGTGAAAAAACTTCAAGAATGGAGCTGAGCTTTCACTAGTAGGTATTCGAATTAGGGTTCGTGTGTTATGCCCGTAAGAGAGGATGTCCTACTGCAATTAACAACGTTTGAAGAAATTCAATGAGAAACATTACGAATGTAGATTTTATGATAAAAAAAAAAGAGAGAGAGTACACAATCCAATTACTAGCGATCTAACAATATACAAAATAAAAGTAAAATTAAATTTATTAAAGATTTTCTAATTCTTAATAGCTACAAATTAGTGTTACCAGCCATTATTTTTTGATATGGATAGAGAATAAACAACATTATAAGAAAGATAATAAAAAGAAGAAGAAGAAGAAGCAGAAGAAGAAGAAGAAGAAGAAGAAGAAGAAGGAAAAGAAATGGATGATTCCCATATCACCTAATATCTATAAAAGAACAAGTATTATAGCTATTAATGAATGATCAAGTCAGTTTCTTACATTATTGAAAAAAAGAAGGGAGAAGATAGGGCACAATGTTTTTAGCAACAAAAAGTTCATCGAACAATTTATCATATACCTAATTACTTTATTACGTCTCGTGTGCTTTCATAGTTGAAGCCTTGACTTGACTTGAGGTGTTGTAACACTAACACCCAAATTTAGATCTCTTTTAACATTTTTTCATTAAAAAACGTGCTTCTGTATAAAAAAAAAACGTACTCATAAAAATATTTGGAAAAGGAAGGCATATTGCGCAGCATTGAAAGTTTTTCCTTAGCGAAGTCCAATAAAGAATGTAATGAGGCCAAGTTTGGTGAAGTATAGATCCTCTTATCTCTGATTCGTTTAGACAGGGTCATATAAAAAATAATAAGACAAATTCATAGATAACAACAACAAAATAATACCTTGGCTCGATTATCTTCGTGACTAAGATGGTCGAATACTCTTCTTGGTAAGACTAGAAGCTTAAAGGAAGTTACAAAGGCAATAGTTAACCATTAGGCAACCCTACCACACCATTTTACTTGCTCCTCCTTACTTTTATGCCCTTATCATTAAACAACGTTGATGGCATCCATATACTAAATTTCGAAGGACTCATGTCAATGAAAAAACTTCTCAAAGTCTATATAGATATCAACATTACTTTAATTATCTATATAGTTATATATTGAATTTAGATGACAGATATATCATAATTATTGAATTTATCATTAGGGTTGACTGTTAGCTCACCCAATAATCTATTATTGGCCTACTCAGAACTAGTAATAACCCTACTTTAATCTATGATGCGTCTCAAAAGGGTGTGAAATAGATGGTGGGATTAATTATCTCACTAGAAAAACATAAAATGAACATTTTCAATTGGCCCTAAATAGATGAAATTTCTTAACCCTTAAGTTTTTTACATGGGTGAGGATGTCAAAGATTCTAGTTTTCTATTATTTTTCAAATATTTCAGTAGTATAAAAATCAATATAATTAATAGCTCAAAAGATTGTCATTAACTTGAACTCGATTTCTCATTTTACACGTCATACATGAAATTTCTAGAATAGCATTTCCTTAAATTTTCAATAGAATAAGACATGTACAGCTTACCCTTAATTTGACATCAGATGGAACCTTAGGATCAATATCAGCTCCCATTTTGTTATCTAAAAGTGAACATTAAAATATCAACAATTAATATATAATCATTTAGCTCGCCCCAAATAAAGATATCAAGGAACCCTACAGAATAATTTTATAGATGTATAAAAATAATGATGAGCATCTTGAAAAACTTTGGCCTTATTGAAGGGACATTAATATGATCAGAAGTCACAATGTTATTATTAATTGATTTCCTTTTGTTCAAGTTTGTTTTTCATGTCACAAGTAAAAAACTATATGGTTGGTTGAAGATTATTAATATCATTATTACTCAGGTCACTCCTATATTACACACAAGAAAATTTAAAACTGGAGTTAAATAGACCAAAATTGTGCCTAGTCGTCCAAGAGTACTTTGAATTTAATTAATAAAAATGAAAATCTGATTTTCTACCTATAATTAGAACTTGAATCGAAACAAAATTAATATTTGTTGATGATATTATGAATTTCAATAAGGGAGGAGAAAAAACCAAATCGAACTTGATTAAACAAAGGTGCAAAGATAATAGCTAGATAATTAAATAATGGGGAAACTAACTAATAGTGATTGATTAGTGGATAGATTAAGATAAAAATTATGTTCTTATATATATATATATATATAGAGAGAGAGAGAGAGAGAGAGCTACACAAATAAAATAATTTGAATCAGTTAAAGATAATTTAATCCATGAAAATCATATCCACATCATACACAAAGCTCATTCAAGATCAAATATCATGATAATGTGAAAAATAAATCGTTTTGAGTCAAATTGAGCATAAAATGATCCATAAATAAAAATGAAACTTCAAGAGCTGTTTGCTACACCGAAACCAAAGAGCACATACATATAATTAACTTTAATCAATGTTATTTTACTCTGACTTCTAGGATTATACTGTACTAAACTAAAGACTGCCTAGGGTTAGGGTTACATTAGGAGTCTTCTTCTATGTTGCCTTCTCATTACCGATATGAATAATTAATTAATCGTATATAAAAGGAATTAAAAGAAACAATAAATTAAAATATAGACAACACTACTAAAGAGAGAGAAAATGATAGTTACCAATTGCAAAGCAGTTTTATCTTGCGAAACACATGGTTAATAATTTCACTGAGTGGTGATTTCTTATAGTGATGGGATTGAGGAAGGATATATATACATGGGAATTAGTGAGTTTTGTCTTCTGCTGAGGATATGAAATTTGCTCTAGAGAGAGAGATGTAGGGAGAAGAACCAATGATTGATAATGAACATGTTGTGAAATATCTAAAAGAAAGTCTAATTTTTATTGGTCATGGTGGTTTTCCTTTCGAGAAGTGAAGTTCCCGCACCTTTCTAATTTTCTTTTTTTTTTTTTTACCTTTTCCAAATTCTATATATCAGCAGTCAATAATTTCCTCTCTTAATTTTTCTTGATGAATTTACTCTATATTTATATTTATTAATGGTTGACGCACTCATGATATATGTGCAAAAAGGTAATTAAGTATAAATAGAGAAATTACATAGCGTATGGCAAAATAATATTTACAATTTATAAGATAAGAAAAAAAAATGAGTGAGTCAGATAGTACTCTTTTAAATAAAAGTTAGTCGGTCTAAATATGCTTATGGTTTGCCCATCCTAGCCACCTATTTTCTTGCCTCAGTTCTATCCTCTATTGAATCGGTCGTAATTTGCTGCATCAAAAAAAGTAGCGATTCTACATTAAGAAAGTGAAACATATTTATGTAAAACAGTGATACCTAATTATTAGAGTATTGACCTCCTTATATAGCAATTGATTGGTGAATGTCTTGATCCTATCAAGAACACTTTGAGCACTTCATAACTAATATAAAAGATTAAAGATTCCAACTTTAAATAATTCTATTGGTGCCCATTAAGGAAACTATTTGAAAGAAGGTTTAATTTTTATCACTAATATAAAATATATATATATATATATGTACTTTATCTATATATGCAACAAATGGGTAAATACCATTAAAGCACTTTCAACTATAAATAATTGTAAACATATAGTGAAATGAAATAATTCATAAATAAAATTACAAACATATTATAATACAATATAATTTCAAGAAAAGACTATTAAATGAAAAAAAATAGGATCTGAAACAACACTTTTGGGTAATATAATTCCTCTAATAAAAGGTTTAGTGGTTTCTATTATGCATGTCTCCCTCTTGCTTCCTCCCAAATTAAATATATATGTGAAAACAAAGAGTTAAGGCAGAAACTAATGACCAGTACAATAAAAAAAATCATATCAACCCATTGAGATTTTTCAAAAAAAAAATAATTCACTGATGTAAAACAGGCCGTAGAATTATTTGAACAAAAAAAATTAAATTTGTAAATTTAGTTTACAACATTGGCAAAAAAAAAAAAGATTTACAATTGATAATCATAACCATGAAAATATAAACATAGCCTCTTGTTGTAGCAATGAGACAAACTTTGGGAGGATAAAAATATAAAAACGTTTTAAAAATGTAGTTATAGATTCATTGAGAGAGAGTTATAGGAACTTACAACTATAATTCCTTCTGAGGCCATAAAAAAAAAAAAAGGGCATAGGGACCATGGTCATTAATATGATCATTACAAAAAAATAAAATGCAAATACATAAAGAAAGAAACTAAAGTGAAGATTTAACCTATTTGTAGTGCTTTTCCTATGGGGTCAAACGCGTCGTTGCTCGGAATGACAAATTAGAAATATCATGTGTGGAAGTTGTCTAGATTGTTGGAAGATATGACAAAAGCATATGCATACGGTATGCTTTACAGTTACAATTGAGAACATGGGGTTTTTTTAAGAAAACTATTGTGGAGTTGATTAGAATTTTTTTTATTATTAAGTAAATACAATTTTAGGCTACAATTTTGAAACAGTAACCGCCTGATTTTACAGTATAATTTTGCAGTCAAATTATTGGGTTCTGGCTCAATATTAATAGATAACTAATTTCATCATTGTTTCGCTACAATAGTACTCTACAGGAAGTTCGTTGATTCTTATCCACACTTCAATTGAGTCATTTATTTTTGGATGGTTTGAAATTAAGCATCAATTTACAATGGGCTAAAATGAACCTATTCTCAAAACTATGCGCCTTCTCGAATATAAATTGGATCTCCTTCCTTAAAATTAAAAGATACAAAATAATAACCCATATTAGCATTAATCAAGTTTTAGTCCACTAATATTTCTTTCATGTGTAATCTCATCAATAAATTCTTAAGTCCATATTTGGTCCCATAATTTTTATTATAATGGTGTTTTTCCATTTATCTCTTATTGTCACCTTAGTAAAATTAATACACATAACTCCTAGTACTCCATATCCTCTCCATTATCTCAGTGATCCTTCACATTCACAACCTATGTTTCATTCAATTGCACATTAAGAAAAGATGATGCTTTCGATCAAGTTTCTCCTTTTCCACCTATAAAAAAAATCACTAATTAGGTCTTTAGATCTGATTGATGGAGTCGTAGTAGGGTTTCGTCTACTCTTAAACACAACAAAACTATATCTTAAGAGTAAAATTCTTTTCCTAATATGAACCTTTTAATATCTTACTAACTGATCTTGTATTACACATATATTGTTAATAGTATATATCACGATACATGGCAACATATATAACAATGTAAAAGCAATGCTATATACTATAAATAAATAAATAAATATATATAAGACAATTATATAACAAAACATACACACTTCTATATGTTACATATGTTTATATAATATGTAATCTATATGTCATATTATATATTATATGCACAGTATACAAATAATATGCTTAACTAAATAGGATATGAATATATGTATACATATCACAATATAATATAATCTATATATTTTTCATTTTTGTTTTCCAAGCAAATCTTACAAGATAATACAATGGTAAGTATCTTAGTAGAAAGTGTTAATGAAGATATATTGGTAATAGGTGAAAACATGTGTGACATAAAGACAGTTTATAGCATAGTGTCAATAATGGATCTAAAAGGAATAATGATAGGAGATGAATCAGATGATGAAGAATATGATATTATAGGTATGTTCTTAAACCAAAATCAAAATCCTTACAAAGAAAAAATAGGTATTGAATATCAGAATGATGAATTAAATCTTTTAATTGGAATGTTACAGGACATAGGTAATAAAATGATGAATACACAAGCAAATATTGAAGAATGCAAACATAATTGGGCACGAGAAAGTGGTTCATAAGACTATCCTTGCAAGTTTGCTCTAGATATCCTATAACCAAGCTTAGGTGATAGTGTAGAAATTGCATAATTGAATCATGTAAGATTTGCCAGGAAAACAAAAATGAAGAATTTCATTATAATGAAAGATTTGTAGTAAGGAGAAGTTTTTAACAAGATGTTATAGGAGAAAGAATAATGAAAATAGATAATAAGATAGACAGGCTAGAAGAAGAATTAAAAGAAATAAAAGAAAGACTTTTAGTCCTAGAAAGAGGGAAGTCTCATCTAGGAATAATATGAAATAAGCCAAAAGGAATAGTAATAAGGGAACATGATGAATGTGATGATACGTCAACAAGTTACTTAGAAGCATCAAGCATAGTCATAGAAAAAAATGGACCAATTAAAAATAGCTAGTCCAACAAACCAAGAATCAATAGAGAAACATATTACAAAATATATTGGGATTTATATAAGACTTAGGCTACATTTTAAAACACAAACAACAGAGATAGATGTCTTAATAGATATAGGGAGTACTGCTGATATGATAGATGAAAGAATTACATCAATTATGGAAATAGAAGAAATGGATGTATGTAGAATAAGCACACATATACATGGAAATGTGACAAAAGAATGTAGATATATAAAGAACCATAAAGTAAGTTTCTTTATAGCAGAAGAATGGAGCATACCAATATAGTAGAATAATACAATTATAAAATTATCTAAACAACTTACTACTGCCATTATGAAATATCTTAAACTATTAAACATAATTAAATTGCATTTGTGTGTATATATATATTGATTTATTGATGTATGAAATTATTGTGAATACATTTAGTTGATAAAATGGTATATGTTAGTGTGATTAAGTATTACTTTTGTGTTGTTTTTCTTGTTATGAAGCTCCTTTCTTGTTTCCAAAATCCAAGCCTATTTTCTTCAAAATGAAGCCCAATTTTTAGCAAATAAATCCCAAGCCCATGAACCCAAATACCAACCCATATTATAAGCCTTCTTCTCAATTCTTCTTTATCTTAAAAGTCAAAGCAGATTTTTTAAGGGATAATTATAAGGGAAATTTTTGCAAAAACATAACTCCAAAATAGAGCCTAAAACCGACTCTTCTACCACCACTTTCAAGCACAAATCCTCCATCATTTTGATCAGATTTTTTTTTTTCAAAACTAATCAATATTTCCTTCTAGTTCCATTTACAAATTAAAGTCAATTAATGTAAGTGTTATTACTCCTTCTACACTTTTGTTCATTTATTTATCTCAAAAATGAACCTTTAGAGAATTACTGGTAGAATTCATGAACTAAGTTAGTTCTTAGATTTTAATGAATCTTAAGATTTGGTAAAGTAAGGAAATGAAGTTTGTTGTGGTTGTTTTAATAGGTAAATGAATTTGTATTGTTTGAGGGCTATATTAGTGTTGATGGATAAATTGGTGAACTTGTGAATGATAACAATAATGGGTTGCTTGTTTATGGGTATGTGTTGAGTGAATATGAATCTTTTAGGACTTAAAAGTAAGTTTATAACTTGAATTTGATGTGTTTTTCTTAAGAAAAATTATGTTAAGTTATAAGAAATAAAATTTCAAACTAAAGTAAATTGGATCATTCCCCTGTCAATAACGCGCAGTTTATTGATTCTTACCCATACTTCAATCGAGTCATATTTATTTTTGGATGGTTTGAAATTAGACATCCATCTACAATGGGCTAAAAAGAACCTATTCTCAAACTATGCGCCTTCTCAAATTATAAATTAGATCTCTTCCTTATAATTAAAGGATACAAAATAATAACTCATATTAACACTAATTAAGTTTAGTCCACTAATATTTCTTTCATGTGCAATCTCATCAATAATATCTTAAATCCATATTTGGTCCCATAATTTTGATTATAATGGTGTTTTTCCATTGATCACTTACTGTCTCCTTGGTAAAGTTAATACACATAACTCCTAGTGCTTCATATTCTTTCCATTATCAACCTCATTATTTGAGTGACCCATTCACGACATACTTTCAATCAAGTTTCTCCTTCTCCAACTGTAAAATAAATCACTAATTAGGTCTATAGATCTAACTAATGGAGTTGCAATAGGGTTTTGTTTACTCTTAAATACAACAAGCCTATATCTTAAGAGTAAAATTCTTTTCCTACTATGAACATTTTAATATCTTACAGAACCAATCTTGTATTACACACATATTGTTAATAGTATATATCATAATATTATATACGCTACGATATATGCCAACATATGTAACAATTTAAAAGTAATGCTATATACTATAAATATATATAAGACAATTATATAACAAAACATGCACACATTTATATGTTACATATGTTTATACAATATGTAATGTATATGTCATATTATATATTATATGCATACTATATAAATAATGTGCTTAACAAAATAGGATATGAATATATATACATATCACAATAATATAATTTTTATATATAATATATAA
Organism: Combretum micranthum; assembly: GCA_024138025.1. Lineage (NCBI taxonomy): Eukaryota > Viridiplantae > Streptophyta > Magnoliopsida > Myrtales > Combretaceae > Combretum > Combretum micranthum. The sequence goes on along the minus strand of JAMXBD010000543.1, from coordinate 301,690 downwards.
AAATATAGTACAAATATATATGTCCAGTTCTTGCTACATGCATAAATACAACATCCTAAAATTTTCTTAAGTTTAAGAAAATAATCAGTATAAAACCCTAAAATGTAGTTTGAAAACCCTAAAACAAAACAAAAATCATGTATTCAATCGATAGTAAAGAACCCTAATTGCAAGGAATGCAAACTATTGAAAATCTAGTCATAACTCAATTGTAGTCAAATTAAATCAAACCCACACAATAATTTAAAAATAATCCAAAACCATAAGTTAATTATTTTATTACAAAAATAGATATTAAAACCCTAATTCAGTAACCCAAATCCCCAAAAGCCTAAACCAAAATCCTAAAACCCAACATATACTTTAATCGAATTAAAATAAAATAAAAACCAAATTCAAGGAGCTTATTAAAAAAGCCACCATTGCAATGCATTCCTTGCACAAGGAAAAGGGGAAGATATTTCTTGATTTGTTATCTTTATTAGCCTATCATAATCAACAATTTTAACAAGCATCATAGGCTTTTGCACGTCTCATTAGGTACATTATTGGGTTTTTTGGATTCAAAAATCAATTTTCCAGTTTTAAATCATATTTCTATCTTCGTAAGTATTCCCTCTTCCTCCGATTGTGCTCTTAATTCTTGATTTCTTGTAAAATTTGTTGGACAGAAGAGAAAAGTAAGGCTGTGTGGTAAAGAGGGGAAGAAAGAGAGAGAATAGCTTTCTACTTCCTAGGTTTGTACATAATTATGAAGAGTGGGCTAGCTTCGGACTTTTGTAAAAGGAAAGAATGACAAATTCACTAAATTATGCTATTTATTATTGATGTTCTAAAAGGTCCTATATGCATTTAACCAAAGTACTTTATATGAGCAACTAATTTTTAATCATTACTTAATGTTGTTAACAATGATAAAGTTATTAAAAAAATGTCCTCTGTCATCAACAGGACTTACATAAAAACAAGAAATAAAAATGAAACTATTCTTTATTAACGAAAATTTTGCAATAAAGTAATATCGTGTCCAAAAATATCGGTCCTCGTTTGACCACTAAAATTTCACATTTGTCTAATGAAGATTATATAATAGCATATCACATAGCAAATTTGTAATATACTGCTTCAAACAATATTATATTTTAATATATAATATATTACATAATATAAACTATAGAGTTATGTATATGTATATTTATTATTAAATATATATTATTTATAATACCTGTACTATTATAATATTGTATACGTACACATTCATATATAATATATTATTTATAACACATTTCTTAAATATATATATATATATATATATATCTTGTATGACTGTTATTTTACATATATTATATAACATCTTATGTGCAAAAGCATACTTTGTTAAAAAAAAGATATAAAATACTACATGCGTATAATTTTTTTATAATACAACTTATAATATAGAAAAAGTATTATGAAATATTAATTTTGTGTATATATAAATATGTTATTATATATTTTTTATATATAATAAATAACTTCTAAAAAATCAATAAAAAAATAATTGTAAATTATGAATTAGCAAATTAATGAATATTTATCAACCAAAGTAAATAAAGGGATCGGTTGTAGCAGAAAATTGTGATATCCCCAAATACAAGGTAGTATAAGTCTAATTACCAAGGCATTTGGTGTAATAAACTTGAGTTCATTAAAACTCCAGTGTGCTCAATGAAAAACACTCTTAAGATAGGTAATTCCCTAAAATAAAGTTAAAATTAATGATAAAATCATTCGACATAAACATACCACATTAAAGTAGACAATACCTTAATGTGAGAAATTTTAAGTCTTTAAGGTGAAAGTAAGATAATACACCAATTAAAAATGGGAAAGTGTCAAATTTAATTACAATTGAGTCTAAAATAGACAAATTTGTGATGGAATTTAATATAAAATAAAACATTAATAACAAGTATTATTAAAAGAGAGACGGATTAGCAATAAAAAAATATTAGTAAATATTATACAAATTTCAATTACCATATAAAAGGAAAAGAATGAACAAATGAATAGTCCAATCACCTTCCTCAAGTTGAATTTCTCGCTATGAGGCAATTCTTGGTGCTGTCTGTCACGACTCTAATATGGGGGCCTAACAGGATTTATCTAAAGCCATCATATCACGTGTGCACCCGTAACATGATAACCGTCTTGTATGTCAGAGTGTACAAGACTCTATTTATTTATAAAAGTTTATATACAAATGATATAATATATTATAGTATTTCAACTATGGAATCTGATTTTCCAATTTCCACCAAGATCGCAGAGAATCGGTATCCCCCACCAAATAGTGAAATTGGGTTTCCAAACTACAACATACAGAATTCAACATTCATCTAATTTACATTCTAAGTTTACCATATCCTATATCTCTATCTTCAATAAGGTTGTTGGAGAAGCTCTCTTCACACATTCCTAGCCCAATCCCAGCTGGTAATAATCCTGCACAAAACTGTAGGGGGTGAGCGAACCACGGGCTCAGTGAGTTCATTCCTCACTACTACCGGTCACGCAAATTATCAAACATTAATTATACACTCATGCAAATCTATCTATACGCAATATGAATGCATACGTAATGAATGCAAGCAACACATCTATGGGGTCCGGAACCATAGACGATGTAGATTTACCTGTCTACACTTCAGTTGTCTCCCATACTTACCTGCATGGGACACCTCGCCTTAACCGTACGAGGCTGCCTGGTGGTTTCGTCCATCCAGACTCACCCAATGCTTAACCGCCATTGGTAACAACAAATATTCCCCAACGTGTTCACGTGATTTACGTTGGTTCATATTTAAATATATATAATGCCAATTTAATGGTCATTCTTACAATCCATCACCAATCTATGGTGAATCGCACAAGTAGACCCCGACTCGGGTAACATCTACTGCCAAAAAGAACCATCACCTATAAAGGTGAATCCGGCGGATAGACCCAAATTCAGGTAACATCTATCGTCAAGTGACCAGTGGACCCAAATTCAGGCCACATCCACTGTCACAACAATACTCGGAAATGTCCCATGTTTATCTCATAAACTCTTTGAGTATAAATTCTTCCTTTCCAAAGGATATAAAAATAACCTGGAATATTCCAAGTCGGATTTCTTTAAAATACATTTCAAAATACTTTTGTTTTCAAAATTGGGACATTTCTTACAAGGGGATCAAGCACATGCGACGAGTATATCCAATTAGTTTAGTCAAATAATTATCTTTATCCATTTATGCAGGTGATCATGCGGATGCTAACACTCACATCAATCAGTCATTCCATACAAGCAATACAATCAACATAACAGCAAGCAGTAGCAATCACAAGCAAATAGTAGATCATCAGAATTCCCTCACCTGTGGTCCTCGCTAAGCTACTGGCAGTCCCGAATTGATCTATTTTCCTATGAAAGGAAATAACAGAGATTTATTATTGGATTATTTCTGTAAGAGAAGTCTTCCTATAATTTAAAGGAGCTAATCTCTATCGTCGGATATTAGACTAAGTCCGTCATATTAATTACTGTATCTTTAAATAATTTAATTGAATCCTTATAGGTGCCTAACTATTCCGTATCGGTATTTGGTATAGTTTTTATTAATTGCTATCTATATTTTTATTCAAGTGGTTTGTCTTTTCTTAAGTTCTTCTGCTTTTAATAGAAGATTTTTATTTATTAATTCTTTGCCCGTCAACCTTATCTGTCTCTTAAATTAGTATTTTTTATTTATTTAAGGATACGTTTTAGTATCTGCATCTTTCAAAAGTTATAAAAATAGTATGTAGATGTATCAAATTTCTATTATAATTCAGTTTTATTTTTATTGTAAAACAAGTTAAGTGTAATACTATAATATTATTAGTGATATTAGTTTTGAAACGTTAATATCAATATTAGTAATAATATAAGTATAATAATAGCAACTATCTTCATACTATTAGTAAATAATAACAGTAGTGATAATAATAGAATTATTGTTAATATAAATATAATGACTTTAATGTAAAAATAACGGTATTGATAATTCTAATGAAAATATCAATAATACAAAATACTATAGGCAGTAGTAATAATAATGATAATAATCATAACTATATTAATAAAATAACAATAGCATTTATGTTGGTTGAAAAAGGGATGAACTTCTAGTTGTGGTTTCTTGTTTGTTTTAAATCCGATTTCGTTGTATAAATAGTCGATTTGGTAGTACTCGAAGAATACTTTGTAGTAGTGAAATTATTATTATTATTATTTTTTATTTTTTATTTTTATTTTTTTTTAAGGAAAGACATTTGTACAATTTTTTAAATTTATGCAATACATGCATAGACTTCAAGTAAATTTTAACAATTGTAGTCAAAACTTGTTTTGATCATATCTAATTCATTTCTAATCCGTTTTTGACGAATAAATAGTCGTTTTCATAGTATTTTCCGAGTACAATCCATTAGTGGTGTTATTTTTATCAAACAAAGTCATTAAGGGGACGAAAAAGATAGGAACAGCCTGCTCTGCTCGCACAAGTCTGGTAGCAGTAGTTAAATTTTTGTTTTTGCAATATCTAATTCATTTCTTATCCGTTTCTAACAAACAAATAGTCGATTTCATAGGATTTTTCGTGTTCTTTCCATTGGTGTGGTCGTTTTTATCTTAAAAGAAACACATCAATACAGTTTATTCATTCTTCCTAGGTATATACATAAGTTATCTAAATTTCAATTTAGCTTTGTTGTAGTTTAAGTATGGTTTTGGTTTTTCCTTTCTAAGACTTGAATTTCTACACTTAGAAATCTTCAAGTTGATGTATTTATATACTAAATAATCTAAATTACATAAATATATGGTTAGATCTATTTTGGGTAAGTTTATAAGATAACTTCTAGAGATAAAACAAAATTAGCACTTGCATTAATATAATTCTTACCTTGTTTGGATGATAGATGGGGTTTAGTTCCTCCTTGATGGAAGTGATGATCTAAAGAGGATAGTAAGGAAATGAGTATCTAAGGAAAAATTAATCTAGCTAAACTAACATAAAGATCTATTTTGTTTCTTACCTTGTTGTATCTAATCTCCAACTTGAATCTATGATGAACCAAGGTTATCTAGCTTGCTCTTTGGTGTTGTTTGGATTAGTTAGAGTCGGGTTTCAATTGTGTTGATGAGTATCGATGTTCGGGTAGGGTTATAGGATATAAGCAAGGGTGATACTTTATTTTTGGAGTGTTGAAACAAGTTTTGAACTAGTGAGCAAGAAGGGGAAAATATGAAATTCGTGTGGCTTTTTGGGGCAGATTTTTGAGTTGTGTTTGGGGAGGATTTGAGTTGGTTTTGTAGCCAACTTAAGCTTATATATGTATACAAGTGTTAGGCTAAGGTTTAGGTACATGGGAGGGTATTTTGGACTTGGAAAAATTCAAATTCCAACTGTTATTCTAGGGTAGAAATTCATGCGAATTTGGGGTTGAATTCTTGATGAATTTGATGAAATTTGTGGCTAATTTCAAGGGAATTAAATGTGGTTGTTTGGTAGTTAATTAAGGTTATTCATGTGTGTAAAATAAGGGGCTCAAATTGCAAGAAAAACGGGTCAAAATCGTGTGAAAACAAAGGCCAAAAATCAAAGTTTAGCTGCAGTTTTTGGTTTGTTGTTTTCTATCTTAGTTTGCATAGATTTTTCATCAGATTTGTCTTGTTGTTTTCTAACCAATAATTGGTGTTTGTAGTGTACATTTGGGGGCTTTAATTGGTCTTTATTTAGTCAAAATATCAGCCCAAACAAGGCCTATAATTTCATCAAAATCGGAGCTAAAATAGGATCTTTGTGCTGCTGTACTTTGTTGAATTCTCCTCTGTTTCCAGCTTTTGTTTTGTGAACCTCAAAGCCATTTGGTGTTGATTTAGTTGTTTATTTGAGTTAAAATTCTTAGTATTTAATGTTGATCTGATATGGATTGTTTTAATTGGGTTTTATGTCATTTTCAAGTTGAATAGGGGGCTCTAATTTTGGATCAAACAGCCGTGAAAGTTGAAAATCTTCATCTTCCCCTGCTGCGAGAAGGACTCTATTCCAGCGTGAAGAGGAAGCTGATCTGGTCGTGATGGGTCTGCTGGTGCGTGTGTGTGAAGGTGTGCACGTAAAGTGCTGCTTGCTGTGCGTGGAGGAGCTGCCCGTGTCTTCTGTTCCAGCATGATCCAGCAGCACTGCTCGTGTGCTGTGTGTGAATTGTGATGTGTGCGTGGAAGCTAGCTGCCTTGTGCGTGGCTTTGTGTTGCAGCTGTCCTCTGTTCCAGCTGGATCTACCGACTCATGCTCTGTTCCTGTGTGAAGGCTTGCTGCTCGTGCTTTCCTTCTTCCAGCATGGATGCTGCTGCTGCCGTGAAGTTGTTCTGTCATGCTCGGGCATTCTGTTGCTGGCGCGTGTGGGCTGATCTGTCTTGCTCGTAGAATTGGTGCAACGTGCGCGTGAAACTTCAGTTGGTCGGTTGGTCATCCTGCTGTTCTCGCGCGTGGATTGAGCTGCATTCGGTTGCCTTCTCTGCTAATCCACATTCCAGATTTCCATTTGTGTAACGCGCAGCGGTAGAACATAAAATCTGACTTGTTTCTTATATAGGGTCTGTTTGGATTGTCTGTTTTTCATCTGTATCTGTATCTTTTTTAAAATGATATGTGTAAATATATCCAATTTGCATCTAAATTTTATCTATATTTATTTTATTTGATCTTTTGATGAGAACTGTCAACTTTTTTTTATCTATATCTATTTCTTAATAAATAATTTATTAGAAAAAAGTTTGAAAAAGTGTCTGTATCTGCCGGGAAAAAGCCAAAACAAACAGACCCATATATATATATATATATATTTAATAGTTATTGACAAAAATTATTTTTATTAAGAAAATAAATTATTCGTGTATATCTACTCTTATTATATTTACGTTTTATCGAGATAATTTTATCTAAGTTACTGCAAAAATTTTAATTATTTGTATTTTCAAATGTTTAGTTAAAACTTCACACGATTAATTATTTTTAGTATTTTTAACTTACGTGATTAAATTTTCAAGTTTGGTGAATTAAATTAGGAACCAAGTCCTAATAAAGTTAGAATTTCCTAACAATTAAAACAGCGGGTTTGAAATTTTCTTTTTAGTTTTAAATTGATAGTTATTGTTTAGTTTTAGTATTTATTTGTATTTGTAATCTATTGTTTTATACCGATAAGCTCTATATATAAACTGTATCTTATGGGTTTTGGAATTTAGAGCTACTTTGAATTATATCTTGAATTATCATTTCAAGATACGAAATCTCATTTTTGGAATCTATTCGGGTCAAAGAGATTTTTATTCGGGTTTTTCAAACTAGGAGTGAGTTTATCACAACCCATAGGTTTATTCTAAGGTTTTTGGTTGAATTATATATTTTGGTATTAGTCTCACATTTGTTAATTTATTCGTTTTGTAGTTACGAAAACTTTTAAAGGTTATATTGGCAATTCCAGATTCACTGAAATATGTAAATCCTTTAATTAGAATATTAGTGTAAGTTAAATATTTATTTAAGAGCTAGATTCTTAGATATTGACCTATTTGTGATCTTATCGTATCTTTTGTAATTCTAGTGATTTGTCTTCAGTTTATATTTTTATAACTTGTAGGTTCTAAAAATTAATCGTTTGTTATTGTGATTTGTAATTAAGGTTAGCTATGATTTCTTGTTGAACTAATGATTATTTTACTAAATATTACGTTTTACTGTATATGAGTTATTTATACTAACATATTTTTGTCTAATGCTACTTAATGTTAATAGATTCATAATAGCTTGAATACTATTATTTCGTTATTTAACAAACGTAGGATTTATTTTCTAAGTATTGAACTTAAGAATTCAGTAATTTATACTAACGATTGGTTTATCGTCGTTTTATAAATTGTTTAAGATCATAGATGTTCAGTTTGTATTTTCAAAATTTTTATTGGTAACGATTTTAATCTTTCTAATTATACTTTAACATTTTTAAATTGAAAAAAATTTGGAGTGATTTTTACTACTTGTTCCAAACATTCTAAAAATTATGTATTATATTTTTAGTATTTGTTAAAATCAGGTTACGTAAAATTAGGGGGATTACACTGTCTGAATTGGAGTAAACAATATAAAATTTAACTCGAATAAAGATACAAAATGAAGTATTGGAGGATCTCGAATGCAAAAAAATGTGTTTGTTTGTAAGATACAAAGTGATGACATCGTAACCCAGTATTCTTCAACTGCTCGTTGGCATCAATCATTACACAAAACTTTACGTTGCCCGTTATAGTTGAGAGTATTAGTACCTATCAAGTCAAACAACTTTAGTGAATATGATAAGGATCAAAGGTCTAAAAACCTTATTCTGTTTGTAGCTAAGAGTTTGAGAAAGGATTAAGTTGGAGTGAGGTTAAGTAATGATTCGATTGAAGAGAATTGGTGTAATTTTTCATACTCAAAGAGAAACACAGCCTCTAGCAAGCCGGTATTTCTACTCGTGTTCTTTTTGTCATAAGAAGAGCACCTACGAACACACATGTTTTTACCCATGTCCTTTTTTCAAGTCATGTTCTTTTTGCCCAAGCTGTGTTTATGTTTTTCATATGATGCATTTTTTATTTATATATTTTATAAGGCTAAGATTATTTTATGACATTTATACTCTAGGGTTGTTAGGAAGTAGTATTGGGGGCATTGTATGCCTTATTGTCACTTTTTATGGTGAATATTCTTGGAGAGTTTCTCTAAAACCTTGTGTAGTTTCCATTCTTTTAGAATTACAATGAATAACCCCTTTGGATTTATTCAATTGTCAATTGAATAGTTTTTAATCTTCATTTCTCTTTAGCTTTGTGCCTTCTCAATTAAAGGATAATGAAACCTCAGTTCAAATGAGTTATTAGAGGGTTATATCCAATAATTTACTTCATTCATATCTTTACTTTTATTATTCTGTAATCCATAAAATTATAGAAAACAAAACACCAAAACTAAAAAGATATTAAATTCTTTATTTTCATAAAATTCCACTATGCTTACTCAAATAAGAATGATATTCATATCATATTGGTATTAGAGCAATTTATCCAATCATCTTGGAATTAGAGATTGAGATTATGATGGCAACCTAGGGCTTTATTTGAGATTACTTTGAGGATTTGTGGTAAATGGTGAAATTTATTTTCCATAGAGCAAGTTTTCATCTTGGTAGAGATGGCTGAGGATTTGGACAATAGAGAATACAGATGTATGTTCTAGAAGTTATATGAAGCATAAAATAGTTGAAAAGACCACGCTGAGTATATGTGGATAGGATTGATACAATGCTTGAGCTAGGATGGGCTAGGCATTATTGCTCATCTATTTTTTAGTTTTATATTTACATGTACTTTGAAGAATTTTCATGGATGATTCAAGTAATTACCTTTCTCCAGGTTTGAGGAAAAATCTTTTTAAACATGTGAACGATAATAGGGATCAAAGGCTGAAAAATATTATTTCATTTGTGCCCGAGAGTTTAGGAAAGGATTGGAGTTGCACACGAGGTCAATCTATGCTTCGATTGAAGAGGATTGGAATTATCTTTCATACTCTAAAAGAAACACGACCTTTAGCACGCTAGTTTTTCTACCCACATATGTGTCTTTTTTTTTTTTTTTTTTTTTTTGTAAGGAGAGGCATGCCTAAGTAGTGTTCTTGTTCTTACCCATGGTTTTTTGTCAAGCAATGTTCATTTTGCCCAAGTCGTGTTCTTACTGGTGCTCATTATAGAGAAGTTCTTTTATTCAGATCTTTGATAATTTCATTATACTAAAATTATTTTAAGAAACCTTTACACTTGGGGTTAGAGGACTAGTATGAAGGCATTATAAACTTTATTTCTATTAGTTATAGTGAATATTCATTAAGAGTTTCTATATAACCCTATTCTCTTTTCGATTCCTTTGGAATTGCAACAAACAATCCCTCCCAATTTATACAATTATGTGTCATATCAATTGAATAGTTTGAAATTCTCGGTATTACAAGAAATATGAGCTTTAGAAATAAAAGCTCATTTCCAGAAATAAATTTCCATTGCAACAACTGTTACATTGATTTTATTTGAATAAAAATGACCTATTTTACCCATTTTCTATACAGAAAGTCTATCTCTAAAGTAGGGTTGTTCATTGAACCGAACTAAACCAAAATGAACCACAAAATGCTATTCTTTTATATTTCAGGTTGGTTTGCAATTTGGCTCAAGAAGAGCCTAAACAGTTAAAGTTTCATTTGATGGTCGAATCGAACCGAACCATTTAATCAGAATTGAACTGCTTTACATTAAAAGAAATAAAGTAAATAAATAAGAGCTATTTTATTTTTTTATAACTCCTGAGCATTACATATTATGACTTATATTGCTCTAAGATTAATTCAACAAAATGCAAAATTCTTATTATGAAATACATTTACAGGAGCAAGTTTTATGCAAGGTTGCAACATCTACAACCAACAATACTGAGATAATTTAGAACTTTAAACTGATTAGTATAATAAAAATTTAAATAAATTACAAAGGAAGAATATTATAAGTAAATGTGAAATTAATACAAAAAAATAATTTTCTTAGTTAGTGTTATAGATTTATTAAAAATGTATGTTATTTTAAATTCGCATTGAAAAGTATTTTTAAAACTAGATAATATATGTCTTTGAACTTTTTAAATATATGAATTGATAAAATGATAAGTGCCTTTAATTTTTATGTGACATTTTTCAATCTAAACATCTTTCTTTTTCTTGCAAACTCAAATGACTGTTAATATTATTTATTAAAACTAAATCTTTTAAAAACGGTTTAAATCAAATCAAACCAAATCAAACCGAACAGCATGTGAAGCAGTTCGATTCATTAAATGTTTGAACCAAACCGTTTTGAATATGGTTCGATTAGGTTTGGTTCTGTTCAGGGTTCAACCTCTAAACAGAACCAAACAGAACTCTAAAGGCCAGTTTTCTTATGGTGTATTTCTCTTTAACTGTGCGTCACGTCAATTAAACATGAACAAAATCTCAATTCGAATTAGCCATTGGTGTGTTATATTCAATAATTTAATTCATTCATATCTTTATATTTCTTGTTAACTAATCCAAAAACCTATTAAAAAAAAAACAAAACACGAAAACTCAAAAATATCATATTACTTTTTATATATAGATTTTCCTATGTTTACTCAGTATAGATTATGTCCATATCATAGTAGTATCAAAGCAATTTATCTATATTAAAGTAATTACCCAAAAATGTATAGTATCAAAGTATTTACCAAAAAATGCATAACGTTGTTGTTCAAATTATCTCCTTCAAAGCATACTGGTTACGTATTCATCCTAGGTTACATCAATGAAGAGAAATAGATGTCAGGGAAGAAGGGAAATGTTTTTTTTTTTTTTTTTCTTTTCCTTTGTTTGTACGTCATGGCAAATTGACGTCCCTGAAATTTCATCTTGTTTTTTTCTTCCCCAAAACACAAGTATAATCCAGAATGAAATAATGGAACACATCACAACCTACTTTTAAACTAATAAACCTAAACAAGTTTAACAGAGTGAAACTTTGAAGCCACTAAATTTACCGCTCATTTGGTTCATTAAATAAAATAAGGATGTAATATACTTGTTATTAGTGAAAAATTGAATGAAGTTTTAAGATTTTTATTTTTTTTTTTTTTTTATTTTAATGAGATTGCTTTGAAAAAAAAAAATCAATTCCAGCATTAATTATTATTGATAATATAAAAATGACTATTGAATTTATTAATGGATTCTTATAGGATTATATTGCAAGCAGCATCACATTTCATAATTAAGGAATAAAGTTATAATGAACCAACCATTAAGCTTAAAACTCAATACTTGATTAAGATCATTAGAGCTCTAGTCAACTCAAATCATTAACACCTACTTAGGCATCAATCACTAATATCCCATTAAATGTGACCATTGAAATGAATACTAAATCATTTTTTTTATATGGATGCTAGACAATTTCATATTTAAAATTATTATTCACTAGTTAAAAGCATGTGCCATGTGTGAATTTTAATTTAAGTATATACATATTTATGAAAAATAATAGATTTACTTAAAATATTATCAATTAATATACTAATAATATATGTTCATTAATTGATTTCAATATGACATAGTTATAATCATTTTGTTTGGAATATCTCGTTTTAGAAGAGTGACAACATTTTAAAAGTATCCGAAGTTGTATCATAGCAAATTAGTCATGCAATGATGGCAACTCTTACTATTGCTTATATAAAAGACATATTTTGTTGAAAATACTTTCGAAAATATATATGATAATAGATATTGTTATAAACAAACGCGCAATCAAAAAATGATAATAGCAAGCAGAAAGTAAAGAACACACAGATTTTATGTGGAAACCTTTTCGAGAAAAACCACGGGCAGAGGCGAGAGAGGAATCACACTATATCAAAGTAGGAGTACAAGAATTGAGAGATTTACAACTCTAATTTTTCAAATATCTCAATAGAAAATTTGTGTTTGTGATGTGTTTGAAGTATATTATAAAACCCTAGAAACAACACACATATATATATATGTGTGTATAAGAATAACCGACATAACAACCTAATTACGACACTTAAATATGTAATTAATGAGTAATAAAGGTCTGAATTATGACAGTTAAATGTATAATGAACAAATAATAAATATATGATTAAATATTCATTCATTAACATTTAACTATAGGAGTCGGTTACAGAAATCGGGTCATAAACTCCAACAAATATAATCACACATTACATCTTTCTACCATAAATGATATCGTATTAGATACATGCTTACACATTTTATAGGAGAAATGCTATCCTAAGAACGATCGTAATTCATTCACAAGTTATAATATGTTATAAGTAAAAACCAATAAAATTACTATATAAATCTATAATCACTCCTAATATTTATTTTTGATATGGATGGATTATCCTGTATTTATTTATTTCTATATACCAGGCGGATATGTTTCGTATCATATATAGTAAATCATTGCTGGTTAATCTTTCTATGCCCAAGCTTGGATCCTTCTGTCAATACAAGCAGCTTTTTGTGATTTATACTGCCCTCTTGACGTAATGTGTGGTTAATTCTGGTACATTCATGTCTCTGTGCTGGAGCTGTTAAAACCTACTGCCTCTGTTCGTTCATTGTTATCGCACATTCTTACCGTGCCATGTGAAGCTGATTCGTGGGGCCGGGCTGCTATGCTCCGAGCTGGGGCTCATGGTGCACCTGGTTGGGATTATTAGAGAAGATAACTTCGGTAATTTCTTCCATAAGATATTTTTTACACAAAAATGGATCCATTTAGGGGAACAATTTTTCCTTTTTTCAACCCATTTGTCCTATGTCTGTAATTCTTAATGGAGGGAATAAGAGTAATAATAAATTAAATCTATTAGTAAGCTATATATCTGAATCCAGCTCAATATGTATCTTTATCTAATTCAATTATAATTACGTGAAGCTTGAACTCATACTTTTCAAGATAAGGTCAAATTTCACGATATTTGACTCAATGAATTCGTCAATATAAACAACAATCAAGTGGCACGTAAAAATTACCGTACGAAGACTTTTTCTTTTAGGGGTAACTTGCAAATACCAAATACGCTTTAATCCCTTATTTTTTAAATTGTACTCTTAAATCCCAAATTTTTGTTTTAAACTCTAAATTTACCCTTTAAAATAATTTAAAAAAAAAAAGAATAAAGGTACTTTTCTATAACTTTTTAAAGGGCAAGATAGTCATATGGAGTAGACACTTGGGGCTCGTATTTGCAATTTTTCTTATTTTTTATTGTTACTTTTGCAAAACTAATTTTACCATTGTTATACGATATTTTTTTGTCTATTGCTAGAGTTGCTACTTTATATAATATACATATAGAATCCTTTTTTTTATGAACTCAAAAAAAATGAAAAATGTAATGCATTAATTTCTGCATACAATCCATCTTTGCCAATTAAAGTTGGATAGAATCACCTACGCCTAGATAACGAAGAGTTGCACCAACTTAAAACTACCCAGATCCCCCAGAGATATATACATTTGTCCATTGCATACAATATAGTCGAATCTTGTTATAAATATCCTCTCAACAAGGAAGACAAATATAATAATGATAATATTACTTACTTATTCAATTAAAAAGAAAAAGAAAGAAAGAAAGAAAGAAAGAAAAAGGAGGAAGAAGAAGAAGAAGAAGAATTTTTCATGAAGCCAAAAGAACTCTCCATATTATGATTTCTTCTTCTGCCGTCTCCATCAACTTGATAGAATGTCGGAAAAAGTAAAGTCGTAAAATGGTGGACCTGTATCAAAAAGCACGAGAAGTTGAGTTGTAAGTTTCGGAAGCAAGTTAATTTCAAAAAGAAATTCTCTCAGACAAAGAAGGATTCAATGATAATTTATAATTTTAGATAATGTTGGAGAAGAATTCAAAACGTCTAGCTGCATCATATATTGAAGAAAAGTGCTTCACAAATATAGGAATATAGAGGGAAGTGTCACCTGGAAATTTGAGTTTTCTACAATTTTTTATTAAGGGAGAGTTTTGGGGAATAATTCAAAATTGTCTAATTGTTGATTTCCAGTTGGACTTGTAGTTTTTTTTTTTTCCCTATTATTTCGTTTAGATTTTATTGGCTAAAATTTCTATTTACTTGTTGTGAATTGCCTATATAACGGAAACCTAGTTAATTGATAAAGGCATGTTACACCCACTTTTCATTAAACAAATTTTGCTAATTATTATTGATTGTATAGAAATCATAAGAAAATTATACTAAAGTATATTTATTGTGATATTTCAGGTCTTTAAGAACTTATAATACAAATACAAGTAATATAGAGGAGTTTTGTGCAAAATTGGAGACATGAAGAAGTAAGCTAGCCATTTGAGAAAGAAGGCCGCCGACCTTCAACAACACACACACCAGCCTTCATCAAATTTGAACACAGTCGGCCTTCAACAACCAAATGAACCAACTTTCAACAAATATCACTATACACTGGCCAGATGGGAATAAAGGCCGTCGGCCTTTGGTTAGCTTACATCCAAAGCAGCCCCAACGCCGCTCCAATGTCACCAGCTTTCATAGTTCAAAAATTAATTTGACAAAGCAAGGCCAGCTAAATTAAATTCAAGGCCGTTGGCTTTGGTGCTGAATTATGTCCCTCGTCTTTTCACATATATATTCCTCTTGTAGATCCTATGTGATAGAGATGAACCCTAGACCAAAAAGAAAGCTTATTTCCTTTGCTCCTTGATAGAAATTAGGGCTTTAATCAGTAACAAACTTTTCTTTTCTTTTTTTATTGAGGATTCCACATCGGGATCAAGTGGGAAACATCATTTGTACTTGAATTTAAGAATGAGATTTTCTCAACAAAGTGATTTCATTCTTTTCTTATATTCATTTTATGGATGGTGTTCAATACTTGCTACTTTCATACTTATTTAAGGTTTTGAGTTGACGATTTGAATTGCCTAGTTGATGATTTCTAGTGTTGATTGAATTGTTGCTTGTGTTCTTGTTGTTGATGCTAATTCACTGAACATGTGTTTTGGATTGACTTTAGAATGCATGTTAGGTTAGGATTGCAATTGGAAAATTCATTTTTAACCAATTTTATGATTAGCTAATTTAGATTACAAATCTCATAAGAATATGGATTTTAATTAAATTAAATTTTAGGAATTTATAAAGATTAGTCAATAAATCACTTTCCTAGGAATAAGAAAAATTGATTGGTTAATTTAGGGTGATTACTTTCTTTGGAAAAATGAGTTTTTACCTAGTGCTCAATTATTTGAAATCACTTAACCCATTAGCAATTTGGATTTGCAAGTGTATCTTTGGTCGATAGCATACATTCAACTATTGCTCTTATCTGTTGGCTTTGAACCTAATTTAATTGGAGGTGTTGGAAATCCTAATTTCTTTGTAGATTGATTTTATCTCAAAAAATCCAAAAATATAATTGTTTTGATTTGACTAACTATAATTAGGACTAATATAATTGAGAGCTAGTCCTTCCTCCTTGTGGACACGACTCGGTACTCACAAAAATTATTTTTTATACACGCACCCGGTACACTAACCGGCTAATATCTATACATTTAAAGAAATTAAAAAAAAAGAGAGATTAAAAAGAGTTTTAAAAAGCACATATGGAAAAAGTGTGACCAATTTTTTGCGCCATTACTAGGGAGTGATTGTTGCTAATCTCAGTTTTTAGAACTTTTGTAGACTAGGCTTTTTATTAGAAAAATCTTAAAAAATTGAAAAAGAAAAAAATAACAATATATATATATTATATATACTTTCTTTAATTTTTGTGAATGCTAGTCTTTGGTTCATTTGTTCAATCTACTCACTTTCTTTTTCTCTTTGTAGGTGCTTGAATTTTTTGTTGAACACCAAGTCTATCAGCGAATTTTTAAGCTAAAGAAAAGATATGGGTTATCAACAAGCACCAGCCTTCCCATATTGTTATACTAATGAGCTTAGAGTAGAGATATTATCATCTAGACAGTATGAGGGAGAGCTTTTGTTAAATGCTTGGGGAAGATACCACAATTTGATTCAAAAATGTCCCTATCATGAGTCGCCTATTTGGTCTCAGTTGTTGCTTTTCCTTAATGGAATAGATGTTCATGATAAGATGAAGCTAGGGTCAGTTGCTAGAGGGAAATTATCACTAATCTCAGCAGAAATGGCATTTGGAATGATCGAAGAATTGATAGGAAGCCAATAAACCGATTCATATATTTCTCCTCCAGTCGTGTGTTTGTAGTGTAATAGATCATATGATAGCTCTCAATGTCAAGGTGGTATGCCTGAATTTGATCTTAGCATATCAACTCAAGAGTATCACCACACTTATGAGACTCCAAACCAAGAGGATTCATCGTTTGAAAATCTAGTTACCCTAACTTTAGGAAAAGAGAAAAATATTTAAGAGGTTGTGAGGGGTTTAGAGCAGAAGTGGAAAGAAAAGTTTGAAAAGCAACAAAATATTCTAGAAAAGTCGGAGATTCAGGTAGCAAGTTTGAGAGACTGCTTATCATCTATGTTTTGACTTGTTAATTCAAGTAAAGAATGGCAACATCCTAATAATAGAGAAGAAAAAAGAACCCCAGTGGACTCTCAAAGGCATGATGAAGAGAAAAAGGAAACAATTATGTCCAATGTAGAAAAACTAGAGAGCACTTCCTCAGTGGCCAGTGAGGTTATATCAAATGAAGAAAAGCTAGCTTAGGAAATAGCTATAGAAAAGCTTTTAGATCTGACTATAGAGGGGTTTGAGAAGTTAGGAACGCAAATTGAAGGTATTGTGAAACCCTCTATCCCAATTAAGCTAATAAATGAGATCAGTGTAGAGACAAGCAAGCCAGTTGAGAAAGAAGAGACTTTAGCTTCTACATCAAATCAAATGGAAGATGTAATACAGCAAGAGCACACTCCTATAATCATTGAGCCCATTGTCAAATCCTATGTGCCACCAATTCCTTCTCTACGATGATCAAGAAAGAGCAAAGATGATGAGGAATATGACAAATTCCTGGAGGTATTTAAGAAGCTAAAAGTCAACATTCCCTTAGCTGATGTTTTAGAGCAATCACTTCAATACAAACACTTTTTAAGTGAAGTGATGAGTAAGAAAAGAAAGATAAATGGGAGGAAAATGGCCATGTTATATAAAGCATGCACTGAAGCACTAAAGGATGCACTTCCCTTAAATTGAATGATCCAAAAAAATTCACTTTAAATTGCACAATAGGTGATAGTTAGTTCAAGAATGCATTTTGTGAACTAGGTGCAAGTATCAGTTTGATACCTTTCTCTATGGCTAAGAAGTTAGGATTGAGGGATAAATTAAGCAAACTGAGATGACAATTCAATTGACTAACTTCTCTATTAATAGACTAAGAGGAGTAATTGATGATATGCTATTGAATGTAGACAAGTTCATATGTCTTGTGGACTTCATAGTATTGGATATAGAAGAAGATGTAGAGATTCTCTTCGTCCTTGGACACCCATTCATAGCCACTACTGGAGTTGTAATTGATGTTAAGAATAGTAAAATGGTGCTGAGGGTTGGAAATAGAGAGTTAAACGTGAATATCATGAAGTGTTGGAAAAAGAACCCAAAATCCATCAAGACAGACATAACATCAGAAAATTCAAGAGTAGAATCTTGTAAGAAGAGAAAAGATGAAGATAAAAAAAAAAAAAAAAAAAACAACTAGACTATAAAACAAGTGTTGGATGGGAGGCAACCCACCGTTTTCTTTGTTTTGGAATATTTCTTTTAATCTTTTTGTGATATTTGTCCTTTTTAGTGCAGATGAGAGAACAAACAAAAGCTAAGGAGTATGATTATGGACCACAAGAGCATGGACTTCCAAGATAGATTAATTGGAAACTCTCTCTATTGCTATACTGGTTGGAACTCAAACCACTTTAGTTTTCTTTTCAAAACCAAGGAAGTACCATTATTCCTTTTCTCTTTTATCTTTATTTCTTTCCTATATTGAGCTAAATTAGGAACAATGTCCTCACTATTCAATTTAAGTGTAAGGAAAGGGATAATGTGATATGGAGAATGAGTTGAGTATATCTATCTATAGATGTCTGAATAATTGAAATAATTGTATATCTGACATCGAAATTGTATTATACCCATACTTTGAACTTATTTGTACCTAAAGCATTATATGACAATTTTGGGCCAAAATTTTTCAAAATTTTGCATGAAATCTAGAGATTGTGCTAAATTATGTTGATAGCATCTGTGAGTCTATAAAAATATGAAATTGACTTACTTAGGTGTCTTACTTATTATTGTGATTAAAATACTTAGTTGAAATCAAGTAGTGAAATCTTTACAGAACAAAGTTACCTTGTATTTAACTTTAGAATTGGAAGTTTGAGAATAAGTTGAGTCCTTAAGTGAAAAAACAAACTGGTCTTCTTTTAAGAAAAATTTAGCTTGTATATCCTCTTTTGAATTGTTTTGAAAACATTTTAATACTTAGCGAAAGAGGTAAAAGAAACTCTTTACTTAATGATCCTTCAAAAAAAAGTCTTAATTTTGTTATAGCATTCAAAAGAAGAGAAGAGAAAAGAAAAGAAACAAGCATAGTCTTTACTTCAATAACTCAGATAATTTATTTAAGAGTATCCAAAACTTGAATGTTAGAGTGAGGAAGAGTATCCAAATTAGAGAAAAAATCAAGTAAGCCGGCCAAAATCAAAACAACACCACCATCTTACATTTCAATTGATTCAACACCGGCAAAAGATTGAAGCAAAGCCACCAACATTCAAAACAGAGAACACAATCCTGCAATTTTTCAATTCAATGCCTGCAAATTTGTAGACCTACGCTACCGGCTTTGAGGCGGTTTTGCGTGTGAACAAAATTGAAATTATTAAATCCAGCCTTTATACTGCTAGCGTTTAATAAAAATCAAGTCGGGCTTCATTGTTATCAACGTACGTCGACACTAGGAGAAATTAAGGCCGCCGGCATTGAAGACGATGTATATTCATTGCTACTTTTGGAAATTAATTTTCACATTAAAGCCTAGCCAAATTTAATTCAAGGTCGCCGGCCTTTAATGCCGACCTATCTTCCTGCGACCTTTCATATTTAAACTCTTCTTGTTGAAACATTTGAGACGTAGAAACCCTAGACATGAAATTGAGAGTATGTCTCCATTACTCCTTGATAGATTAAGGCTTGAACACTAGTTTGTTTTTATTTTAATTTGATATCGAATTCCACATCGGGATTCAAGTTTAAGACATCATTTGCGTTTGGATTTCAAGAACATGATTTCTTTGACAGGTGATTTTGTTCTTTTTCTATATCCATTTATTGGTTAGTGTTTGAAACTTGATTTCTTTTGCTCTTAGCTTGGTTTTGAGTTGTAGATCTGATTTATATGATTGATGATTTCTGCTGTTGATTGAATCTTTGTTCATATTCAAGTTGTTGATACTATCTCACCGTTCATGTATTTTGGCCTAGATCTGGAATTCAAAATAGATTATGATTCAAATTAGAAAATCCCTTTCTAATCGATTCTATGAATAACTAATAAGGATTTTATTTCACATATGGGATATGGTTTGTAATTCATTTAGGATTTGGTATATTGATACAGATTTATCAATTAATCACTTTCCTATGAATGGGGAAAGTTGATTGGTTAATCTAAGGTAATTGCTTACTTTACAAGAAGGAGTTATTATCTAGTGCTTATTATTTGAAAAACTGAACCCATTGATAATTTGGATTGATGAGTGCATTTCTGGTCAGTAGCATACATTTGATTGTTGTTCAGATTTGTCGGCTAATAATCTAATCAATTACAGGAGTTGGAAATCCAAGTTTTTTTTTTTTTTTGTAGTTTAGTTATATTAAAAGAAAATAAAAAAAAAAAAGAGAAACACTTTTGATTTGCCTAACTACATTTAGAACTGATATAGTTGATAGCTAGTTCACTCCCTGTAGACTCGACTAGGTATTCACCAATATATTATTACTGTACATGCACCCAATACACTATTGGTTAAAAATTGCGCTTCTAAAGAAAATTGAATATAACTAAAAAGAGTTTTGAAAAGCACATATAGAAAAAAACGTAATCACATTTAATACAATTAAATATATTTAACTGAATGATATACAAAAAATAATAAAAATATATACAAATAAAATATCCAACCCCATGCTGGCTTGGCCAGCTAAGTACACAAATTAGGAGTGTACCATAACCTCATTGTAGTGGGTAGCTCTACCAATCATCAGAAAAAAAAATAAAGAATAAAATAAAAAGTTGAGTTAAAAATCCAACAACAAAGGACACAATGAATATTTATTTTATCTTTTCTTTTTTTTTTCTTCATTTTTTTGAGGGCTTTTGGGGTTGTGGTGACCCACCAAAAAATTCATGGCCATAACCACCTGCCCCAACCTTGGGTGGCTAGCAAAGGCTCAGGCATTAAGAAGTCAAATATATATACATGTATTTATAAGGTCACCGACGGTTTCTGAACCGGGAACTGGCCCAGGAATGGCGGATTTGAACTAGTGAAGGACTCGTCGATTCCGACGGGTCCTTACGATTCCATTCCTAAAAACCGCATGACCCGGCGGTTTTGGAACCGTCGATTCAGGAACCGGCAGAACCAGCGGTTCTACATCATAAATATTATAAAAAAAAAAGTAAGAAAAAGAAAAGAAAATTATGAAAAATGTAATTATAAAATAAATATCTAAAATTATTTTAGCATAAATAATAAAAAATTTATTTCCTATTCATAATATTTAATATGTTATTATTAACAACACAAGTAATAAATACATTTGAAATCATATATTATTAAGTTTATGCAGACTTCTAATCAAAGTAGACTTTCTTTCTTAATAATGTGTGATTCGTTTTTTTTTATTGAGAATTATTTATATCTTGAATATTTTATAGTGTCACATTGCTAATATAACAACTAAAAAGTACAAGTGATTGTATATAAATAAATACATAATTATAGAATTTCTTTTAACTAATGTTATGGACAATTATTATTAGGCTCAATGTTATTTCAAGTTAAAAATTTATTTTGCATTTTTTCTTAGTTAAATTAAGTAAATTATTTAATTGATTTTTTTATTTTTTTTTTCATGGTTCCCGATTCCTCTAGAACCGGAACCAAACCGTGGGAACCAGCGATTCCTAAGAACCAGGAACCGGATCGGCTCCCACGGGTCCTGTTTCAGCTCCATCACTTTGGAATCGGGAACCGGCGATTCGGGTCCGGTTCTAGACCCATCTAGCCTGAAGGATCATCGTGTGTGTGTCTATATAAATACATGTATACACACACACATAAGGTAAGACTCAAATAGAAAAGTTGCAAAACCATGAGGAGTAAACATGTATTGTTCCCCCACAAAATTCATAGCCTTTACCATCAAGCTGGAAAAAATCAATTACTAAGGGCAATATCCACAGGATCGAAACTTCTCTCCATTCCATGCAATCAGCTTTAGCAACAGCAGGAAAGAACTGCAACCGTGCCATCACAAAGCATAGGTAAAAAAGTTAACTTCAACCCCATTTTCACCATATTTTGGTAGGAGCAGGTGACGCAGAATACAACAGGAGTATATGTACATAATGCATGTTTTATGAAAAAAGTATAATTGTGTGGCTCAGTTCTTCAAACAAGTTGTGCAAAATTTATGTGGTCAATAAAATAGCATAAAATTGGAAGATGGTGACTTCCAAAGGAACAGTTATAGACTTGGGATAAGTATACTAATGACTTACTTGAAACATTAAAGATTGTTGAATTTTGTCATAAACATAGAGGACTTAATTGACTTGTTTGAAAAGTAAGGACTTAATTGAATATTGGCACAAACATAAAGGACCCTTATTCTGTATGAGGCATCCATTCTGCAAAACTAAATTAAGAATCTGTCGTGCCATATTCATGCAGCTAGTACAATTATGTAAAAAATAAAATCAGAGGTGTCCAATGAAGTTAAGGGTAGAAAGGTTGTGGAACAAACCTGTGGCAGTAAGGTGGGATAAGAACTTTGAAGCTTTTTCTAATTTGTATTCAGAAAATCAAGGGTAGCTTCGGCCATTACAGGATCAGCAAACTCACTGCATAAAACATAGGATGGGAATTAGAGGTGGTTGATTTTATATTGCTCAAAATAGTAAAGTAATATCTCATTAATTAGGTTTCAGGTGACAGAAAATATAATTAAGGAGAAGTATAATGTTCCAGGAGTAACAATTGCACAGGGATTAAACAATTGGATCATAAATATTATAGGTCCCTGGATCACTCCATGAAGGTTAGCCTCTTATAGATTTTATCCATTACAATGGGGGAATGAAGTCTATTTTGAGTCATTTCCTTTCTTATATATGTTTAAAGGCAGAGGGTTGGATTGAGGAAAGGCACAAGGAAAGGAATTGATCATATTTATAAGGGATAATGACGCAATCACTACCTCAATTTTACTCAAATGAGCAATTAACGATCTCAACTTTCAATTTAATCAATTTCATATCTGATAAAGTTTTCGTGCTCACCAATCTTTCCTCTTGATGATGTGGCATTCTTCACCTATAAGAATGCGCCACGTGTAAGTTGACTAGCATTTTAATTATTTTTTAATTTCTTTTCTATAATTATTTTGTTTAATTATATTTTGTATCGTAATCATAATTATAATTAATTTAATTCTAACAACAAAATAACATCATGCCCATTAAATAACAAGACAGCCTACCACAACACATCTAAGCAAACCTCTGGTAACCTTATGGGCTTTTCTTGTTTAGCCAAGAGTTTTGTAATGCCCTAAACTAAGGCGAATACAACCCGTCACGTGTCCTTCTCTTAAAAAAAAAAAAACACGCAAAAGCTTTAAAACTAAAAACCACAATTTAAAAATATATAAAATATAATCTCCATAACTTTCTCAGAGGTTACAATAGAAGGCTCAAAACTTATAAAACCTGTAAATAACAATCTTTTCAAATATCCTGTTGATCAAAACTCAGTTGGCATAAACCAAAGCCAACAGATCCAAAAATTCCTTCTAACTTCATAAATTCATAAAATTCTTAGAAAAACTATTAAAGATCTCAAAACGTAAAATTCCAAAATTCTTCAAAACATATGAAAATCTTTAACAAAAAGCCAAATTCTACATAAAAACTAAAAATTCCTTTCTCCAAGTCCTATGTCAAAATCTAGTCCTTAGCAGAATAGTCTAGACTACTATCGCCATCCCCCATGATCTATGTACAAATCATAATCAGATAAATCAAATACTATGTCTTTATCACCTGTACTTGAAAAATGAAAGGAATGAGCGAAATTGGCCAATACACCAATCCACAAAACAAATGCATATGCACAAACAACATATAATATTAAGTGCAACTTAACTAATGTTAACAGTCAAATTACTATCTTTATTAAGCCTACTATCAACACAATCTAGAACTACTATACATTAATTTCAGACCTGAAGTAACTCAGACTCCATTAGAAATCAATGAACTCTTTTGAAAATAAGTAATTATATACATATATTGGTGAATGTGTACTTCCCAAACACCTACAGCCATACTACCAAATCACTAAAATCTACCGGAATTATCTCTATGCACGAGTCTACTCGAGACAACCTCACACATAGATCATTAGGATGCCACATCAGTATCACTCTCTGCCAAGTCTTTACTAGTCATAACCAAACACACCCAAAAAAACAATTTGATTAAGCCAAATAGATTTAGATTCGTTATTCATTTGTTCCTACAACAATATATAGAAAACTAAACCTGGAAACACATGTTTAAGGACATTAGCCCAAGTCATTTCATTAAATATTTCGCGTACAACTTTTCTGGGCTCAAATTTACCTGTTCAAGGACAAAAATATCCATTTAAACAACATGAATTTACCTTTTTACCATTCGTTATAATTTATTTACTTATATATTACAAGTTTCTGCAATCATATATTATATACAAGCTATTTGATATATATATATATATATTTTTTTTTTTTTTTCGATGTGAGACAACTTAACGCTGTTTTGTGCGTATCACGACCAAAAAGACGAACTTTTGCTTGTTGTTCCATTAGTTACAAAAACCTCATTCTTGTTGCAGTGGAACCTCCATTGATAAGTATAGCCTCTATCAGAAAGCTGCTTGCCATACCTCATAGTCATAGTTTTTTGTCTTTATGAATACTCCTCAGTAGCAAAAGTGTTATTCCTTGAAAGAAGAAGGTAAAGTCTACAACCCTGTAAAGTCATTAGCTATGATGTCTCTTGTCGGTTGTGAAAAAAATGCTCACTTGTCGGTCCTTATATTAATTTTAATTCGTTAATGGATACACTCTGTTTTGGAAAGAAAAACAGAGGTGAAAGACTTAGCTGCATTTGGTGAGAAAGGTGGTACAGTGATTGTATTAATGGCTTGACTCGACTCGATTTTGGATTAAATCGGCTGGCTTCATGAAATGTACGAACATGTTTGGTCTTATTTGGTTTGCCAATAGTTCGTTTTTTTTTTTTTTTACCATCCTGATCAAATATGGTGATTTTCGTTGTTACAGGTTTAGGAGGTTTTTTTCAATGTCTGAATCTCCTTACTGGGGGTAAGAGATCTGTTAATTTAATTATTATTAATTTAATTGCATAGATTGGCAACAAGTGTTGTCAAAGAAAACTTAAAGAGACCATAATTGAAAAATTCAATGTCAAATAGTTTGTAGAATCCTCGTCTTCCAGCAAAACCTCGCAGATGTTATCAAACAAATTACATAAACCAGTGTCCAGATTCCCAACCAACGGCTTCAACACCATCTTCACTTCCCTTCCTATAGATAGATAGTACTTTGCGGCTCGGGTTCCAAGGTCATTCCACGGCCAGGCATTTTCCTCTTCATTATTTAGTTGTTATATGGTGATAACGCAGACACCAAATTGTCCCGCATTGAAAAATATTTATCAAATAGCGTTATATAATATGTGGTATAGAAACCCGGGCTTGGAGAAGGAAAGCCTACAAGCTAAGCATAAAGTAATTGGGTAGGATCGATTGGGTTTGTTTCGTAATTTAATGAGCCCAATGTTATTTTGTTGCTATAATTATAGAAATGAAATTAAAAAATAATTAAAATGTCTTGTCAACTTACACATTATATTCTGGTGGAGAATGTCACATCATCAAGAGATAGGATTGGTGTACATGAAAACTGATATATTCTGGTGGAGAATGTCACATCATCAAGAGATAGGATTGGTGTACATGAAAACTTCGTCGAGGTATGAAATTGATCAAATTGAAAGTTGGGGTAGTTAATTGCTTACTTGAACAAAGTTGAGGTAGAAATTGCGTCATTATCCCTATTTATAATTGGATGTCCAAAGTATGCACAATGAAACCCTGTTCCTTCCCCCTTCTTCAAATGATTACAACGTAAACATAGAGCCAATTTCCTCTAAATTGGGGAAACCCTTAGAAGGCCTACACCCTTCCACTATCATCCAAAATTCCAAGAGGAGAAATCTAAATCCCTCAACAACATAAAAGGAATTCTTGCCACTCACATCAGTCACCTAACATAAGCAAAAATGCATTGTAGAAGCCCTCATGATGCAACCCAACTCTTGTTTCTAAAGTTTCTCCCTTAGAATCCATTTCCTCCCCTCCAAATTCTTTCTCCTAAATATAGAGTAAACCATTGTTTAAATCTCTCAATGGACTGCCATTCACATTTAACTCCTACAATGATGGTTACTATAAGCTATCAATCTAATGAAATCTCTGAAATGTTAACATTTTTACATTCACATATTATGTGGGAAAAAATAGAAAAAAAAAAATACCATCAAGTGTAATAAGACAAGCTTCTTACCGACTTAAGCATGATCGAAAGAATGCTTTGAGACTTAAATCAGCATCATGAAGAATCGTATCCCCAAAATCTAGATAAAATTGAAGAATAGCCTGAATTAAGCACGAAATGGGACACATCAATTTAAGTCGCACTTTAGAAACAAAACTACCATACAAAACCTTTTCGAATGTCATGATCACCTCCAAAACACAAATACTTATAACTCGCTGCCCTTTCCTTTGCTTTATAACCACTAGTTGCTACCAACGGGGAACCAAAATGCCCTTTAAAATTGAAGTAGCTTTTCAACATATATACCTATTGGTTTGTTAATTTTTTTTTTCTCCTTATTTATTCTTTTCACAAAAGTTGTAATGCCCTAAAACAAGGACATTAAAACCTACCACATGTCCTTCTTTTTCTAAGAACACGCCAAGGCTAGAAAATACTAATCCACATATTATATCAAAAATACAACTTCAGTACTCACATATAAAGGGTTCCTATTAAACAATTCATCGTATAAATAATACTCTTGAATTAACTTGTTGGCATAAATCAAAGCCAACATCATCCTGACTAATAACTTAACTAAAAAGTCCTATAAAGAAATCTTAAATTCATAAAGTAAATAAAATCTTTCAAACTAATAATAGTTTCAAATTACACTTCATAGATTATTAAATTATCTTCCTATCTCTAGGAATCCAAAATCAATTTCTATTGATCCTTAGCAAGAAAGTCAAGTTCACTATTGCCATCCCCATGAGCTACAAAGATGTCATATCTAGTATGATCATAAATCATCTTATCTTCTCCTGTTCTTGAAAAATGAATGGAATGAGCAAAAACGCCTAGTACGCCAATCCACAAAACAAATGCATATGCACACGCAACATATATATCAAATGCAATTTATTCTAATGCAACTAATCAGATTATTATCTTTATTAAGCCAGTTAAACAACACAATTTAGAACTATGAATCCTTAGTTCCAAACTTGGAATAACTCAGACCCCTGAAAATCAACCAACTTTTGAAAATAGGTAATTATATACTTATATCAATATTAGAGAATCATCCACACACCACAGCTTCTGCCAAAACTTAATCTACCGGAATCATTTCTATGCACGAGTCCACTCGGGACAACCTCACACATAGATCATCAGGGTGCCTCGTTAGTATCACATTCTGCGTGGTCTTTACTAACCAAAGCCAAACACAAGCAGCAAACATAATTTCTTATTGTCGTAAAGAATTAAGTCAATTTAGAATTCTGATCCTACATCACATACAACAAACAAATCTAAGCTACAAGCACATACAACAAACAAGGAATGGTCGTACCTGAATCAATTTCCAAAGAACGGGACTCTAATTCACCAGATCTCCTTTATAACACAACTCTAATTCACCAAAACCTGATAATATGAACAGAAACAATTTCAATGAAATACATCATTGAATAAACCTAATTTCATATATCATCTAAGACCTTAATTTCAAAAGGAAATACAAATTCGCACCTTCCTCCTTTCTTTCAATCCAACAAAATCTCCAAAAGAAAAAATGTCCCCAAATATACAAATTTCTCCAAAGATCACATTTCCTTAATAGATCTTATAAACCTTAAAATTCCATTTAACGAAATCAGACCAAAAAAATCAACAAAATTCATCTTTATACTATCATAAAGATTAAGAATATATAAAATTATCTAAAAATGTGATCTTTAATTCTTCTTGATTACTAAAATCCAGATCTCCAAATCAAAACAGAGTTTTTCTTCGATTGCTCCTTCAAAACCAAAAGAAAACCCTAAGGAAAAGATAGATCTTTGAAATCCTAAAAAAAAAACAGATATGCGATTACCTTGATTGGATCTTCTAAATATCCTTAGATGCTAGGAACAAGAATAGAGAGGATTTTCTAAGTTTATGAGATATTTTAGAAAAAGAGAAAATGATGGATTATAAAGAGATTTGGTGGAGACTTTTCATCTTTTGTAATGTACGTCAGCATTTGGTAATTCTATGCCAGTGGTGTAAGGTCGAAGGTCGGTGGTGTAAGTGTTAATGCTAGCGACCTTGAGCTCTCAAGTTGTTTTTTTCCTTCGTCTTTGCACCGACAGTGTACAAGGCTACACTAGTGGTATAGAAAGTTAGACTTACAGTGTTTAGCTAGCTTAGCCATGTACCCATTTGATTTTCCCTCCGTCTCTTCGTCTTCTCTCGCGTATCTGATAATCGATAAAAGTAATTAATTTAAACATTAGAATTGACCATAAAATCCTCTTATTTTATATCAAATGACATCTTTACCCTTCAATATAAAATATTTTTTGCATATTCCAGAGGTAGTCTAATCCTACAATAAAATCATACTGTCGTGAGTAGCAGCAACTAATTAACAGAACAGTTAGCACATCTCAATTACGAACTTAATATAATAAAAAAATAATAAAAACAGTCAACAAATTAGTATGATTGATATGAGAAAGAATCAAAACCAGCAAGAGAAGTCCATAAGAGGTCCTTGATTGAGATAACGAAGCAATCGCACCTTGAAAAAACTTGTTGATTTGAGGATAAACCCTAGCTACAAGGTCCTTTGAGTTGTCATTCTTACATAACTCGCGAAGCTTCTTCACCTACCAATACACAATGTAAATGCGGATTACACACAAACACGTAGTTGTAATAATGTTTATATGAAAACCTAAGAGAAATTAGTTACGATTAGATGGAATGTGGAAAGAGGGGATTACGGAATGGAGAAGAGAAGGATCGGAAGCAGGATCATTGGCAAAATTGGAGTCCCTGGCGCAATTTGATAGGGTTCGGAGATGGAAGTCCCAGTCTCTGTTTCGATCCACCATTGTTGGGGGCGGGGGGGGGGGGGAAGGGAGAGAGAGGATAGAGTCAACCTTGAATTGCGTCCCGAATTCGAAGATGCTACACAGAGCAAAGGTGGAGGACGAGTAGGAAGTTAACTGTTTAACGACTAATGAAACGCACCGTTCTTGCCGGGCCTCAGCTGTAGCTTCAGCATCCAATCCTTACACATGAGCAAAAATAATAGGCACGTAATTAGTGTCTATGGTCTGCTTGGATGGTCTCTTTTCATATGTATCGTATTTATATCGAAATGGGTTTAATTTTTTTATCAGTTTCTTAATAAATATTTTATTAGAAAAAGATTTTTAAAAAGTATATGTATCTACCTAAAAAGCTAACCAAACAATCTTATGTTATCCTCCTTGTGATTGAGTTTATGGCATTCATGGAATTAGATTCAATGATGAATTGATCATGGTCTATTTCATGGGCCAGCTTTAAGCCGTGGCATAAGGCCCACACTTCAACTTCTAGCAGGGTCTGAGCAGCAACCTTCTGAGCTTTAACACATATAATATTTTCATCATGACCTCGCTTTACCACACCTATACTAGCATAAGGCTTGAAGGGAAGGTGTGAGGCATCATAGTTAATTTTGAGCCATCCCAAAGGTAGAGCAATCTCGACGGAATCAATGAGAGGTTTTGGGCGCCGCCGGGGGGGGGGGGGGGTGTTCGGGTTGCATTTTCCTGGCTTTCTAAAAACTCTAGAATTCATGTGCAGCAGCTCTAACATTAACAAATCAATTTGAGTTGTTACAGCAATGTTATTTCTTTTTAGCCAGAGATGATATAAGATGAATGGGATCATACAATATGTAGGACATGATGTGGCATTTGCAGAGCACTTGTTCTAGTTAAGGAGTCATTTAAGCCGGTCTCCAAAGTTAAGGTGGCTAAGTTGCGGAATGTTAACACTAAGAGTCATGAGGGCATCAGATAAGGCCGAGCAGGAGAGGAAAAGATGTTCAACAGATTCAGTATTGCCACCAAAGACGCAAGAGGTGGGGACATTGATACCTCGTCTGCATAGGTTGTCCTTTATCGGTAAACCAATATGGAAACCTCTCCAAATAAAATACTGAATTTTTCCTTTTTTTTACCGGGGGGTAGAGGGGTGGGGGTGTTGTTTCAGGATTCAGCCAAGGGGGTGACCAAATTTTTCATAAGTAGATTTGATTGTAAAATCATCATAAAATACCTTGGACTAAGCCAAGACATCATCTTCAACACTGGAAGAATCAATAAAGACCGAACCCAATCTATTGAGGATATTAGAATCTAGTAGATAGGAAAGGACGGATTCACCCCAGGCGTTAACATCCAGCCAGGCATCAGCCAGGATTTTTTGAAGAGATTCCTTTTGGAAAGGCCCATAAATGAAGGAGATTGGTGCCCTAGAAACATACAAAACATCCATCCAAAAAAGGATAGTCTTTCCATTCCGAAGCCTCCAAGAACAAAAGGAATTCAGATTTATCGAGGCCTCCTTCATATCCTTGGCCAGCCTGCTAGAGCTATTAGTGGTACTTCTCTTAAAGAGACTTACCCATGGTACCCATTTCTTCTTTAGTTTCCAAGCAAGATTCATTACAGGCTTGGCTTCGTTTCCTCAAATTCCATAATCCTACCCCTTCAAGACTCTTAGGTAGAGTCACTTTGTGCCATGCAAGGCCATGAAAGTGTTGTTTATCGTCATTTCCACTCCAAAAGAAATTCCTTATGGTTCTTTCGATTCTATCCAAGACACCTTTTGGGATAGAGAATGCTTGCATATAGTAAGATAATATGCCTTCGATGACTAATTTCATTAGAATGGTACGTCCAGCTAAGCGAAGGAACTTGGACTTCCATCTTGTTATTTTGGTTCTTATTTTATCAATGATGAAGATGCAATCACTGCTTGTTATATTCCTAAAACTTATGATCCTAGATACTTTCCCAGATTACTAGCCTCATCTACACCTATATTTTGCGCGATTTGCTCTTTGATACTTGAGTTGACATTATGAGAAAAAATTATTCTGGACTTGTTTAAATTCACCTTATGCCCCGACCAATTGCAGAAGATCTGGAAAGCATCCCACGTGGCCAATGCATTTTCCGTAGTAGCCTCTCTCATAAGGATGATATCATCCGCAAAAAGCAAATGGGAGAAACTTTTATTAGTATTCCTGAACCTAATTGGTTTCTACCGTCTCAAGTTGACTAAGGAGGTGATCCATCTGCTAAGAATTTCCATTGTGATAATGAAGGGATATGGGGACATGGGTTCCCCTCGTCTTATTCCTCTAGAGGAGGCAAACTCATTAGAGATTTTACCGTTAGGGATGATGGATAAGGTCGAGGATGTAAGACGAGATGACGACCCGAATGAGATGTTGGGGGAAGTTCATGAATTTTAGAGCTTTGTCAATGAAATCCCATTCTAATATGTCAAAAGCTTTTTCAAGTCCAGCTTCCAAACCATCCAACCAATTTTTCCTTTTTCCCTAGACAAGCTGCTCATGATTTCTTGCGTTAAAATGCATATCAGCCATACATCTCCCAGAAGAAAACAGATTGGAGGGGAAATAAATGTCATTAAGGAGGGGTATGACACGGTTCACAATAACTTTTATAATGATTTTAAAAACAGTAGCTAAGGTTCTAAATCGAATGATGTTGCTCCCGCTTTTTTGGAATAAGGACATAAGTTTTTGATCATAAATTTGGAAAGTAACCAGGCATCATTTTTCATCTCTGACCTTATATCCCACCGTGTTTCAGAATATTGAAAGAATGCAAAATCAAAACCATCTACACTTTGAGTCTTATTTCTACCAATACTCTTTAAAGCACACCATAATCTCATCATTGGTAGGAAGCCGATAAAATCATTATGACAGTTCCCATGAATTTTTTGCACCCCCCGGCGCGAGAAGTCATTATGGTTTGAAGCAGCTAGTTTTCCGACGGAAAAAGGTTAAAGAAATAGCAACGAATGAGATTTCTAGCTGAGTCTCATACGAAACCCAATTATGATTGCTGTCATGGAGGCCCCAGATACGTATTTTAGCACGTCTGGCCAAGTTAGAGATTTGAAAAAATTTAGTTTTTCTTTCTCCTTCAATTATCCATTTAGATCTTGCCTTCGCAGCCCAAAGGACCTCCTTATGCCTTAGGGTAGAGTTTAAGCTCACTTTAACAAAAAAGGGCATTGAGAATACTGTGATGGTTGGAGGTAAGGGACTGATCTAGTCTGTTTATAGTATCCACGAGGAAGCCTTTTTCTGGGCAATAATGCCAAAAGTTTCCTTGTTCCATTTTCAAATTTCTGTGTAAGAGAGGAAAGGGAGAAGGGAAAAGGAAGGTGGTTTTTCCATGTTTTACTAACAAGGGAAGAAAGAGAAGATGCTAAAGCCACATATTTTGAAAACAGAAAGGTCGGGGATTTAAGAGGGTTGACCAGGCTAGGATTAGTTGAAAAAAGGATGAGTTGATGATCGCTAGGAATGGCCATGAGAAGGCTTGGAATCTGGAATGAAAGATTTAAGAACTATTGGTCCAAACACAGTCAAGATGGCATTTGATTTATTAAGTTGCTCCGGGTGTAAGGGGGACCCCTAAAGCCAATATCTACGTACCACAATGATTCATGCATTGTTGTAATCTATCAGCCCTACTCTAACAATGCCCCTACCTTCCCACTTCTCATTATTGATACAAATTCATTGACGTCACCAATGAGCATCCAAGGGTCTTAAGAATCTCATATGCTTTTCCCAAAGAAGTTTATGTACTTGTATATGTACTAACATAAATAACCGAAACAAAGAAAGGTTGAGAATATTGTACCTAGCACGTAATGAACTTCCTAGCTCGAATGAAAAAGAGCATCGACAACAGTTTCCTAATTCTTCTAGAAAATCACAATACCACCACTAAATCCCACAGGTCCACACAGAAATGCCCATCGCACAGGAGCTGATTGCCAAGAACTTCAACCCCCATCTAGCATCCGAGTTTTCAAGAGAACGAGGAGGTCCGACATACATCCTAACCAGATTTCTTATATAATGCTAAACAGAGCTCTAGTGGAGCCACTTGTATTCTAGGATAAGACACAAAACGATACATGGCGGTAGCCGCCAAGATTTACCACATTTACATCAATCATAGCCACATTCATCATGAAAAAAAAGCTGAAACCATGATAGATATCCGACATCATGGTGCCTGAGTCAGAGATGTCTATTCTAAAGAGCAGGTTGGTGGTTGGTTTGATTAGGAGAGTTTCCCCTCCCCCCAAGATCCATTGTTGGAGGTCCTCCTCCCAAATGTACTCTCACTGGATACCCCACATGTCTATGATTGGGGAGGTCCTTGTTAGCGCTCAGTAGCTCATTTCCTTGTGGTCTCCTTTCCACATGTTAAAGATGCTCTCTATGTTGATACTCCTTACTGCGCGAGGTTAGATTAACATCTCGCACTTCCTCATGGTGTGAAGGTGGTAGCGAAGTTTGTCTGCAATTATCCCGCCTTGAATGTTAGTCTCAGTGTTAGCTCCATATTTGGTGAGCTTTCTCGAGCATCTCAGGATATTGCGTGAATCAATTTGACCCAGATTCTTGTGAGTTGTCCGGATAGTGGACATGCGATATCTCTAAACAAGATCATAAATTGCTAATTGGTCTGGTCCCTTCATCTATCAATAGTGGTGGGTAGGATTGATGTTAGCTTATAAAGAAAAAAAATTAAGATTCTATTTATTTTGAGAAAAATATTTTTTTTAAATCTATATTATTTTCTTTTTTAAAAAATGTGAAAGACATTTGTCTTTTTTAAAAGAAACTTAACATTTTTTTTAAAGAACCACTTACATTTTTAAATAGAATGTTGTTTTTAGTACTGTTTTCTACGATAAATGATCTATTTTATACATTATATTACTAAATTACTAATTCCAAACACACTTTTCAATATTTTTATGTAAAATAAACCAAACACGTAAAATATATTATTAACAATATATTTTATTAAAAAATTAAAAACAATTGAGACCTAATAAAAATTTTGTTAAGTTGAAATCTAAGTTCTATATTATTAAAACCTTATAAAATGTTTGTGCAATTTTTTTTTTGTCTTTTTAATTTTTCCAAAGTTGGTGAGCCTTGATTAGCCCCTTCAAATCCAGCAATAATTAGCTGCTCTGATATTATAATATTTTATTGTGATCATAATAAAATAGTGATTTTGAGTTTTGTTATCTTTCCTTTATTTGGAAAAGTTCTTACAAGGGAGGAACATGATATCAATGATTTTTATTTTACAAAGGAATTTGAAGAGACGAAATTGTAATTTCATTTTTCACGTATCTATGATTATCTTATTATCCTACATGTCTTTGTTATCTATATTACTATCAAGGGCATTGCTTATTAATCATATTATATATGCATTCAATTCCATTCTATTAATAAACATATTTAAATATTGGAATAAATTTCCTATCATCTTCCCTATTCCATTTCTTCAATTCCAATCCATTTAATTCCACAAAATTTGAGCATACCAAACAACATATTAGAACGATTGATGGAGACAAGTTTAGTGAACTTTTTCTTGAGATTTTTACTTTGTTATAATTTAATGTTTATCATTTTTATTTACATTATCTAACTTAATATATGAAATAAATTATAAATATGTACTTAATGCCTCCTCTCTAAAAATGAGCATTGTGACCCTTGATCTTTAAAATAGTGCCTTTTGACCCTTACGTGGTAATTTTGCCCGTCAAAGTATAATGAGAAGTAGTTTAGTAATTTTTAATTAATTTATTAAATAGTAAAATTGTAATCCCCCAAATTTTCGTAACATGATTTAACAAATACTAAAAATGTAATATTTGATTATTTAGAATAATTGGAATAAGTAGTAAAATCACTCCAAATTTTTCTCGATTTACAAATGTCAAAAATGAATTTGATTATAGTTAGAAAAAAAAATCATTACCAAAAAAATATTTCGAAATACAAAACTGAACTTCTATAACCTCAGATAATTTAAAATTACTGAATTCTTTAAGCTCAATACTCGGCATAAATCAAATGCTTGTTAACTAATGAAATAAATATTCGAAATCTAATAACAATATTAAGTAGCATGTAGACAAGATATGTTATTATAGATAACTCATGTACAATAAAACGTAATATTTGGTAAAATAATCACTAGTTCAACAAGAAATCATAGTTAACCTTGAATTTAAGTCACAATAACAAACGATTAATTTCAAACCCGATAATTACAATCTATTAACAGTACTTTTGGTATAGTACGATAATCTAAAAATGAATTACTAGGATTATCAATACATAATAGATACTAATACCGAGCAATAATTATTAATTTAGATCTAAAATAAAAATTTCAAACTCGCTATTATACTTGTTAAGAACTTCTGAATTTATTAAGACTTAGTTCCTAAATCAATTTATTGAACTTGAAAAATGTAAATTTAAGTACTTAAAACAATTAATTATGTAAATTCGAAACTAAAAATTTGTACGAGCAAATAACTTAGAGTTTCGTATAACTTAGGAAAACTCTATTTCGATAAAACGTATAAATAACAGGAATAGATACGCAAATAAATTATTTTCTAATAAAAATATTTTTGTTAATAACTAAAATATATAATATATATAAATATATAAGAGAGAATGAAAATCGGACAATTGCACCGCTGTAGAAATTGAGGTCTGGAACGTGATCAGCAGACCTTCCCACGCGCGCTGATTCTCTCCGAGCAAGACAAGCACTTCACGCGCGCAGCAGAGTCAGGCGCTCCATTCTCACGCGCAAGCATCGGCCCCAGCGCACGGACAGCAGCAGCAAGGATGACTGAGCTTCATCTCCACGCAGCAGCAGCTCCACAGCATCAACGAGCAGCACTTCACACACCACACTTCACGCGCTGGCAGCAGCCTCACCCACGCACGTAGCAGCAGTCCACGCATCAGCCAACCACTTTACACAGCTGGAAACAAAGGAGATGCCCTACATTCACACGCACACAGGGCCTGCTCCACCGAACGAGGAAGGATAACTTAACGCGCTGCAATTCCTTCTCCACGCATGACAACCGCTCGCATTGAATATCACGAACAGGGCAGCACACCTCAGCAGCAAATTCTCCACGAGCAGCAGACCAGAGCAGCCTCCCACGTACAACATGTGAAAGTGACAAAAGACAACAACTAAGGAATTCTAAGCTGGAATAAAGAAGATTTCACATTGGAACAGAGGAGATTTCACATTTGGAATAGAGATCACGTTGAAGGCAGAGACGAACAGTACGAACTTGGGAAAAATATATATATATATATATATATTTCGGCTGCAGCAACCCAAATCACGAACAGCAAGGCAAATGCAATTTCCGTCCAGCCGAATTTGCATAATTTGAGCTCCTAATTTCCATATGAAAATGACCTTTAAACCAATCAAAACACTCCACACAAGATCAACATTAAATGAGGAAGTAATTCAGCTCAAATCAAAGTCAAACCGAGCTTCAAATAGCCATGTATTCCACCGAGAATAACAGCTGCAGCAGGTGGGAAAACAGCTATGTAAACTGCAGCAGAAAACTTAGAATTTGGCCTCTGTTTCACACGAATTTTTAACCCGATTTTTATGCAACTTGAGCTCCTAACTTACACACATAAACAACCTTAATTAACTACCAAACAAATACATT
Organism: Combretum micranthum; assembly: GCA_024138025.1. NCBI lineage: Eukaryota > Viridiplantae > Streptophyta > Magnoliopsida > Myrtales > Combretaceae > Combretum > Combretum micranthum. The sequence continues at coordinate 264,406 of JAMXBD010000543.1, read as the reverse complement.
TAATTCCCCTTGAAATCAGCCACAAATTTCAAACAAATTCATCAAAAATTCATTCTCAAATTCACATGAAATTTCTACCCGAAAATTAACATCAGAAAACTTGAATTTAATAAGTCCCAAAACACCCTCTTTTGTGTCCTAACTCTAACCTAACATTAGTACATATATATGACTTGAGTTAGTTATAAATTTAGCTCTCAACTCTCACAAATTCACTCTAAAAATATAGAGCTACAAAGGAAATTGCGACCAGCCCTCTTCACCTTGCATATACATCCACCTAGACAACCTTTGAGGAGTTCAAAAACAATATAAACTTTACACTACTTCAATATCCTATCCAAAGCATCAACCACATATAAAAACATCAATTCCCTCTTCCAAACAACACCAAAAACCAAGTTGAATAGCCTTTGGTACATCATATATTCAAGTTTCAATATAAAAGGTAAGAATATGTACATAGATACTAGTTTAGTTAGATTAATTTTTGTTAGTTACTCATCCTTCTACTATACTCTTTAGATCACTACTTCACCGAGAAGGAGGAACTAGACCACGTCTATTGTCTAACAAAGTAAGAATCATATCAATTTCAAACATTCATTATGTTTGCTCTTTAGAAATTTATCTTAGAAATTATCAAAATTAAGCTAGTAGTATATTGATGATATTTAGACTATTTAATATATAAATACAACAACTTGAAGATTTTTAAGTATAGGAATTCAAATCAAATAAAGGAAAAACCAAAACCAACCTAAACTACAACAAGCTAAATCGAACTTTGAATAACTCATGTAGACCATTGGAAAGAATGAATAAACTGTATTGATATGTTTGTTATAAGCCAAAAACGACCCCACCAATGGAAAGAAACACGAAAAATCCTATGAAATCGACTACTTATTTGTTAAAAACGATAAGAAACGAATTAGATATTACAAAAACAAAACGGAATTTCTGCTGCCAAATCTACACGAACAGAGCCGGCTTTTCTTGTACTTTCGTCCCCTTAATGACTTTGTTTGATAAAACTAAGACCATTAATGGATTGTACTCGGAAAATACTACGAAAACGACTATTTATTCGTCAAAAACGGATTAGAAATGAGTTGGATATGATCAAAACAAGTTTCGACTACAACTATTAGAATTCACTTGAAACCTATGTATGTTCTTCATAAATTTAAAAATTGTACAAGTCTCTTTACTTGAAATAATTTCACTACTATAAAGTACTCTTCGAGTACTATCAAATCAACTATTTATACAACGAAATCGGATTTAAAACGAATAAGAAATCACAATAGAAATTCACTCAGTTTCACTTTTAAACATATCAATGTTACTGTTATTTCTATTAAATAGTTATGATTATTACTAATATTATTACTACTGTTTATAGTATTCCGTATTATTAATATTTTCATTAGAGTTATCAATATTGTTATTTTACATTAAAGTCACTATAATTATACTATCATCAATTCTACTTTTGTCACTTATGTATTAATTACTAGTTATCTAAAAATTGTTGTTTATTATTATACTGTATTTAATACTAATACCGATATTGATTTTTCAATACTAATATTACTAATAATATTATAGTATTACACTTACTTGTTTTACAACAAAAATAAAACTGAAATATAATAGAAATTTGATATATCTACATACGATTTTTATAACTTTTGAAAGATATAGATATTAAAACATACCCTTAAATAAATAGAAATACCAATTTGAGAGACAGATAAGGTTGACGGGCAAAGAATTAATAAATAAAAACTTTTTAAAAGCAGTAGAACTTAAGAAAAGACAAACCTCTAAATAAAAATATAGATAGCAATTAATAAAAACTATACCAAATACCGATACAGAATAGTTAGGCACCTATAAGAATCCAACTAAATATTTAACAATACAGTAATTAATATGACAGACTTAATTTAATATCCGACGATAGAGATCAACACCTTTAAATTATAGGAAGACTTCTCTTACAGAAATAATCCAATAATAAATTTCTGTTATTTCCTTTCATAGGCAAATAGATCAATTCCGGACTGCCAGTAGCTTAGCGAGGACCACAGGTGAAGGAATTCTGATGATCTACTATTTGCTTGTGATTGCTACTGCTTGCTGTTATGTTGATTGTATTGCTTGTATGGAATGACTGATTGATATGAGTGTTATCATCTGCATGATCACCTGCATAAATGGATAAAGATAATTATTCGACTAAGCTAATTGGATATACTCGTCGCATGTGCTTGATCCCCTTTGTAGGAAATGTCCCAATTTTGAAAACAAAAGTATTTTGAAATGTATTTTAAAGAAATCCGACTTGGAATATTCCAGGTTATTTTTATATCCTTTGGAAAGGAAGAATTTATACTCAAAGAGTTTATGAGATAAACATGGGACATTTCCGAGTATTGTTGTGACAGTGGATGTGGCCTGAATTTGGTCCACTGGTCACTTGGCGATAGATGTTACCTGAATTTGGGTCTATCCGCCGGATTCACCTTTATAGGTGATGGTTCTTTTTGGCAGTAGATGTTACCCGAGTCGGGTCTACTTGTGCGATTCACCATAGATTGGTGATGGATTAAAGAATGACCATTAAATTGGCATTATATATATTTAAATATGAACCAGCGTAAATCACGTGAACACGTTGGGAATATTTGTTGTTACCAATGGCGGTTAAGCATTGGGTGAGTCTGGATGGACGAAACCACCAGGCAGTCTCGTACGGTTAAGGCGAGGTGTCCCATGCGGGTAAGTATGGGAGACAACTGAAGTGTAGACAGGTAAATCTACATCGTCTATGGTTCCGGACCCCCATAGATGTGTTGCTTGCATTCATTACGTATGCATTCATATTGCGTATAGATAGATTTGCATGAGTGATAATTAATGTTTGATAACTTGCGTGACCGGTAGTAGTGAGGAATGAACTCACTGAGCCCGTGGTTCGCTCACCCCCCCTACAGTTTTTGTGCAGGATAATTACTAGCTGGGATTGGGCTGGGAATGTGTGAAGAGAGCTTCTCCAACGAAACCTATTGAAGATAGAGATAGAAGATATGGAAACTTAGAATGTAAATTAGATGAATTTTGAATTTTGTATGTTGTAGTTTGGAAACCCAATTTCACTATTTGGTGGGGGATACCGATTCTCTGCGATCTTGGTGGAAACTGGAAAATAGGATTCCATAGTTGAAATATTGTAATATATCATATCATTTGTATGATAAACTTTTATAAATAATAGAGTCTTGTATACTCTGACATACAAGACGGCTCTCATGTTACGGGTGCACACGTGATATGATAGCTTTAGTTAAATCCTGTTAGGCCCCCATTTAGAGTCGTGACAAAAATAGAATTTAAAAGCATTTTTCTAAAAATTTAGAAGTGTAAGTGCATTATTTCAAATATCAGAATCTAACACCTAAAGCAAATAAATATATTGCATCTTCGATTGTAATGATAACTTAGTTCAAAATGATTTAGAAAATAAACACATGAACAAATAAGAAAAGTCAATAATCTTATGATATTTGGGTGGGTGGAAACGTGGACTGGTGATTGTCTATAGTCTTATAATCTAATAACATCTTTTATGGTTTCTCAAGTGAGAAATACTAGGTTCGAATCCCTCGTTCCTCGATGTAATGGCCAAAATATATATATGGAATAGTGATTAAATATAATTGCAATATTTAATGAAGAAATATTAGCTAACTTTTTATTTAACTATATTTAAATGATATAAGCATTAAATTTAGAAAATACCAAAAATTATCCTCGTTTATTTATGGGCACTGATTAGATTGATTGGATTTTTGAATTTATGATTTGGTTAATTTTCATTCTAACCATTAAATAATGTTTTGATATGGTTCACACTAGAGAGTCAACCTACGGTTATAGCATAAGAATAGTATATTTATATAACATATAATCTTGTATGAAAAAAAAAAGTATTAAATTCAATTCATTGAATAATAACAAGTATTGATTCAATTCATTCAATAATAACAAGTATTGATTCGTATCAACAGTAAGTCAAGTCCATTACAACAAAAAAATTTCACATATTTATTAGCTACTAATTTTATTCATAAAGATAATATTTAACATATATTTTGAACCAATCTCTTTATATCATTTATAGGTTATGTATACAAAAGTTTAATAATTCTACATTTCAATAAAAGTGAACTAAAAATTTTTTTAGGTAGTATATCATAGCATAAAAAATTCTTAATTACAAGTAAAATATTATTATAATTAAAAAAAGTCCAATTTATCCTTCTAAACCAATAAAAATCTAAGAATTGGCTACAACTCAATTGTAGCCATTTGTTTCATGAAATAGTTTTTTACAATCTTTAGAAGAAAAACTAATCATTTTAAAACTTACAAAAATAGGTTTACTAAAAAAAAAAAAAAAAAAAAAAAAAAAAAAAAAAAAAACTTAAAACCCTGTCTTCAAATTGTTGTTTGTAAGTCCTTTTATAGAAGAAAGTAAACCCTAAATTTTTCAATCTTTACTTTCTTTAATCTTTGGTGCAATATTCATATGTATATATATATATATATACATATATATTCTTAGTTTTACCAATAACTTTATAATTTTCATAAAGAATCGAGGAAGATTTGGATTCAAATGGTAAAAATTAACTTTCCTATTTTCCTCCTCTTATCTTTTCCTTCTTGTGAATCTGTTGCCAAACAAAAAAAAAATTAAAGGATAAACTACATCGAAAGGTCACAACTCTTATTCCTGAAAATTTTCAGACTAGTATAAAACAATGGAATAATAGATGTGAAGTAGATAGTGAACTTAGGACTTGACAAAAACCCTAAAATGAATCTGTGTGCAGATATGAGTTCATTAGTAGCTCCAGACCCAAATAGAAATTTTCTAGCCCTTAAAAGATACCAAAGACAAGATTTCATAATTTGAGCCAATAACCCAAGATATAATTATAAGTAAATCAAAATTTCGAATATAATAAAAGACGATTCATTTATAGAACATATTGGTTATAAAATGATAACTAAAAGATAAGCTGTTAGGATTATAAATACACGATGAGAAGAAAACATATCTACAATTGCAAATCTAAACTTCAAATAAAAATTTAGATTGCACCATTATTTTAGTTAGGAAATTCTAAGCCTATAGATATTAAAACCCTAATTTGACCTATCGGGCCTAGAAAATCCTAATTGCTTAGGATAAAACTCTAAAAATACTCAATTGCATAAACTTTAAACTCAAAATTTGAACTCAAGAATAATCTAGGAATATTATAGAGGCTTTAAATGAACTTTTAGAAATAAAACCTCTATATAATTGATATAATTATACGCATATAGCTTAGTAAACTACATGAAAACCTAGATATTTAATATTAAGTATTTCTTCTTACCATACATATAAATCACGGCGCAAATTGAATCAAGTTAACCGGCCGTACCCTTTGCAAAGTCCTCACCGTCATTTAAATCTTCAATTTGAGCAAGTTACTCTCAAATTGCCAAAATGAAAATGACAACCTAGCTAATCATTATCTCCCAACAAGTCTCCTCATTAAATGAATTGAAGACGTCAAATTCCCTTGTGAAAAACCGTCACTCCATCTCCATATTTACTGTGAAACACACAAGAATTAGACAAAGGAATTACAAAACAAAACAAATCATTCACCATTTGTTGTAACCGTGAATCACATAGAAAGTTCAAGATTTAGACTTAGTCAAACTTTAAACAATTTAACTTACGAAGCTCCAATAAGAATCCACTAAATTGACACCCAAATAACAACTAGTAGACTTTAAAATTTCCCCCTCAAACAAGTGTAAAGTCGGTCCTTGAAGCTCTATAAGCTGATTGAAACAACTTGCTCAAGTTGTCCAAATTACCATGTAAAACATAACCATTTCATATACCTATAAACATCATAATCTAACAATAAATCGACATTAAGAACAACAAACAAAGGCCATAAATTTCCCTAAACTAGAACCGCAATAGCTACCTCCTTCCAAGACAACATATATCAAACAAAACAACACTTTTTCCTCCAATTTGAACCCGTGACCCACTATGAAAATCAAACAAAAACACAAACCAACTTCAACACTTTCAATATCACTTCTTCCACCGTGAGTCTCTAAGGTGGGGAAAGCCTCCATTAACTTGAAACAAATCAAGCTTCAAGAGTCAAATTCTAAGGTAAGAAAGTCTCTTTCCAAGTTTATTATTCTTAGAACATTTAGAACTTATCTCTAAGCTTTTCTAGCACTAAGTTTGGTTCACTTGAAAGGGAAGAGTTTTTCACCTTTCTTGCTATACAAACAAGGTAAGCTCCTGTCACGCCCCAATAGTACCCTAGTAGTAATATATATATTATGATATAGCCTGATAATCCAGACGATATCAAATACACATATTCATACTAGAACTACTTTGGAAAGTGACGTACATTTAATAAAACAGGATCTTTTTGGTTGCGTGATAAGAAACGATGAAAGTAAATAAAATCACAATACCATAATTAAATGCTACAGTCTGAATAATAACTATTACAATCCATAAAACTATCTAAGTTCTCAGATAATAAAATTGATGCACTAACATCAATTAATACATATAAATAAAGAAACTATTTTCCCTGTTTCCAAAACTCTTCAAGCTTTAGAATCATACCGGCTCTAAGCTCCTAGAAGCCACCAACCAAGGCTTAAGTGTCATCCTGTAAGGACTGTAGGAGTGTGAGCATAACCACGGGCTCAGTGAATAACCAGACTTATCACAACAAGCAAGTTATTATCAATCATATGTAATGCATCAATCAAGCACATGAACAATTACAAGCTTGGACAAACCGGAATCCAAACAGGATGGAGATTTACGCCCTCTCATCGGGGTTGAAGGAACCGATCTCTGAATCACCTACCCAGGAGAAACTAAGCACACAGGAAATCCACAATCTTCACAATTATTATCTCTTTATGTTAATGATGTTTTAAACACCCATTTCCTGTTTTGCGCCTTAGAAACTCCACTAAGTGTTAGACATTTCACAGCGATACCATGGGGCGGCGTCCTTCGTTACCAGTTAGTTCCCATGGAACCGACAGAACAAAGGTAAACTTGCGTAGAACTAATAGCCTCTGCCTAGAAAAATCAAGTATTACCAGAGAACCGAAATTCTAACACGTAGTAGGTATTCGTAAAAATAATGCAATATATGCAAATCATGCTATGCATGCACCAATTTACTTACGAGTTCGATAATTTTTAGTCAGATTATAAGTGAGCAACTTCATTCAAACACTCAACATGCTTTACATACAGTAATTTCACAAGCCATTCATTATCACTTTTGATTAGTAGTATTTATCAAACATGTAATTTCAAACAACAAGTAAGTCCCATAATCCCATACACACGAGAGTTCATTATTATCTTTGTATTTTAATGCAACTAAACTACAATCACAAACAATGTAACAAGTCTAAGTTCTCACCTGCTCATACTGATCAGTCGTAGTAATCAACCGGGAAATCCTCAACAGTATCGAGATTTCCTATTAAGATAAAGTATTTGTCAATAATATTTATAAATAGAACGTTAAATTCCTATAAGTGGCTAAGTGTCCTAGATCGATATTTGGTATTATTCCTATGGTTTATAGCGATTTCTTAAAGTAAATAAATTTTTATTTGTTTAATTCTTCCAAGTTTCTTTTGAGTATATAATATTATGAAGGTTTTATTTAACTTCCATTTACATCTTAAATTTCGTTATAATTGTAGAAGTCTTGGCATGTACAATTTCTATAAATTGTTCATAACACTTTTCTTGTACTAAAGGACTTCTAATCATGCTTGTAAAGTTTGTTTATCAAGCTTTAGGTTCATATAAGGTCTTAGACTTTAAACATGCATTTAAACTAAATTGGATGAAGTTTGAGTCTTGTTTTGTTCACTTCATCCTCAAATCCGAATTTACTATTACCACAATTATAAGACTTCTAAGTTGTTGTTTTTCTCTTCCAACAATACCTAAGCATTCCTAACATATCAAACATCCATCCACTTGAATTCATCCATAGATTTGCAACTTATATCCACCACAAAACTTTCTTCAAATGCTCAAAATCCATCCTAAGGTCTATTCATAAATTTAATAAGGATAGGTTGTAGTTGAAGCTTACCTTGGAATGGAATGGAAGGAGAGTGTTCAACTTCCTCTTAAAGCAAGAATTAACCTAAATCAAGGATTAGATGATGAGTTTCTAACTAAACACATTAACTAAAATACAAGTTCACTAATGTAGTCAAATTTTCTCACCTTGACAAGCTAAACTCCTCCTCTTGAACCCTAGGATGACTTAGGATTTTTGATTCGGTTGTGGTGGTTATTGATGAGCTTAGTGTGTGTATATAGGTATGGAAGTAGGCTAGGGTTTATGGTTGTTCACACAAAGTTTTTAAGCTCCTTGTTGAAGGTGGAAATGGAAAAAGGAAGTGAAAAAGTGCTGGACGCACTTGGGTTTGCAGCTGGAATTTGAGAGTGTTTTTGTGGGGTTTATGAGCTCAAAGGGTGTCTAACTTAGGCTTATATACTTATACTAGGATTAGACTAAGTTTTAGAGGCTTTGGAGTTGGTTTTGGACTTGAAAAGTGCTTGTAAATGCAGCTGGAATTTTCTACACGAATTTGCAAAGTTTGATGCAAAATTTGACTTGGTTTTGACAGATTTTTGGTGGCTATCTTTGAGGGCTTTAATTATCTTGTTTGGTAGCTAATTAATGCTATTTATGTGTGTAAAAATAAGAGATCAACTAGTGTAAAAATCGGGTCAAAATTTGTTGAATTTTGAAGTGTGAAAACTGAAACTTCTGGAACAATTTTCATCTTGATTTTTGGACGAATTTGGGATCTGATTTTCTTATTAATTTTTGGTGTATGAAGTGTCCATTTGAAGGCTCCTTATTGGTGTTTAATTGGTCAAAATTTCAGCTCATTTAATCCTAGGAATGTTGCAAAAATCGGAGTTGGATTTGGAGATATGTGCTGCTGTAATTGTTGAAATTTCCTCTGCTGCAGCTGTCAAGATCCGAATTTGGCTTGATATTTGGAGTGGTTATGGTTGTTTTTATGTGCTAAAATTCTCCTCATTTAATGTTATTTATATGTGGAGTGTTTGGTTGGCTTTTGGGTCAATTTCGTTTGAATTTAGAGGCTCAATTTTCGGATCAAACTTGGTCAGCAAAAATTAGGTCTCTGCAGCAGGGGATGTTCTTGCTGCTGTATCACGATTTTCCATCCGATTTTGGAGCTGTAATCCTCTCCCAATTGTTTGTAATTCTTGTACATTAATGTGGGATATAGGTGTAGATTTTGGATTGGTTTGGGTGTCCTTTTCGGGTTGAAATTCGTTGGAAAAATCGGATCAAAGTTGGATGAAAAATCAGCTGGTTGCAGAGCTCTGTTTCGCTCAAATGTGCTCTGTTTTCCAGTTGGCCATGCTGTGCGTGTGTTGGCCTGTTGCTGCTGCTGGTTGCTGAAGCTGCTGCTGTGCGTGTTGCTGAAGCTGCTGCTGTCCACTGCTGTTTGGTTGCTGCTGCTGCTTGTTGCTGAAGCTGCTGTCCACTGCTGTTCGGTTGCTGCTGCTGCTTGTTGCTGAAGTGCTGCTGTCCACTGCTGTTCGGTTGCTGCTGTTCACGCGCGTGGCTCCTTCCTTCTGCTGCTGCTGCTGCATATGAATGCAGCAATTCTCTGCTGCCCGATCCACGCCCAATCCTTCATGCGGCATTTGAAATCCAATTTTCTCCTTTTTTTTATTATTTACATATTTAATAGTTGCAGAAAAAAATATTTTTACTAAAAAATATATATATAAATTATTCGCGTATATTTATACTCGTTATATTTACGTTTTATCAAGATAATATTATCTAAATTACTACAACTTTAAATTATTTGTATTTTCAAATTTTTAGTTAAAACTTCACACGATTAATTATTTTTAATATTTTTAACTTACGTGATTAAATTTTCAAACTCGATGAATTAAATTAGGAACCAAGTCCTAATAAATAGAATTTCCTAACAATTATAAACAGCGGTTCGAAATTTTCTTTTTAGTTCTAAGTTGATAATTATTGTTCAGTATTAGTGTTTGTTTGTATTTATAATCTATTGTTTTATACCGATAAGCTCTATAAATAACTGTATCTTATCGGTTTCGAAATTTTAAAACTATTTCTAGTTATATCTTGAATTATCAGTTCAAGATACGAAATCTCGTTTTTGGTATCTATTAAGGTCGAGAAAATTTTTATTCGGGTTTTTCAAACTAGAATGAGTTTATCACAACTCATAGTCTATTCTAGGATTCTATCGGTTTCTAAATTCACTATCTAATTTTGTTTTCTATTTTACTACTGTATACTATTGTGAAAATTTCCGGGGTTTACATCCTCCCCCCCTTAAAATAAGCTTTGTCCTCAAAGCTTGATACGTACCTGATGATTCAAACAGATTAGGATAATTCTTCCGAACTTCATCTTCTAACTCCCAAGTCATTTCTTCCGTTCGTGGATCCCATAAAACTTTAACATATCTGATTTCCTTGTTTCTAAGAGTCTGTACTTTACTGTCCATTATTCGAACAGGTTGTTTCTCATATGTCAAGTTCTCCTTCAACGGAATTGGTTCCAACTCAACCACTTTATCTGGATCGGAGACATATTTCCTCAGAACTGATACATGAAACACGTTATGTATACCAGACAATTCGGAGGTAAAGCCAATCGATAGGCTAAATCTCCTACCCTATCCAAAATTTCAAAAGGTCCAATATATCGAGGACTTAATTTTCCTTGATTTCGTCCACGATGAAGACTCTTGATCGGGTTCACTTTAAGGTATACATGATCTCCTTCTTTGAATTCCAATTCCCGTCTCTTCATATCTGCCCAACTCTTTTGTCGATCTTGAGCTTCTTTCATCTTTTGTTTTATCACTGCCACCTTATCTATTGTTTCTTGTACCATTTCAGGTCCAACGATTCTCTCTAAATTGTCCCAAAATAATGGTGATCTACACTTGCGACCATACAGTGCTTCATATGGCGGCATTCCGATACTAGAATGGTAACTGTTATTATACGCGAATTCCACCAAAGGTAAGTGTTGATCCCAATTTCCTTTAAATTCCAATATACAAGACCTTAGCATGTCTTCCAAAGTCTGTATAGTCCTTTCCGTTTGTCCATCGTTTGGGGATGATAAGCGGTACTGAACTTTAACTGCGTCCCTAACGCTTTCTGCAACCCATTCCAAAATCTGGAAACAAAGCGTGGATCTCTATCCGATACTATGCTAGCTGGTATTCCATGTAATCGAACAATCTCTTTAAGATATATCCGTGCTAGCTTTTCCAGTGGATACGTCATATTGATGGGTATAAAATGTGCTGATTTAGTAAGTCTATCCACGATAACCCATACAGCACATGTCCACTACTCGTCTTGGTAATGAACATACAAAGTCCATAGAGATCTGATCCCATTTCCATTCAGGAATTGGTAATGGCTTCAACAATCCTCCCGGCTTTTGGTGTTCAGCTTTAACCCGTTGACATATCTCACATCTAGCCACAAATTCCGCTACATCCTTTTTCATCCCGTTCCACCAATATGCACTTTTCAATTCTTGATACGTTTTCGTTTCTCCAGGATGAACAGTATATCCGGAATTATGTGCTTCTTGCATCAACTTCTGCTTTAACTCTGATTTATGGGGAACACACAGTCTGTTGCCCATTCTAAGGATTCCTTCATCATCAACTCGGAAATCCTTATATTTATCTTGTGATATCTCTTGGATAATCCTTTGAAATTCCATATCTTCCTTTTGAGCTTCTTTGATCTGTTGAAGTAAGTAGGTTTCCAAAATCAGATTTCCAAGTTCAGCTTCAAACCTTGCATTGTGAATCCTAAACTCATCCTTTCAAATTCTTGATGAGTTCTTTTTGCTCAGTCAGCATTGAGGCTACTTCACCATAGTTTTTCCGACTCAAAGCATCAGCACGGCGTTCATTTTTCCTGGGTGATAATTGATACCCAAATCATAATCCTTTATTAGCTCCAACCATCGTCGTTGCCTCATGTTCAATTCTTTTTGTGTGAAATATACTTCAAACTTTTATGATCAGTATAAATTTCACACCTTTGACCATATAAATAGTGTCTCCAAATTTTGAGTGCAAAAACAATGGCAGCTAGTTCCAAGTCATGAGTAGGGTAGTTCATCTCATGGGGTTTCAATGCCTGGAAGCATATGCTATTACTTTTCCATTCTGCATTAATACACATCCCAAACCATTTTTGGACGCATCACTATATATAACATATGGGTCATGATCATTGGGTAAGACCAATATTGGTGCTGACACTAATCTCTTCTTCAATTCTTGGAAACTTTGCTCCCGCTTTTCATTCCATTCAAATTTTTCATTTTTCTTTGTCAATTGCGTCAACGGTTTGCAATTGTTGAGAAATCCCGTACAAATTTCCGATAGTATCCAGCTAAACCCAAGAAACTTCTGATTTCAGTAACTGTCTCAGGTCTTTTCCATTCCACGATGGCTTTGACCTTTGCAGGATCTACTGAAATTCCTTCTCCAGACACGATGTGTCCAAGAAAAGATATGCTCTCAAGCCAAAATTCACACTTTGACAATTTAGCATATAATTTATTATCCCTCAAAATCTGCAATACATTCCTCAAATGCTCCTCATGCTGCTCCTCTGATGGTGAATATACCAATATATCATCTATAAACAATCACACAAATATCCAACAGTGGTCGAAAAATCCGATTCATCAAATCCATAAATACCGCAGGTGCATTAGTCAGTCCGAATGGCATAACCAAAAATTCATAGTGGCCATACCGTGTTCGAAATGCAGTCTTAGGTATATCTTCTGTCTTGATTCGAATTTGATGATATCCAGATTTGAGATCAATACGGGAAAATATTTTTGCTCCACGTAATTGATCAAACAAATCATCATTCTTGGTAATGGATACTTGTTTTTGATGGTTACCTTGTTCAATTCCCTATAATCAATACAGAGTCTCAATGAACCATCTTTCTTTTTAACAAACAGCACCGGGGCTCCCCATGGAGATACACTGGGTCTGATGAATCCTTTATCCATCAATTCCTGCAATTGCACTTTTAATTCCTTCAATTCTACAGGTGCCATTCGATACGGAGCTTTTGATACTGGTTCTGTTCCAGGCATCAAATCAATGGAAATTCCACTTCTCTTTGTGGAGGTAAACCAGGTAATTCCTCTGGAAATACATCTGGATATTCGCACACAGTTCTTATAGTATGAATATCAAGTTTCTCTGGTTCTCCATTAACAGCTCCTAAAATAATTTCACCCAACTTCTCGGTGCCATCATCATCAACTTCAATGGTTGTTAATTTGACTCCTTTGTCTCGAAGTGTTTCTCCTTGGTACTCCTTTCTTTCTCCTTGACAATTCATAAAGGATACCATCTTGAGACGACAATCGATCTTAGCTTTTGTGGCAGCTAACCAAGTCATTCCCAAAATAACTTCATATTTGTGCAGATCCACTACAATTAGATCAACAATTGATCCTTGATTCCCAATCTGTATTGGGCATTCTTTCACTATCTCCTGAGTCATAACCATTCCTCCGGTAGGTGTACTGATCCCTAACCTTTATTCATAGCTTCACATGTTAGACCTAATTGTCTGGCTAATACAGTGTCTATAAATGAATGTGTCGCGCCGGTGTCAAATAGAGCGTACACCGAATGGTCTTTCACTTGTATTGTGCCTATTTATCAATTATACATTACATGTTATTTAAGACTTATAAAAGCATTAATTGTGCATCTAAAGTGTTTGTGTCTCATACTATTGCTTTAAACATAATAACATACCTGCAATGAGTCCGGTATCATCTAAATCAGCTTCCTCCCAAATGTTTTCAGTATCATTCCTCTATCTCCTCTTCATCAACTGGAGTTCCGTGCATAGCATAGATTCTGGCTGCTCCAGTATTTTTGTTAGTACTGGCATTGCCTTCTTTCTGATCTTCTCCCAACAACTCCTTTAGATTGTGATGATCCTGCTCCAGTATTCTTTGAGGACAGTAAGTATATGACCTATCTTCTTACAGATAAAGCAGGTCGCACTTGCCTTTTTGGACATTTCACACATGTCCACTTTCACCACAATAAAAGCATTTATGTTGCAGATGTGGGCAGTCTCTTGGATAATGAGCGCCCTTGCATTTCCAACAGGTAACATTACTTCTCCCGTATTTCCACTTTGGCATTTTGAATTGGCTTAAAGAATCTCCCTTTCTTAGGAACAGTACTCGCTCCCACATTATCATGAATTCTTTTTCCAAACGTTTGCCCCCGTTTCTTATATCTTTCTACTTCATATTTTCTAGCGCGTTCTATCACTCGCGCCTTCTCTACCATAGCAGCAAATCAATAATCTCAAATTCAGTAAGCCTCCTCTGAAATGGGGCTCTAATCCAGCCATAAAAGTTTGCCTTTTTAATTCATCACTGTCTTTGTATGCATCAGGGGCAAATTGCAGTAGCGATTGAATTCATGTTCATATTCATCAATTGTCTTACTCCCTTGAGTCAAATTCATTAGATCTGTACTATACTTCGCTTTCAAGCTGCCCGGGAAATATTCTTTCAGAAATTCCCGTTTGAAACTTCCCACGTTATGGGATGTGGTAATCCTCTCTGCTTCGAATCCCACCATATTCTTGCCCTTAACCGCAGCAAGTAGGTTCCGTATGGTACCTTAAGTGCTTCAGGTATCTGAAACACGTCAAATGATCGCTCAATTTGCGACAACCAGTCTTCTGCTTCTTCTGGTTTTCCCGGCATTCCCTCAAAGTACCTGTTACATTTATAAACTCAGGTAACAAATTCCTTTGTGGTCTCCAAGGTGGTGGAGGTGGTAATTCATGATCATGTCGAGGTGGTCCTTGCACTTCAGCTGCAGATTCAACACGTCTTCTTGATTTCTCGGTTCTTCCACAGGTGGTTGAACCGATGCAACACGTTCCTCATTTCTCCTAGTAGAAACTCGAGGCATAGGTGGTGCCTCAGGAGGTGGTGCTACAGGTGGTATTTGCCCAGCTTGCAAAGCTTGCAAAATTAGGTGTTTTGTTGTTGAATTGCTTGCAAAATAGTCTCCAAGCGATTAGGTTGTAGTGCCGGTTCCTCATTAGGTGGATTTGTTGGTACTCTTGCAGTTCTTCTCCTTCCACCTCTCATTCTCGGCGCTCTACTATAAATTGCATATTAAATAAGGTAAGTCTCGTTTATTGTAACCATTTCTCATTCAAGTTATTTTTGCTTCTTACTGCATTTTTCATGGAGTATCTCATGCATGTGTAAATCTTTCATAATTTAAAAATACACATGATACTTTCCTAACATGAGCATACTTTCTTTACTACTTCACTTACATTTACATACACATGATAACATATATATATGTACACCAAAACATAAACATACTTGTATTCCACATTAGTGCCATATATACAACATCAAAAATTGCACTAACTATCATCACTAATACTAAGTACATCACATCATAATAGAGTTCCTAGAGTTAGTGCTTTATATACAACATCAAAATTTGCACTAACTATCTATCTACTAGATCATCAAAAGAACATACCATAAGTCATACATATTTAGTCTATTTAATACATAAAACAACATTCTTTCACTAAAACTCTCTAGGGGGTGGGGTAAAGTGGTCTCTTGCCCTTATCTCGGGCATCCAACTGTGGGTACTCCTCCTGATCACTGGAGTCGCTGCTGCTCAACTCGTGGATCTCAACATGCTGTCCAGGTGGAGCTAAACTAAGCTCAGATCCATCAAGCTGTACTCCCTGTGTCCTTGGAGCTTGTTTACCCTCATGTACCAACATTGTATCCTCACCACATATCCATCCTCCATGTGGCGTTCCCTTCCATGTACTATATTTGCTAAAAGTACTGTGTGTGAAATCCAAGAATTCTAATCCTTGTGGAATTGACGCAGTACTCCCTGTCCTGGTCTTCTTTGTCCTGTCAGTATTTTCTTCCAAATCAATACTGGCTACTCCTCTTTTGGTTGATCTCCTTTCCTGTCCACTAACTGGTAATACAGTATCCTGAGGAATATTAGGAGAAAAAGTATCACAAAAACCACAAGGACTCGGCGTCAGGCTCAACTGTGGGTATAATAGCAGGTCGACTCTGTAATACTTCCTTAGGAAACCTGCAATTACTGAGATGGTACATCATCCACTCATCAGTATATGGATCAGTACTACGTACACCCATATGATCATCCCTAAAATCATGAGCATATATCCAACCTTTGCCAATATACTCCCATATCCTGAAATCTGGAAGAGTCGGTCCTCATGGAATTTATTACTACAAATGCTATATTATCTATTTCTACTGCACCACCTTCCTACCAACAAACCTTTCAAACCTAAATTAATTCAATAGCAGAACCTGGATTTGGTGTGCTTTCTCCATCAGGAATAACCAATCTCTAAAGAGTGGCCTCAATCCATGTCTCCATTTGCTTAAAATCTGATCCAAGGTTTGAGGATTGCCTGCCAATGCTAGATCTTCCACCAAGATCCTCAACCTTCGCCTGTAATCAGTTAAAGTCTCTAAAGGTTGCATACTGAAAACCAACCACTTCACATAACAGGTTGCTGGATTAACCTGCACCACAAATAAAATTTGCATGACTAATAACAATCATACAGATTTTATTTTAGGTTCTTAATTCTACCAAATCTACCCCTACTATCTTAAATAAATTCTATACTACACTATGTATACTAATTATGATTTTGTTTAATTTCATCTTTTTCTTATACTTGCAACCACAGCTCTGATACCAACTAAATCTGTCACGCCCCAATAGTACCCTAGTAGTAATATATATATTATGATATAGCCTGATAATCCAGACGATATCAAATACACATATTCATACTAGAACTACTTTGGAAAGTGACGTACATTTAATAAAACAGGATCTTTTTGGTTGCGTGATAAGAAACGATGAAAGTAAATAAAATCACAATACCATAATTAAATGCTACAGTCTGAATAATAACTATTACAATCCATAAAACTATCTAAGTTCTCAGATAATAAAATTGATGCACTAACATCAATTAATACATATAAATAAAGAAACTATTTTCCCTGTTTCCAAAACTCTTCAAGCTTTAGAATCATACCGCTCTAAGCTCCTAGAAGCCACCAACCAAGGCTTAAGTGTCATCCTGTAAGGACTGTAGGAGTGTGAGCATAACCACGGGCTCAGTGAATAACCAGACTTATCACAACAAGCAAGTTATTATCAATCATATGTAATGCATCAATCAAGCACATGAACAATTACAAGCTTGGACAAACCGGAATCCAAACAGGATGGAGATTTACGCCCTCTCATCGGGGTTGAAGGAACCGATCTCTGAATCACCTACCCAGGAGAAACTAAGCACACAGGAAATCCACAATCTTCACAATTATTATCTCTTTATGTTAATGATGTTTTAAACACCCATTTCCTGTTTTGCACCTTAGAAACTCCACTAAGTGTTAGACATTTCACAGCGATACCATGGGCGGCGTCCTTCGTTACCAGTTAGTTCCCATGGAACCGACAGAACAAAGGTAAACTTGCGTAGAACTAATAGCCTCTGCCTAGAAAAACCAAGTATTACCAGAGAACCGAAATTCTAACACGTAGTAGGTATTCGTAAAAATATAATGCAAATATGCAAATCATGCTATGCATGCACCAATTTACTTACGAGTTCGATAATTTTTAGTCAGATTATAAGTGAGCAACTTCATTCAAACACTCAACATGCTTTACATACAGTAATTTCACAAGCCATTCATTATCACTTTTGATTAGTAGTATTTATCAAACATGTAATTTCAAACAACAAGCAAGTCCCATAATCCCATACACACGAGTTCATTATTATCTTTGTATTTTAATGCAACTAAACTACAATCACAAACAATGTAACAAGTCTAAGTTACTCACCTGCTCATACTGATCAGTCGTAGTAATCAACCGGGAAATCCTCAACAGTATCGAGATTTCCTATTAAGATAAAGTATTTGTCAATAATATTTATAAATAGAACGTTAAATTCCTATAAGTGGCTAAGTGTCCTAGATCGATATTTGGTATTATTCCTATGGTTTATAGCGATTTCTTAAAGTAAATAAATTTTTTTTGTTTAATTCTTCCAAGTTTCTTTTGAGTATATATATATTATGAAGGTTTTATTTAACTTCCATTTACATCTTAAATTTCGTTATAATTGTAGAAGTCTTGGCATGTACAATTTCTATAAATTGTTCATAACACTTTTCTTGTACTAAAGGACTTCTAATCATGCTTGTAAAGTTTGTTTTATCAAGCTTTAGGTTCATATAAGGTCTTAGAAGCTTTAAACATGCATTTAAACTAAATTGGATGAAGTTTGAGTCTTGTTTTGTTCACTTCATCCTCAAATCCGAATTTACTATTACCACAATTATAAGACTTCTAAGTTGTTGTTTTTCTCTTCCAACAATACCTAAGCATTCCTAACATATCAAACATCCATCCACTTGAATTCATCCATAGATTTGCAACTTATATCCACCACAAAACTTTCTTCAAATGCTCAAAATCCATCCTAAGGTCTATTCATAAATTTAATAAGGATAGGTTGTAGTTGAAGCTTACCTTGGAATGGAATGGAAGGAGAGTGTTCAACTTCCTCTTAAAGCAAGAATTTAACCTAAATCAAGGATTAGATGATGAGTTTCTAACTAAACACATTAACTAAAATACAAGTTCACTAATGTAGTCAAATTTTCTCACCTTGACAAGCTAAACTCCTCCTCTTGAACCCTAGGATGACTTAGGATTTTTGATTCGGTTGTGGTGGTTATTGATGAGCTTAGTGTGTGTATATAAGGTATGGAAGTAGGCTAGGGTTTATGGTTGTTCACACAAAGTTTTTAAGCTCCTGTGTTGAAGGTGGAAATGGAAAAAGGAAGTGAAAAAGTGCTGGACGCACTTGGGTTTGCAGCTGGAATTTGAGAGTGTTTTTGTGGGGTTTATGAGCTCAAAGGGTGTCTAACTTAGGCTTATATACTTATACTAGGATTAGACTAAGTTTTAGAGGCTTTGGAGTTGGTTTTGGACTTGAAAAGTGCTTGTAAATGCAGCTGGAATTTTCTACACGAATTTGCAAAGTTTGATGCAAAATTTGACTTGGTTTTGACAGATTTTTGGTGGCTATCTTTGAGGGCTTTAATTATCTTGTTTGGTAGCTAATTAATGCTATTTATGTGTGTAAAAATAAGAGATCAACTAGTGTAAAAATCGGGTCAAAATTTGTTGAATTTTGAAGTGTGAAAACTGAAACTTCTGGAACAATTTTCATCTTGATTTTTGGACGAATTTGGGATCTGATTTTCTTATTAATTTTTGGTGTATGAAGTGTCCATTTGAAGGCTCCTTATTGGTGTTTAATTGGTCAAAATTTCAGCTCATTTAATCCTAGGAATGTTGCAAAAATCGGAGTTGGATTTGGAGATATGTGCTGCTGTAATTGTTGAAATTTCCTCTGCTGCAGCTGTCAAGATCCGAATTTGGCTTGGATATTTGGAGTGGTTATGGTTGTTTTTATGTGCTAAAATTCTCCTCATTTAATGTTATTTATATGTGGAGTGTTTTGGTTGGCTTTTGGGTCAATTTCGTTTGAATTTAGAGGCTCAATTTTCGGATCAAACTTGGTCAGCAAAAATTAGGTCTCTGCAGCAGGGGATGTTCTTGCTGCTGTATCACGATTTTCCATCCGATTTTGGAGCTGTAATCCTCTCCCAATTGGTTTGTAATTCTTGTACATTAATTGTGGGATATAGGTGTAGATTTTGGATTGGTTTGGGTGTCCTTTTCGGGTTGAAATTCGTTGGAAAAATCGGATCAAAGTTGGATGAAAAATCAGCTGGTTGCAGAGCTCTGTTTCGCTCAAATGTGCTCTGTTTTCCAGTTGGCCATGCTGTGCGTGTGTTGGCCTGTTGCTGCTGCTGGTTGCTGAAGCTGCTGCTGTGCGTGTTGCTGAAGCTGCTGCTGTCCACTGCTGTTTGGTTGCTGCTGCTGCTTGTTGCTGAAGCTGCTGCTGTCCACTGCTGTTCGGTTGCTGCTGCTGCTTGTTGCTGAAGCTGCTGCTGTCCACTGCTGTTCGGTTGCTGCTGTTCACGCGCGTGGAGCTCCTTCCTTCTGCTGCTGCTGCTGCATATGAATGCAGCAATTCTCTGCTGCCCGATCCACGCCCAATCCTTCATGCGGCATTTGAAATCCAATTTTCTCCTTTTTTTTTATATTTACATATTTAATAGTTGCAGAAAAAAAAATATTTTTACTAAAAATATATATATAAAATTATTCGCGTATATTTATACTCGTTATATTTACGTTTTATCAAGATAATATTATCTAAATTACTACAATACTTTAAATTATTTGTATTTTCAAATTTTTAGTTAAAACTTCACACGATTAATTATTTTTATATTTTTAACTTACGTGATTAAATTTTCAAACTCGATGAATTAAATTAGGAACCAAGTCCTAATAAATAGAATTTCCTAACAATTATAACAGCGGTTCGAAATTTTCTTTTTAATTCTAAGTTGATAATTATTGTTCAGTATTAGTGTTTGTTTGTATTTATAATCTATTGTTTTATACCGATAAGCTCTATAAATAAACTGTATCTTATCGGTTTTAAATTTTAAAACTATTTCTAGTTATATCTTGAATTATCAGTTCAAGATACAAAATCTCGTTTTTGGTATCTATTAAGGTCGAGAAAATTTTTATTCGTTTTTCAACTAGAATGAGTTTATCACAACTCATAGTCTATTCTAGGATTCTATCGGTTTCTAAATTCACTATCTAATTTATGTTTTCTATTTTACTACTGTATACTATTGTGAAAATTTCTCGGGGTTTACATCCTCCCCCCCTTAAAATAAGCTTTGTCCTCAAAGCTTGATACGTACCTGATGATTCAAATAGATTAGGATAATTCTTCCGAACTTCATCTTCTAACTCCCAAGTCATTTCTTCCGTTCGGGATCCCATAAAACTTTAACATATCTGATTTCCTTGTTTCTAAGAGTCTGTACTTTACTGTCCATTATTCGAACAGGTTGTTTCTCATATGTCAAGTTCTCCTTCAACGGAATTGGTTCCAACTCAACCACTTTATCTGGATCGGAGACATATTTCCTCAGAACTGATACATGAAACACGTTATGTATACCAGACAATTCGGAGGTAAAGCCAATCGATAGGCTAAATCTCCTACCCTATCCAAAATTTCAAAAGGTCCAATATATCGAGGACTTAATTTTCCTTGATTTCGTCCACGATGAAGACTCTTGATCGGGTTCACTTTAAGGTATACATGATCTCCTTCTTTGAATTCCAATTCCCGTCTCTTCATATCTGCCCAACTCTTTTGTCGATCTTGAGCTTCTTTCATCTTTTGTTTTATCACTGCCACCTTATCTATTGTTTCTTGTACCATTTCAGGTCCAACCGCTATTCTCTCTAAATTGTCCCAAAATAATGGTGATCTACACTTGCGACCATACAGTGCTTCATATGGCGGCATTCCGATACTAGAATGGTAACTGTTATTATACGCGAATTCCACCAAAGGTAAGTGTTGATCCCAATTTCCTTTAAATTCCAATATACAAGACCTTAGCATGTCTTCCAAAGTCTGTATAGTCCTTTCCGTTTGTCCATCGTTTGGGGATGATAAGCGGTACTGAACTTTAACTGCGTCCCTAACGCTTTCTGCAACCCATTCCAAAATCTGGAAACAAAGCGTGGATCTCTATCCGATACTATGCTAGCTGGTATTCCATGTAATCGAACAATCTCTTTAAGATATATCCGTGCTAGCTTTTCCAGTGGATACGTCATATTGATGGGTATAAAATGTGCTGATTTAGTAAGTCTATCCACGATAACCCATACAGCGTCATGTCCACTACTCGTCTTGGTAATGAACATACAAAGTCCATAGAGATCTGATCCCATTTCCATTCAGGAATTGGTAATGGCTTCAACAATCCTCCCGGCTTTTGGTGTTCAGCTTTAACCCGTTGACATATCTCACATCTAGCCACAAATTCCGCTACATCCTTTTTCATCCCGTTCCACCAATATGCACTTTTCAATTCTTGATACGTTTTCGTTTCTCCAGGATGAACAGTATATCCGGAATTATGTGCTTCTTGCATCAACTTCTGCTTTAACTCTGATTTATGGGGAACACACAGTCTGTTGCCCATTCTAAGGATTCCTTCATCATCAACTCGGAAATCCTTATATTTATCTTGTGATATCTCTTGGATAATCCTTTGAAATTCCATATCTTCCTTTTGAGCTTCTTTGATCTGTTGAAGTAAGTGGTTCCAAAATCAGATTTCCAAGTTCAGCTTCAAACCTTGCATTGTGAATCCTAAACTCATCCTTTCAAATTCCTTGATGAGTTCTTTTTGCTCAGTCAGCATTGAGGCTACTTCACCATAGTTTTTCCGACTCAAAGCATCAGCACGGCGTTCATTTTTCCTGGGTGATAATTGATACCCAAATCATAATCCTTTATTAGCTCCAACCATCGTCGTTGCCTCATGTTCAATTCTTTTTGTGTGAATAATACTTCAAACTTTTATGATCAGTATAAATTTCACACCTTTGACCATATAAATAGTGTCTCCAAATTTTGAGTGCAAAAACAATGGCAGCTAGTTCCAAGTCATGAGTAGGGTAGTTCATCTCATGGGGTTTCAATGCCTGGAAGCATATGCTATTACTTTTCCATTCTGCATTAATACACATCCCAAACCATTTTTGGACGCATCACTATATATAACATATGGGTCATGATCATTGGGTAAGACCAATATTGGTGCTGACACTAATCTCTTCTTCAATTCTTGGAAACTTTGCTCCCGCTTTTCATTCCATTCAAATTTTTCATTTTTCTTTGTCAATTGCGTCAACGGTTTGCAATTGTTGAGAAATCCCGTACAAATTTCCGATAGTATCCAGCTAAACCCAAGAAACTTCTGATTTCAGTAACTGTCTCAGGTCTTTTCCATTCCACGATGGCTTTGACCTTTGCAGGATCTACTGAAATTCCTTCTCCAGACACGATGTGTCCAAGAAAAGATATGCTCTCAAGCCAAAATTCACACTTTGACAATTTAGCATATAATTTATTATCCCTCAAAATCTGCAATACATTCCTCAAATGCTCCTCATGCTGCTCCTCTGATGGTGAATATACCAATATATCATCTATAAAACAATCACACAAATATCCAACAGTGTCGAAAAATCCGATTCATCAAATCCATAAATACCGCAGGTGCATTAGTCAGTCCGAATGGCATAACCAAAAATTCATAGTGGCCATACCGTGTTCGAAATGCAGTCTTAGGTATATCTTCTGTCTTGATTCGAATTTGATGATATCCAGATTTGAGATCAATACGGGAAAATATTTTTGCTCCACGTAGTTGATCAAACAAATCATCAATTCTTGGTAATGGATACTTGTTTTTGATGGTTACCTTGTTCAATTCCCTATAATCAATACAGAGTCTCAATGAACCATCTTTCTTTTTAACAAACAGCACCGGGGCTCCCCACGGAGATACACTGGGTCTGATGAATCCTTTATCCATCAATTCCTGCAATTGCACTTTTAATTCCTTCAATTCTACAGGTGCCATTCGATACGGAGCTTTTGATACTGGTTCTGTTCCAGGCATCAAATCAATGGAAATTCCACTTCTCTTTGTGGAGGTAAACCAGGTAATTCCCTGGAATACATCTGGATATTCGCACACAGTTCTTATAGTATGAATATCAAGTTTCTCTGGTTCTCCATTAACAGCTCCTAAAATAATTTCACCCAACTTCTCGTGCCATCATCATCAACTTCAATGGTTGTTAATTTGACTCCTTTGTCTCGAAGTGTTTCTCCTTGGTACTCCTTTCTTTCTCCTTGACAATTCATAAAGGATACCATCTTGAGACGACAATCGATCTTAGCTTTTGTGGCAGCTAACCAAGTCATTCCCAAAATAACTTCATATTTGTGCAGATCCACTACAATTAGATCAACAATTGATCCTTGATTCCCAATCTGTATTGGGCATTCTTTCACTATCTCCTGAGTCATAACCATTCCTCCGGTAGGTGTACTGATCCCTAACCTTTATTCATAGCTTCACATGTTAGACCTAATGTCTGGCTAATACAGTGTCTATAAATGAATGTGTCGCGCCGGTGTCAAATAGAGCGTACACCGAATGGTCTTTCACTTGTATTGTGCCTATTTATCAATTATACTTCATGTTATTTAGACTTATAAAAGCATTAATTGTGCATCTAAAGTGTTTGTGTCTCATACTATTGCTTTAAACATAATAACATACCTGCAATGAGTCCGTATCATCTAAATCAGCTTCCTCCCAAATGTTTTCAGTATCATCCTCCTCTATCTCCTCTTCATCAACTGGAGTTCCGTGCATAGCATAGATTCTGGCTGCTCCAGTATTTTTGTTAGTACTGGCATTGCCTTCTTCTGATTCTGGCTCCAACAACTCCTTTAGATTGTGATGATCCTGCGCTCCAGTATCCTTTGAGGACAGTAAGTTGCTATATGACCTATCTTCTTACAGATAAAGCAGGTCGCACTTGCCTTTTTGGACATTTGGCACACATGTCCACTTTCACCACAATAAAAGCATTATGTTGCAGATGTGGGCAGTCTCTTGGATAATGAGCGCCCTTGCATTTCCAACAGGTAACATTACTTCTCCCTATTTCCACTTTTGGCATTTTGAATTGGCTTAAAGAATCCCTTTCTTAGGAACAGTACTCGCTCCCACATTATCATGAATTCTTTTTCCAAACGTTTGCCCCCGTTTCTTATATCTTTCTACTTCATATTTTCTAGCGCGTTCTATCACTCGCGCCTTCTCTACCATAGCAGCGAAATCAATAATCTCAAATTCAGTAAGCCTCCTCTGAAATGGGGCTCTAATCCAGCCATAAAAGTTGCCTTTTTAATTCATCACTGTCTTTGTATGCGTCAGGGGCAAATTGCAGTAGCGATTGAATTCATGTTCATATTCATCAATTGTCTTACTCCCTTGAGTCAAATTCATTAGATCTGTACTATACTTCGCTTTCAAGCTGCCCGGGAAATATTCTTTCAGAAATTCCCGTTTGAAAACTTCCCACGTTATGGGATGTGGTAATCCTCTCTGCTTTGAATCCCACCATATTCTTGCCCTTAACCGCAGCAAGTAGGTTCCGTATGGTACCTTAAGTGCTTCAGGTATCTGAAACACGTCAAATGATCGCTCAATTTGCGACAACCAGTCTTCTGCTTCTTCCGGTTTTCCCGGCATTCCCTCAAAGTACCTGTTACTTTTATAAACTCAGGTAACAAATTCCTTTGTGGTCTCCAAGGTGGTGGAGGTGGTAATTCATGATCATGTCGAGGTGGTCCTTGCACTTCAGCTGCAGATTCAACACGTCTTCTTGATTTCTCGGTTCTTCCACAGGTGGTTGAACCGATGCAACACGTTCCTCATTTCTCCTAGTAGAAACTCGAGGCATAGGTGGTGCCTCAGGAGGTGGTGCTACAGGTGGTATTTGCCCAGCTTGCAAAGCTTGCAAAATTATGTTTTTGTTGTTGAATTGCTTGCAAAATAGTCTCCAAGCGATTAGGTTGTAGTGCCGGTTCCTCATTAGGTGGATTTGTTGGTACTCTTGCAGTTCTTCTCCTTCCACCTCTCATTCTCGGCGCTCTACTATAAATTGCATATTAAATAAGGTAAGTCTCGTTTATTGTAACCATTTCTCATTCAAGTTATTTTTGCTTCTTACTGCATTTTTCATGGAGTATCTCATGCATGTGTAAATCTTTCATAATTTAAAAATACACATGATACTTTCCTAACATGAGCATACTTTCTTTACTACTTCACTTACATTTACATACACATGATAACATAATATATGTACACCAAAATAAACATACTTGTATTCCATATTAGTGCCATATATACAACATCAAAAATTGCACTAACTATCATCACTAATACTAAGTACATCACATCATAATAGAGTTCCTAGAGTTAGTGCTTTATATACAACATCAAAATTTGCACTAACTATCTATCTACTAGATCATCAAAAGAACACCATAAGTCATACATATTTAGTCTATTTACAACATAAAACAACATTCTTTCATAAAACTCTCTAGGGGGTGGGGTAAAGTGGTCTCTTGCCCTTATCTCGGGCATCCAACTGTGGGTACTCCTGATCACTGGAGTCGCTGCTGCTCAACTCGTGGATCTCAACATGCTGTCCAGGTGGAGCTAAACTAAGCTCAGATCCATCAAGCTGTACTCCCTGTGTCTTGGAGCTTGTTTACCCTCATGTACACTGTATCCTCACCACATATCCATCCTCCATGTGGCGTTCCCTTCCATGTACTATATTTGCTAAAAGTACTGTGTGTGAAATCCAAGAATTCTAATCCTTGTGGAATTGATGCAGTACTCCCTGTCCTGGTCTTCTTTGTCCTGTCAGTATTTTCTTCCAAATCAATACTGGCTACTCCTCTTTTGGTTGATCTCCTTTCCTGTCCACTAACTGGTAATACAGTATCCTGAGGAATATTAGGAGAAAAAGTATCACAAAAACCACAAGGACTCTGAGCGTCAGGCTCAACTGTGGGTATAATAGCAGGTCGACTCTGTAATACTTCCTTAGGAAACCTGCAATTACTGAGATGGTACATCATCCACTCATCAGTATATGGATCAGTACTACGTACACCCATATGATCATCCCTAAAATCATGAGCATATATCCAACCTTTGCCAATATACTCCCATATCCTGAAATCTGGAAGAGTCGGCCTCATGGAATTTATTGATACTACAAATGCTATATTATCTATTTCTACTGCTCCACCATTCCTACCAACAAACCTTTCAAACCTATAAATTAATTCAATAGCAGAACCTGGATTCGGGTGTGCTTTCTCCATCAGGAATAACCAATCTCTAAAGAGTGGCCTCAATCCATGTCTCCATTTGCTTAAAATCTGATCCAAGGTTTGAGGATTGCCTGCCAATGCTAGATCTTCCACCAAGATCCTCAACCTTCGCCTGTAATCAGTTAAAGTCTCTAAAGGTTGCATACTGAAAACCAACCACTTCACATAACAGGTTGCCGGATTAACCTGCACCACAAATAAAATTTGCATGACTAATAATAATCATACAGATTTTATTTTAGGTTCTTAATTCTACCCAAATCTACCCATACTAATTCTTAAATAAATTCTATTACTACTACTATGTATACTAATTATGATTTTGTTTAATTTCATCTTTTTCTTATACTTGCAACCACAGCTCTGATACCAACTAAATCTGTCACGCCCCAATAGTACCCTAGTAGTAATATATATATTATGATATAGCCTGATAATCCAGACGATATCAAATACACATATTCATACTAGAACTACTTTGGAAAGTGACGTACATTTAACAAAACAGGATCTTTTTGGTTGCGTGATAAGAAACGATGAAAGTAAATAAAATCACAATACCATAATTAAATGCTACAGTCTGAATAATAACTATTACAAACCATAAAACTATCTAAGTTCTCAGATAATAAAATTGATGCACTAACATCAATTAATACATATAAATAAAGAAACTATTTTCCCTGTTTCCAAAACTCTTCAAGCTTTAGAATCATACCGGCTCTAAGCTCCTAGAAGCCACCAACCAAGGCTTAAGTGTCATCCTGTAAGGACTGTAGGAGTGTGAGCATAACCACGGGCTCAGTGAATAACCAGACTTATCACAACAAGCAAGTTATTATCAATCATATGTAATGCATCAATCAACACATGAACAATTACAAGCTTGGACAAACCGGAATCCAAACAGGATGGAGATTTACGCCCTCTCATCGGGGTTGAAGGAACCGATCCCTGAATCACCTACCCAGGAGAAACTAAGCACACAGGAAATCCACAATCTTCACAATTATTATCTCTTTATGTTAATGATTTTTAAACACCCATTTCCTGTTTTGCGCCTTAGAAACTCCACTAAGTGTTAGACATTTCACAGCGATACCATGGGCGGCGTCCTTCGTTACCAGTTAGTTCCCATGGAACCGACAGAACAAAGGTAAACTTGCGTAGAACTAATAGCCTCTGCCTAGAAAAACCAAGTATTACCAGAGAACCGAAATTCTAACACGTAGGCATTCGTAAAAATATAATGCAATATGCAAATCATGCTATGCATGCACCAATTTACTTATGAGTTCGATAATTTTTAGTCAGGTTATAAGTGATCAACTTCATTCAAACACTCAACATGCTTTACATACAGTAATTTCACAAGCCATTCATTATCACTTTTGATTAGTAGTATTTATCAAACAAGTAATTTCAAACAACAAGCAAATCCCATAATCCCATACACACGAGAGTTCATTATTATCTTTGTATTTTAATGCAACTAAACTACAATCACAAACAATGTAACAAGTCTAAGTTACTCACCTGCTCATACTGATCAGTCGTAGTAATCAACCGGGAAATCCTCACAGTATCGAATTACCTATTAAGATAAAGTATTGTCAATAATATTATAAATAGAAAATTAAATTCCTATGAGTGACTAAGTGTCCTAGATCGGTATTTGGTATTATTCCTATGGTTTATAGCGATTTCTTAAAGTAAATAAATTTTTATTTGTTTAATTCTTCCAAGTTTCTTTGAGTTATATATATTATGAGGATTTTATTTAACTTCCATTTACATCTTAAATTTCGTTATAATTGTAGAAGTCTTGGCATGTACAATTTCTATAAATTGTTCATAACACTTTTCTTGTACTAAAGGACTTCTAATCATGCTTGTAAAGTTTGTTTTATCAAGCTTTAGTTCATATAAGGTCTTAGAAGCTTTAAACATGCATTTAAACTAAATTGGATGAAGTTTGAGTCTTGTTTTGTTCACTTCATCCTCAAATCCGAATTTACTATTACCACAATTATAAGACTTCTAAGTTGTTGTTTTTCTCTTCCAACAATACCTAAGCATTCCTAACATATCAAACATCCATCCACTTGAATTCATCCATATATTTGCAACTTATATCCACCACAAAACTTTCTTCAAATGCTCAAAATCCATCCTAAGGTCTATTCATAAATTTAATAAGGATAGGTTGTAGTTGAGCTTACCTTGGAATGGAATGGAAGGAGATGTTCAACTTCCTCTTAAAGCAAGAATTTAACCTAAATCAAAGATTAGATGAGTTTCTAACTAAACACATTAACTAAAATACAAGTTCACTAATGTAGTCAAATTTTCTCACCTTGACAAGCTAAACTCCTCTCTCTTGAACCCTAGGATGACTTAGGATTTTTGATTCGGTTTTGGTGGTTATTGATGAGCTTAGTGTGTGTATATAAGGTATGGAAGTAGGCTAGGGTTTATGGTTGTTCACACAAAGTTTTTAAGCTCCTATGTTGAAGGTGGAAATGGAAAAAGGAAGTGAAAAAGTGCTGGACGCACTTGGGTTTGCAGCTGGAATTTGAGAGTGTTTTTGTGGGGTTTATGAGCTCAAAGGGTCTAACTTAGGCTTATATACTTATACTAGGATTAGACTAAGTTTTAGAGGCTTTGGAGTTGGTTTTGGACTTGAAAAGTGCTTGTAAATGCAGCTGGAATTTTCTACACGAATTTGCAAAGTTGATGCAAAATTTGACTTGGTTTTGACAGATTTTTGGTGGCTATCTTTGAGGGCTTTAATTATCTTTGTTTGGTAGCTAATTAATGCTATTTATGTGTGTAAAAATAAGAGATCAACTAGTGTAAAAATCGGGTCAAAATTGTTGAATTTTGAAGTGTGAAAACTGAAACTTCTGGAACAATTTTCATCTTGATTTTTGGACGAATTTGGATCTGATTTTCTTATTAATTTTTGGTGTATGAAGTGTCCATTTGAAGGCTCCTTATTGGTGTTTAATTGGTCAAAATTTCAGCTCATTTAATCCTAGGAATGTTGCAAAAATCGGAGTTGGATTTGGAGATATGTGCTGCTGTAATTGTTGAAATTTTCCTCTGCTGCAGCTGTCAAGATCCGAATTTGGCTTGGATATTTGGAGTGGTTATGGTTGTTTTTTATGTGCTAAATTCTCCTCATTTAATGTTATTTATATGTGGAGTGTTTTGGTTGGCTTTTGGGTCAATTTCGTTTGAATTTAGAGGCTCAATTTTCGGATCAAACTTGGTCAGCAAAAATTAGGTCTCTGCAGCAGGGGATGTTCTTGCTGCTGTATCACGATTTTCCATCCGATTTTGGAGCTGTAATCCTCTCCCAATTGGTTTGTAATTCTTGTACATTAATTGTGGGATATAGGTGTAGATTTTGGATTGGTTTGGGTGTCCTTTTCGGGTTGAAATTCGTTGGAAAAATCGGATCAAAGTTGGATGAAAAATCAGCTGGTTGCAGAGCTCTGTTTCGCTCAAATGTGCTCTGTTTTCCAGTTGGCCATGCTGTGCGTGTGTTGGCCTGTTGCTGCTGCTGGTTGCTGAAGCTGCTGCTGTGCGTGTTGCTGAAGCTGCTGCTGTCCACTGCTGTTTGGTTGCTGCTGCTGCTTGTTGCTGAAGCTGCTGCTGTCCACTGCTGTTCGGTTGCTGCTGCTGCTTGTTGCTGAAGCTGCTGCTGTCCACTGCTGTTCGGTTGCTGCTATTCACGCGCGTGGAGCTCCTTCCTTCTGCTGCTGCTGCTGCTGCATATGAATGCAGCAATTCTCTGCTGCCCGATCCACGCCCAATCCTTCATGCGGCATTTGAAATCCAATTTTCTCCTTTTTTTTTATGTATTTTCATATTTAATAGTTGCAGAAAAAAAAATATTTTTACTAAAAATAAATATATATAAATTATTCGCGTATATTTATACTCGTTATATTTATGTTTTATCAAGATAATATTATCTAAATTACTACAATACTTTAAATTATTTGTATTTTCAAATTTTTAGTTAAAACTTCACACGATTAATTATTTTTAATATTTTTAACTTACGTGATTAAATTTTCAAACTCGATGAATTAAATTAGGAACCAAGTCCTAATAAAACTAGAATTTCCTAACCATTATAACAGCGAGTTCGAAATTTTCTTTTTAATTCTAAGTTGATATTTATTGTTCAGTATTAGCGTTTGTTTGTATTTATGATCTATTGTTTTATACTGAACAGCTCTATAAATAAACTGTATCTTATCGGTTTTAAAATTTTAAATCTATTCTAGTTATATCTTGAATTATCGGTTCAAGACATGGAATCTCGTTTTTGGTTTCTATTAAAGTGGAGAAAATTTTTATTCAAGTTTTTCCAACTAGGAATGAGTTTATCACAACTCATAGGTCTATTCTAGGACTTCTATCGGTTTCTAAATTCACTATCTAATTTATGTTTTCTATTTTACTACTGTGTACTATTGTGAAAATTCTCGGGGTTTACAAGTTAGATTTAAACATGGGTTTTAAAGAGCCTGAAACACTTAACCCTGAATGAAGGGGTAAATCCATTCAAACATATGATTTTCGGTAGATCATATGTATTGCTTGATCACCCGCTTGATGCATTCATATGCTTGTTTAATAACTTGATTGAAATTATTTATACAAGTACGTTGATTTAGGAATATTCTCATTAAGCTAGTTATACTTATACTCCGATAGACCTTTGTTGTATAGGACTAATATCTTTCATGAACAAGGACTACATATACCTGAGTGGAATTATGATTTAAGGAGATTCTGGAAATCTTTTGAAGACCTTACGTTTATTATCCTTCAATGTCTTATGATGTTAATATTACTTTGTTGTGAGAAAGATTAAGTTGATATTATGATTGTTTGGGGAATTATAGGGGAAAAACCCCTAAGATGATGTACATATTTTATTCTCTTAATGATAAATTGGATGATTATTTAGATTCTTATATGTTGTATATACTATCTCGAACTATACATCCCACTAGTGTCTCCATTATTGTGATAGACGCCTTACATATGGTGTTGAAAACTTTTGCATGACTTCGGAAAGTCATTCTTAAGTTTTAATACCGTATGTAGCGGACTGCCACATTTAGGGTACTCTTTGGGGCGTGACTTACGTAGTGACATGCTTATTGCTTACTAGGATGGGCATCTATAATGAATTAATACTTAAAGATGACTGAAATAATTACTTGTGTGTACTTGTATCTATTTTTTTTTTTTTTTTAATCTAAGCCAAGGAGCGAAAACCCCATTAAGTAGAATGCCAATATGTAGTTAGGCACTTAAGCCATCGAAGATAACTTGACAAGTAACTTATAGGGGAAATAGTTGCAAGCCAAAGCCTACTTACATTTGGCAAGAAGTTACATATGTGTAGTTTACAACTTATGGGGCCAACTAAATTACACAATGTCATGGACTAAAAAATGAAAAGAATGTAATAGTTGTAAACCCTAGAAAAAGCTACTACATGACTAGGGTTAGGGGAAAAAGGTATTTGGTCTGCATTTATCAACCCCCTAAGTAATTGTTACTACTTAGGTGAAATTTCCCAAAATTCCTATACATAGTTAATTGAGATAGTATTAGTTACTTAGTATACAAATATGAGTAAATTTGTATTTTGCTTTGGTTTGGAATAGGATTTGGATGCAAATAGTTTAGATATATGAGTATAATAAAATTTATAGAATGAATACATTGAGAATAAAGACTTTATATTTTTATTATTCATTTCAATTTCTCTATCTATCCTTTTTCACTTTTAAAATTTCATTTAGATTTGGATATCTAAATTTCAATCCTTAAATCATAAAAATTTTTGACCCAATTCATTTTAAGAAAACATTTTATGAAAATAAATTCTTACTTAAAAATTAGCTAAAGTCTTACGCTAGTTTATCTTCTTGTATTAATTTTTTTTTTAATTGAGCTCGTTTCATTAAGCAAACTTACATTCAAGTTTAAATCTCCAATTACAAGCCCAAAGCCCAAAGCCTTTGTTTTAACATGCACCTAATAATTTTTCTTAACATGAGATAATTAAAAAGGTGCCAAAAAGTCAAAGTTGCTTTTTAGATATTTATCAAGTAAAAAATTTAACAAAATTATCTCATAATTTACCCTTAAGCAGGTGCCATTTTCAACTAGGAGAAGCTCTATCATCTTCATCAATTTTTCTTCTAAAAATTTCACCGAAATCCTCCAAAATTCCTATTCTTAAGTCAACCCTATTTTACTTAAAGTACTACTTACTTTCTCTAATCATTTATTTACTTATTTCTTCCATAAAACTAATCTTTATTCTATTGAATTTCTAGATGAGTTGGAATTGAGAAATAGGTCTAGTTTATGCATGATTAAGCTTCTATATCTAAAAAAAGAGAAGAGTAGCAGAGTTTATAACGTATATTTTTATAAAATAGGTGAATATACTTAGTTACAAGTTGAAATTTTGTGGAAAGTAGGGTTATTAATGTTGTTGGTATTAGATAAGTAAAGTTTTTGTGACAAGGTTGATAGTTAGTATTCAAACCCATATATGATAAACTTTAGTTGCTTGACAAGTTTAATGTTATGTAGGTGTAGTATGTATATGAATGTGTAATGTGTATATAAACTTAATAAATGCTTGATACTATGCTTATATGTTAATGTTGTGAAGTTTCTATTTAAAAGAGATCACATTAGTAGGTTAAGTAATGCAAAGTTATGAAAATTTCTAAGCAAAGAACATTAAGTTAGTATCCTATTCATCATAGGAATAATGAAGGGCGTTATTCCCTCAAAAATTTATTTTTGCTAAAGACCCAACCCACCAATCCTTAAGATTTAGCAAGTCAAGTCCCTAACCACGTATAATATTTTCATATTATATGTAAGGTTGTCTTAAGTCTAACAATTTATGTGAATTGTTTGTTTAACCCACTATAACTTGATAGAAAGACTTTTTATACAAAAGGATTACTCACTTGAGTAATCTATTCATATAGAACTTTTAAGGAAATAATTTACAATTTTGTGTCAAGCACATGACACAAAAAAACTTACATAAATTTTTACAAAGCAAGAAAAATAGACTTTAAGTCTTTATATACAAACAAGGCTTAACTAACAAGCCTCTATTCAAAATACAAAATACATATTTAAACCAAACAACTTGTTTAAAAACTTTCTTCCTTGCCATCTTGCACTCGATTCCTACTTGCCCCACTCATCCATAAACTTCTTCTAATCCGACCCATAGCCTATATCATCATAACAGTCATCATCACCTGAAAAATAGCAATAGTGAGCCAAAGGCCCAGTACACAGCAACAACACTCAAAAGCGTAGTGACAATCATACCTAGACTAATGCAATGTAACACTAATGTTTCATTTATCTTTCTTTAGTATTCATTGATCAAATCATCATTGGAGTATTCAAACTTCGGGACAAGCCATGGGATTCTGGGGATCCTGAGTAACGCTCACGACGCTCAGGGGGTTGATATAGATAGCCTGAATATCTATATGTCCTGGATAACGTTACACTGAAAAGAATAATCTCATATAGGTTATATAGCCGTTGCTCTACTTCACTTAACTCAATCCATAATACAAATTAATTCACATGCTCCCAAACATTGAATTAAATTATACTACTTCTTTTTAAGAATAAGTAAATGTTGCTCAGTTACTACATTTCCTATCGATTATCTGCCGAGCCTAGTCATTGCATCATGACTATTGGCCTAAGCGCCTACACTAACATATCATTGCATCATGATAAGTTACCGCTCCTCGGACCGGATTCAATGGTGAAAACACAAGCAATTCAAGCAATATTTAAGTCATTTAGAATTTATATCAAATTTAAGTATGACTATCCTAACAAACATACAAGCAAGTCACTGCGTACCTGAGATAGCTCAGGAATTAACGGGGTTAGCTGGGCGAGAATCTATCACTGTTTAAAATAATATTAAATTTCACACTTAGCTTAAGCACTAATTAACTAGTTGAAAATACAATTAATCAAAGAAATTCAAATAAATTAATACAAAGTCATAATAAAGCATTTAAATATCCTATTATATCATAGAACACTTAACAAATACTTAATTGATCATATATCAAACTTTGAAAAATTTTGAAGAAAGTTTTTAAAATTCAAAAGCGCAGGGGATACACCGGCATTCAAAGCCGGCAGCTTTGAACCGGTGTTCAACACTCTGAAAATCAATACTGCCAACATTGGCAGCGTTCAAGGGTATGCCGGCTGCCTTCATTTTACGTCGGGGGCTTTGAGCCGGTGTAGAATGCAAAATTCAAATTTTCAAAAGTTTATAGAGGTAGAAACTGGCAGCGTACCCATGTACGCTGGCAGCTTTTCACTCTATGTCGGCGGCTTTGGAATCCCAGTAGCCGGCGTACCATGTGAAAAAATGAACGCGAGCTGACTTTTCCAGTGAAAGCCGACGGCGTTCGAACGACTTTAACAAATTTAACTCTGTTCGCTTCCAACACCGCCTATAAGCCGGCGACGTAGAAGCCCCAGATGCCGGCGTACGACCAAAAATATAACCTATACGAAAATGTTTTTTATTTCCCCTGTTTTATTACAACCTTGTTCACTTTCAAAAATTCCCTTAAAATCAATCACAAGCGCAATTCAAACCATAACTAGATCACAACCTTGATAGTGGTCGTGATCCCTTCTGTAGGACTTTCAAAGTGTGAAATGCCCATCATCACTGGTGCGATCTTACATGCGATTCATATCACGATGTTAACCATAATTATGATAGATCCTCAGATACTGTTAATAATAATAATAATAATAATAATAGCATAAAATCTTATGTAAATGATTAATTGAATGCAAACTTATATTTATTTATATTGAGATGTATATTACCTAAACTTGATTAAGTAGTTAGTTAAATGAAAGTAGATAAATAGACTAAAATAGTTACTAATATGAGATAAATTCTTTAAGACAAATTTGTCCATTCAATTGTGTGTATCTTGTGATCATATGCAAAGTACTTCGACTCAACAAAGTATGCATTAACTTGTTTGTTGTTTTTTTTTTTTTTTTGTTTTTTGTTGATTGTCTAGGATACACATCTTTAATAAATTAAAACTTAAATATGGCCTAAATGATGATTATCTTGCTTGTACTTGTGTCGTTTAATCTGATCCAATGAGTGATAACCTTGCTAGATGATGTCTACACGTTAACTAGGCAATTAAACTACCCTCTATCATTGCTAATGATAATTTATAGGTGGCTAGACGGGTAGCTATTAGGGCAAATGATATTGGTGTAATGTTTACTTGCACTTAGTAGGAAGTAATACGTTTTAGTTCACATTTATGGGACTAGTTGAACTAAATGATATTATAGATTAAGATAAGTAAAGATGAATAACAACTGTGAACCTTAAACGATGCTATTTTTGTAAATGATCTTATAGAAGATATAAGTATTATGCTACTTATATCAATCTCTTGAGCAGTTGTTACTACTCAAGACCCTTAGATTCCCATGGTGTATTGTTAGTGTGTGAGTGATCCATTATTGCTTTGTTACACTTAAAAATTAAAGAGATAATTTATTGATTGCTATATTGCATTAGATTAAGTGAGTGTGTGTGTGTTCATCTTGTGTGTGCATGTGTTACTATTGTATCAAGCTTCGGCTCACATTTTCTTTTACAAGTGTTGAAGATTTTGATGATGATTCCTATGATTATCCAGGTTATGGCATGGACTTTGAAGAATTTCTTTATGTGTGGGATGATTGGGACCCACAAAAATATGGATATATATTTTGTTTAAGACTTTTTTTATACTTTTAAAACTTGTAATTTTGTTAAAGACTTATCTATAAGCTTATAATCTGTCAATTAATATATTAAATTTAATGCTTTGAGAGACTAGATACTCACAAGAGTAGTTTTTGATACATATAATAGTAAAAGTTCATTTTCCGTTGTTTTCTAAATTGTATACAAAAATCTAAGTTTATGGTTTTAAAATTTTAAATTGAATAGCAAACAATTACAATAAACGATTTGGATAACCTTATGTGTAATGCTTAAGTATTATGCATAGTTAGGCAAGATACACCTTGAATCCTAGTTCGGGGAGTGACATCAGGACTCCCACGTTCCTAGCATGTTACCAAAGTCTAAGTGCTCCACTTTTGTTTACTATACGTAAATTAAAAATCTAATTGATTTGTTGCTGCATTTGCATTAGACTACGTGGGTATGAACATATCATGTGTGCTTATGTTGCAATTATATTAGGCTTCTAGACTCACTTTTGTCTTGACGATGATGACTCTAATGTGGATGATTATAACCATATAGGTTATGGGATAGATATAGACAAGCTATTGAAAGAGTAGAGCAATTAGATGCATTGGACTTCGTTTGTTTGTGTTTGATGGTTTACTTGTACTTAAGAGATTTTATTGTATTGATGAGTGATTTTCTACAGATTATTTTGACTTTGGTTTATTCCTATGCTAGTGTTTTTTTTTTATTACTGGTTTGTTTACCTATAATGGTGGATGTTTGAGGTTTTGGACATACTTTTACTTTTTTAAATTAAATTCAGTAGTCTACTCGTATGAGTAGCTTTTGAAATCCTTTTGCAAAACTTTATTTTCTGCTACAATAACAACCGTTTACAAAATTTAATAGATGATATCATAAATTAATATTGGCAAGAAACGTACTCAGTTAATGATAGCCTTTACATATACCATGGTGAAACTGTAGACACCTTGATACCCTAATTGACATGTGAAAAAGGAAAAAAAAACAAAAAAAGCATGCAAGAATTAACACCATATAACATTATATCATGACAACATTGCATTATTTGAGATAGTGAAGGCACATGAACTTATATAAGAGATGTGAGATGGTGGGGAAGAAGATTTGATTGTTGAGTTGGAGAGTGAACTGAGAAATAAAAAATAAAAAGGAAAACATGACTAGAATAAATTTTTGATGATGTTTCAAATTTACAAAAATATTGCTTGTTTGTTTTATATTTAATAGAAGCGATTCATGTGGTTTCGTTGGTTTGATTTCTAGATGAATACGACTGACAAAAAATAAAATATAGAACCATATTTGCAATTCGATTAAATTATTCATTTGGTTTGCTCAATTAGATGTTGAATAGCCTATTGTATACTTATGCAAATAATTAATTTTTGTTTTGCATGTTACAAATGGTATTTTTTTTTTTTTAAATGGATGTTATGTCTATTTGTGCCTTAACAAATTTCAAAGAATTTTTTTTAAAAGTTTTTTCATGGCAAAGAGTTTTGTCTAAATTAAATTACCTTTCACTTTTATGCGGGGGTGTTCATGCTTCGATTAATTGATCCATGGCCCAGTTTTTTACCAAATCATAATAATCGTTTTTAATATTTCGATCCTAAACCTATCCATTATAAACGGTAAATCACCGTGACGCTTAGTCCTTTTTTTCGTTTATTTTTTTTAGTTTTTAACCATTTGATATAATAGTTGTGCAAAATTTGCAGTTAATCATATTTTTCGATATGTTCGTAAAAAAATTAAAGCTTTTTTTTTATAATTGTATTAAAACTATAAATTAAGAATGCAAGACATGTGAAAGTGTTGTTAACGTATATTGGTGCTATCAGATTCATTATAGTAGTCTTTTGCTCATGTGTTTTATCAACCTTAAATAGTTGAGTTCATCAAGATCTTAATCAATTATATAAGTATACTATAATTATTGTATTTATAAATACAGATTGGTTAACCGAAACCATCGGTTTCTAGTTCTATAAATCAAAACCGTAACCGAAAATTAAAAAAAAATTAAAAATGCTAATCCTAAACCAAAGCAATGGACTAGTTAACCCCTTTTTTTAATTGGTTTTCTGGTTTCGATTTGGTTATTCTAAACATTCGGTTTTCTTTTTTTTTTTGCACACCCCTAATTTTACGAGTGAAGAAGTCAAACCATGTCAAGCTAAGAACTATTGATTTTTTTGAAAAAGAAATGCACAAAATTCATTATGTGCATCACGACTATTTTGCATAAAAATAAGTTCTTCTATTGCATTGAGAAGTGCTTTAATCTAATAAAATTACTTTTCACTTTTTATATTTTTTTCAAAATTTCATTTTTTTTTTTTAGGCTTCTTTTTTTCCCATACTTTTCCATTTAGTTAAGTTTTGCTAGACTTTTTGCAATAGCTTCCCTAAGCAAAACCATATGCACAAACAGAGTCTGTTTATAGGAATAAATAAGTAAATCAGTCTATTGGTACCTATTTCTTGGATACAGCTAAGTTACTTAATTAAGGATGTTACAATTAGGACACAAATTTTGAACATAATTTATAATAATTGTATAGTGGCAAGTAGAAGTAGTCAATACACTATGCTCAACGCTATTTATAAACCATTTTCATTTTCACAAGATCCATACACACTATACGTATTTGTATAAACTTAAGAAAAACCAACAGGCTTTCATAATTGCAGAAGTAAGAACATTGAAAAGACAAACGTTGAAAAAGTATGAGAACGATAACATTAATGATTCTTTAATTAAGAAATTGGAGATTAAAAGTTCACTTAAGCACAAACATCAGGATGGGCAACAAGGTAATCCTCAACAGCCTTAAACATTCCTACAGCCTTGTCCTTGCCTTTTCACATCTTCCTCCTTTAGCTCAACTCCTGGCTTCGTGTTGTAGTCGCTGGTCATCTTGCAAACACAACCATCATTTGTGGCTTCAAATTTTATCTCATATACAACAGATTCAATCTTATCAAAAATGACATCACCCTCGATCAAAGTGTATTTGCAATAGAACTTCTCTGTATCAAGTGCATCGATCTTATGTTTCAAGGATTTCAAATGTCGCCCTATTAACAAAATAAGTTGTAAGAAAACAAATAAAAACAACTTAGACCATAATCGCATAAATGCAACATATTACTAACCTTTCTAATTCTCGGATAAATAAACTTATTTGCTACACCATTTGACATAATAAAATGAAAATTTCCTAGTAATTTTTTGCTATTAACTTTTATCACATGGCATTATATAGAATAAATAAATAAATAATATAATTTATAATTTTATCTTGAAAAGGATGTCTTAAGCCTTAAGAAACATAATGGTGCCAACCTTCGGCAAAGTTAGTTTGTTTAATGCTTCCAACACCTCCATCTCCTTCAACATACTCAATACTCTTGATTCCTCCGGGAACGATCATTGGAATGTGAATGTGGGACTCAAGGATTAAGGCCTTGAACATCCTTTTTGGGGCAACTTTACAGGAAAACTCTTCAGTGTATGTGAAACCCATCTTCTTCTGGACGATGAAAAAGGATGACTTTAAGAATATGTTAATAAGATAACACAACGGTGCTAGTAATGCAGAAAGTAGATTATGAGTTGTGATGAGAAACAATATCGTCCTGATATTTATAGATGAATGAGTGCAAGGATTTCTTGCTCGTTAAATTTAATTTTACTAAATTCTAGCACTCCAAGGTGGACCTCTACAGTTTGTGGGCGCATTTTTCAATTATTTCTGTATCCCTCTAATTCACTTGAGCAAATGTGACATTGACTTGAACAGTTTCGAGATTTGAGTCTCTCCATGGTATATTAAAATTTTTACATTCGATGACGGTAATGCATTCGGAATTATTGTCCTGAATTTTTATTTCGCCTTCTTTCTCCTCGTATATTTTTATATTTAAATATTGGCTGTTTCTCACTCCTTGGTAACAAGTTCTGAAACGGTTATGGATTTAAACGCAAACTAATAGGGGGCTTGAATGGGATAAAAATAGATATAATTAAATAATAAACTATTTTAAGAAAAAACCTTTCTACCTCATATTTGAATATAGTTTGAGTAAAATATATTAATTGGATATTACAAATATGTAACACTGATGAAAATTTTCTATTTCGAACGAATCTCTATGTGATTACCATTTACCGTCTTCTTGTATTAAACGTTACGTACAGTAAATGTTTTCCCCCTGTCTAGAACGTCAATGCCAACTATTTCTGCTTACAACGAGTTTATTTTTTATTTTTAGAAGAAGTCTTCAATGGCATCCCATTTGTACGATGCTATATAAAAATCGTTGAATATGTAATTTGTCTTATTAGAAGACAATGTGAAAACGATTGCCGTGTGTCATATGTCCGATTTTGAAGCCAAAATATTAATTGATTCCCCGTTTCAAATCTTTCAACATTGACTCACACAACATCTAGATGGTCAGATTTCACATGTGGCTTGATTTCAAACTATTATATGTTCTTTACCCGATAATTATGCATTCGGATGCCCAATTAATTAAATATAGATTGAGGACAAAAAACTATGAAATAAAATCTGAGTTAAGAATTATAATTTTGCGAGGACCTATAATGATAAATTAACATCAAGGTTAAGGAACTTGCAGTAAAGCTACAAAGTTTTTGTGAGAGTATGCTGAGTTGGTTATTTATTCCACGTGTCTTATTTGTATTAGCTGGAATAGTTGTATTTGTTAGTTACATTTTCTGTATATATAGAATAGGAATAACAGAATAGAGAGAGGAGAAATATTGTTTCCCTGTAACAGAATTTTGTTCTTCTTCGTGACAGAGCATTTCTTGATCAATGGAATTCATTTGCTGAAATTCCTCATGGTATCAGAGCAGGTACTATTTTTCTTGCTCACATCTTCTTTTGTTTCGATCAGGAACTAGAATTCTTTCGATTGAGATTGATTGAATATGGGAGAACAATTAATTTCTGATCCGCTGCATGTTTCTGGATCTGATGGTCCGGTATGAGTTTGGGAAACATATTGTTCAACGGAAGTAATTTTCTTACATGGCATAAATCAATCAAATTAGCTTTGGGAGCAAAATTAAAGCTAGGTTTTATAGATGGATCAATACCTAGACCGGCTGATAATTCTCCAGAGCTAGTTAGATGGAAACGAACAGATGACATGGTTAAATGTTGGATTCTTAATTCCATGACTATTGATTTGGCTCAAAATTATGTGTATACACAATCTTCTCGAGATCTATGGAATGAAATTGTGGAGCAATATGGTGGAGCTAATGGACCACTTGTTTACCAATTGCAACATGAAATTAGTTCTATGAGGCAAGATAATCAGTCAATTGCTGCTTATTACAATAAGCTTAGACGTTGTTGGGATGAGCTTTCAGCTTTACATCCATATCCTACTTGTGATTGTGGAGAATGGATTACTGCACTTGTAAACTGAGAGAACGTGTTGTTGAGTTTGAATCAGAGGCTAGGGTTTTGCAGTTCTTGATGGGATTGAATGATGCATATGAAGGTGTGAGGAATCAGATATTGTCAATGGAGCCTTTACCAACAATAAATAGAGCTTTTTATTTGGTACAACAAATAGAAAAGCAAAGACAAGTGATTGGAAATATTGGTTCTAATGTTGAGATGGCAGCATTTTCCTTAAATAGAAATGAGGGAAATAGGAATGTTTTTGACAAAAGAAAGAATAAACGTGTGGTGTGTAAACATTGTAAGGTTGAAGGTCATTCAATTGAAAATTGTTTTCAATTGATTGGATTTCCAGATTGGTATAAGGGAAGACGAAATGGTGGTAAAATGAGACAAGTAAATTC
Source organism: Combretum micranthum (assembly GCA_024138025.1). NCBI lineage: Eukaryota > Viridiplantae > Streptophyta > Magnoliopsida > Myrtales > Combretaceae > Combretum > Combretum micranthum. Next base: position 221,314 of record JAMXBD010000543.1, on the reverse strand, counting down.
TGCTGTTATGGGAAGAGAATGTTTGAATGCGGTCCAAACTTTTGATACACCATTTGATCAGTTTTCACAAGTTAAAGAAGGACAGCAGAGTAGTGCATCTCATCTTACAAATGTTGCTCAAAGTCATGATAAAGTGTTCTTACGAAGTCTTTGTGAAGAAATGATGAAATTGATGCAAGAAAAATCAGATGGAACTGGTAATCTTACTCAGTTTGCAGGTACACTATCAACTTCTTCTTGTTGTAACATTGTGAATAATGATATGTGTTCTTGGGTAGTGGATTCTGGAGCTACTGATCACATTACACCTTATCAGACCATATTGCAAAATATTCATACCTTAAATTCACCAATCTCGATCAGATTACCTAATGGCAGTACCACATTAGTTCATAGTGTTGGATCTGTTATATTTTCTGATTCATTCCAATTGAATCATGTGTTTCATGTTCCATCTTTTACTCACAATCTGTTATCCATCCACAAGCTTGCCTCAACTAACAATCTTATTGCAATTTTTGATGCCAACACCTGTCATTTCCAGGACCGGATCAGTAAGAGAGTTATGGCAACAGCTCCTGCATTACATGGATTATATGTACTCAATCTAAAAGTTTGACTGGTGCAACGAGTTCAACTTCTTTGTTTCCTACTAGTTCAGTTTGTAATCATACTTCAAATAACAGTTTAGATAATGTTCGTTTACTTCATGATAGATTGGGTCATACTTCATTGTCTAAACTGAAACATATAGTTTCATTTCCTTGTAATAAAAAACATGTTCAGATTTCCTTTGTGAGGCTTGTCAGAAATCGAAATTTCATCGTCTTACTTTTCCTCATAGTAGTCATGTGTCTGATTTTCCTTTCAATTGTTACATATTGATATATGGGGACCCTATAAGATTCCTTCGATTTCAGGAGCACGATATTTCTTGACAATTGTGGATGATTTTTCTAGATCCACATGGACTTTTCTTATGCATCATAAATCACAAACACACACTTTTCTTGATCAATTCTTCAAATATGTGTTAAACCACTTTTCCATTACACCTAAATCTGTTCGCACAGACAATGGTCTTGAATTCTTGTCCCATTCTTGTCAGTTCTTGTTTCATAGTCTAGGAATTTTGCATCAAAGAACCACAGTTTATACTCCTCAACAAAACGGAGTAGTGGAACGAAAACATAGACACCTTATTGAGACTTCTCGAGCCTTAATGCTTCATGCCAATTTTCCTAAGGAATTTTGGGGAGAATGTGTTTTAGCTTCTACCTATCTTATTAACAAGATGCCTATGAAAAGATTGGGCTGGAAATCACCTTTTGAGCTTTTGTTTAAATGTCCTCCCACTTATGATACTTTGAGAGTTGTAGGATGCTTGTGTTTTGCTGCGAATACATCACCCAATAGAGATAAATTTTCTTCCAAGAGTCTCAAATGTGTTTTTCTAGGTTATGAACAAGGTCAGAAGGGATACAAGGTCTTTCATCTTGATACCAAGAAAATCCTTGTTAGTCGTGATGTAGTGTTCTTTGAAAATCACTTTCCTTTTCGTGATCCTCAATCTACTGTTACTTCTTCTCCTTTATTTCATTCTAATTCTCTCCGTTTACTGATGATACTAGTGATACTGTGTCAATCTGTCCTGTTTCTTCTTCTCCCAGTTCTGTTCCATCTAATACACACATTGTCCCTCTCGATATGTCTTCTAATATTCCTGATACACCGTCCACTTCTGTTGGTCCAGCCAACAATACTACATCATCTGTTGCTTTAAGAAGGTCTTCTCGATCTCGTCAACCACCAGTTTGGCTTAAGGATTATGTACATACACTTCATGATAATAATGTTGCCTCTGCTGTTTCTTCCTCTTCTCCCTTATATCCCTTATACACTTCCACTTCTTTTGCTCATTTTCCACATGACTATACCATATCTTTAGCTTCTGTTTTAGCAGCCAAAGAACCATATGATTATTCACAGGCGTTACACAACAGGAGTGGGTGGATGCTATGCAAAAGGAGCTCCTTGCTCTTGATTCAAATGACACATGGGAGTTAACTACTTTGCCAAAGGGCAAGAAGGCGATTGGGTGTAAATGGGTATATAAACTCAAGTATAGGCCTGATGGAAGCATTGAAAGGTACAAGGCTCGTTTAGTTGCAAAAGGATTTACTCAAGTTGAAGGAGAAGACTTTCATGATACTTTTTCTCCAGTTGTAAAGATGAGTACGGTTCGTATTTTGCTTGCTGTGGCTACATCTTTTGCTTGGCCAATTCATCAAATAGATATCAATAATGCATTCTTACATGGATATCTAGATGAAGAGATCTATATGGTTCCTCCTCAAGGATATGCTTTAGCTCAACCACATCAAGTTTGTCGATTGAAGCGTTCACTTTATGGTCTTCGACAGGCTTCTCGACAATGGAACATTGAGATTTCAACTTTTCTTATATCTCAAGGTTACATTCAATCTCCTCATGATCATTCCTTGTTTACCAAACATAGTGATGCTGGTTCTGTCATTGTTCTCCTTTATGTTGATGACATGCTCTTGACTGGTTCTGATTTTTCTGCTCTATTGGTTCTTAAGCAAGCTTTAGATGCCAAGTTCACTATTAAGGATATGGGTTTAGCTCGTTTCTTTCTGGGTTTGGAGATTTGTAGAACATCCAAAGGGATGTATGTCAATCAGCACAAGTATATTTCTGATGTATTGATTGATGCTGGGATGGCTGCTGCTAAACCAGTTGGTATTCCTTTACCTTCTGGTCTGAAATTTGCTCGAGACAGTGGCGAGCTCCTTGATAATCCATCTTTTTATCGTCGCATTGTTGGTCGCCTTTTGTACATTACTCTTACACGTCCAGACATCAGTCATGCTGTACATTGTTTAAGTCAATTCCTTTCTCAACCACGGACTTCACATTTAAATGCTCTTTTCCATGTTCTACGTTATCTTAAAGGTTCTCCTACCTTGGGATTGTTTTACTCTTCTTCTAATCCTTTAACGCTTCATGGTTATTGTGATTCTGACTGGGCAGCAAGTCTTCTTGATAGAAAATCAATCTCGGGTTTTTGTATCATGCTTGGTTCTGCTCTTGTTTCGTGGAAAACCAAGAAGCAATCGACGGTTGCAACTTCTTCCTCCGAGGCTGAGTATCGCAGCATGGCTTCTACTGTCAAAGAGCTTCTATGGACGTCTTACATATTGCGTGATATTCATATCTCAGTATCATTTCCCATCTCTTTATTTTGTGACAATCGCTCCACATTACTCATTGCTTCTAATCCTTGCTTACATGGACGAACAAAACATATTGATATTGATGTTCACTTTGTTCGTGATCATGTCAAGTCTGGTTTCTTGCAGCCTCAGTATGTTCCTTCTCACACACAGTTGGCTGATTTACTTACTAAGAACCTTCCTCAACGTCAATTGGTTTTTCTTTGTTCCAAGTTGTCTCTCAGATGTGATACAACTTGAGGGGGGGATGTGAGAGTATGCTGAGTTGGTTATTTATTCCACGTGTCTTATTTGTATTAGCTGGAATAGTTGTATTTGTTAGTTACATTTTCTGTATATATATAGAATAGGAATAACAGAATAGAGAGAGGAGAAATATTGTTTCCCTGTAACAGAATTTTGTTCTTCTTCGTGACAGAGCATTTCTTGATCAATGGAATTCATTTGTTGAAATTCCTCAGTTTTAGAAGAAGTATAACTGGTTTTATAAGAAACAAAGTAAGAAAAAATTTAATTAGAATGGTACATTATCTCATGTATATATTACATACTCATTTTTTAAGAAAAAAGTTATATTAAATAAACTAGATATTTCTATGAATGACCTTATAGATTAGTAGAATTATCCTTATCTCTCAAGCAAGAAGTATCAAGTACGAATCCATTTTTTCTATTCTAATGGCAAGAAAGAAAAAAAAGATTTCTAGTATTTTCATCAATATTATAAAATTCAAAAAATAATGGAAAATGCCTTTCAAAAATTTCCTGCTGAAAACATTTTAACTTTTTAGGTTTTGGACAAAGTAAAAAAATGAAATTTTTATTTACCCAAATGCAAAGAAATATAAGCCATTTGAGTTAAGCTAGTCAAAGAAGAAAGTTCCTTTTGGCCCTTTTTTCTCACGCGAAAGTACCTCTTGTGCTGCCGAAGGACTTGTTAATGTATTATAAATTTAGAGATTAGTGGGTATAATATGGAGAAGGAGGTACGCTATCATATATGTATAAATATTTAAAAATTATAAAAATAAAACCTGCAGCGAGTAGGACCAAACTTAAAACCTATATTCTATAAAATAGTTCCAAATAATTTTTTAGAATTTGCGAGGATTTTTATTCCCCTTTTTGGAAGTCTAATTTTATGATTAATTGATGTCTAAAATCACATTATCCATGTTGCATGTTAAATATTAATTTAAATAAAAAATATATATATCTATTCTAATCAATTAGAATTTATATTCAATATTTTCTATACTATATATAGAGCGCATACTTTAGTACACATGCAATCTTTATTTCTAAAATCCTAACTCATAAAAAACACATATAATACATGATATATAAAAGGCAACCTCAATTTTAATATAAAAAAGAGTACAAAATGATTTATTTTTAGATATACATGAGACCGCTAGATTCATTATTATTGTGTTCTTATTAGTGTTGCATTTTGTAGAAAATTCTAGAATTCCATTGATTTTTAATGAGCTTAGTCCTATTAATTATTTAATGACTCAAAAACTGTATATACTTGTAAGATACTAAGAGGAATCAATTCTCTGTACTTTAAAGCCTACATATAGTGACAAAAATAAATTTAAAAAAGTATTTCATTGATGAGAATATATCCTATTTCTGGTAATAAATATGCAACTCCCTCAAAAAAAAAAAATGATAATTCTTTATGCTCTTCAATTTTCATTGTATCCCTACTTCTAAACTTCTCAAGCAAATCGAAGGTTCATTGCCTTTCATTCCCTTCGTGACCGTTGCAACGATTTTGACTGCATATCAAAACCATAGATAAAAGAAAAGAGTACATATTAAAACCATATAAGAAATAGCTTAGGCACCAACTACTTATTGGGTAAATTACATAGAAAGGTCATAACATTTTAATAGTTAAAAAGATGTCACAACGTTTAGAGAAATAGATCAATTAAAGTGACCATTAACATATATGATAACGTCTTAGATCTTCTTAGTTTGAATTTTAAATATTTTTTCTATTAACATGTGTCGATAATGATCTCAATTCACTCACTTCTCTAAATATTGTGATATATTTTTAACTACTTAAAATGTTACAACCTCAAATAAACTTACTCTCAAAAGTTATAACATTATTATGTAATTTACCAATTTCTTATTTCACTAGGAAACCAAATCATTGTCCCATATGCTCCTTTTCTCACACAACCCTTTCACAATATATTATTTTCCTCATTACCATACAGAATAGTCCTAAAGAAAACTCAAACAGAGTATTCAATGTAACTTGATACATTGGACAAATAACAATACAACCATATTATCAGAATATATAATTATTCTCACACTGCCCTTTCAAAATGTATAATTATCCTCCTTATGGTAAGCCTTTACAACCATATTATCAGAGAAGTATCCATTGTAACCTCGCAAGCCTTCATCTGCTTTGTCGTTGACAAGGCAACGTACATAGTACATAAAAAAGAGGATTAAAAACAAATTTATATGTTACAAGATCAAGCTTAAATTCATTAGACCTTGGCACTTTTTCAAGTACATTATTGAATGACTACTTTACAATATCATAGTGAATCGAATAACGAAATTGCAAAGTGGAATGCACAAATCACAAGCTTAAGATAATACCTAAGCCTAGTATATTGACTTAGGCACACGAGATAGAGTTCACAAGCAGGCTAGCTTAGCATAGCATTCTAGGCACATGAAAAAAAAATATAAAAAAAGAAAGCATGTGTCACACCCCGAGTTAGTCTAGTTGTAACAGTTCTACCATATACACTGACCTGTGGCTGAAGCTTACTATGTAGCTTCTATCATAGCCTAGTGTATATAAGGCACAAACGATCAATCCACTTTGAAGTAGCGTTAGCTCAACAGCAAAATTTAAATAATAACAAAAGTATATGAATATGGCTTTCACATTGATACAAAATAGCATTTGAATTGCTCATCTCTAAATCAAACTAGGCTATCCAAGTTACTCATCTAATGCTATTAAATAAATAAAAATAGAAATGCAAAAATTATTTCACTTGAATTCCTCTTATTTATACTATTACAAACCTAAGGATCCATAGTAATAATAACAGCTGCTACTTAAGTCAATAAGAACCTGCAAGAAAATCTATAGATGAATGAGCAATTACAGCTCAATAAGAGGGACGGAGGTAAAAATGCATCTATACAAGACAAATGGGATTATCAAACAATTAATTAATACAATGCATGAACAAGCAAATGCCATCCACACAACATTATCTGGTCCATCATGAGAGTAGAGAAAATAACCTCACTCTAGTCTAGGTTGAGGAGTTTATAACATAATGCAAAACGACTATTGATCGAACCCATGCTTATACGATGGAGCCACAGCTCCTTCCCCAAGATCTCCTTGAACAGGTTCTTAAACTTATCGTGACCTCCTCTCCTATCACTTAGTTCAGTCTTATGGATAGGAAAAGGTGGCTTTGCTGACTCTCCTCAAGGTCGATATTTGATCATAGAATCATAATTGATCCTCTACTAGGTTGAAATGCATGGCATTTTAAAAATATTTCGTTAATGTTTAATTTAGTTCCATTTAAAGGCAATCAACCAATTTGCAAACACTGTAAGAATATCACAATTCACCACAACACAATATAGGATGAACTTTAGATACCAATAAGCAAGTCAAGGATAAGCACATGCAATACATTCAGACATCCAAGCTATTTTACAGTCACGATCGTAGACACAGACATCCAAGTACCTTAAAATGGTACTCCAAAATGCGGTAAAGCATTGATCCTACTTACCTGAAGGGTTATTGGTGAATTCCTTATCTTTTGTGATTCTTATAAAGGAAAATTTTGTGAGGTTTCATTTTATTACAAAAGGTAATGAGTTATTCTAAAAAATTATTATGTTTTTGGTAGTCTTCCTATGGCAAGTTAAGATGTTTATGTATATATATCTTCTTTCTATTGGTTTTTCATATACCTATTAGTCATGGGTACCTAAGTGTATTATGTATATTTGGTAACATACTTTACTTTAGTAAATTGAGTTTAAATATGAACATGATAATTAATATTATGACTAAGTATTATTTATATGGTTTAAATTAAAAAAGGTAGCTTGTCATATTAATGTATTTAAATAAAGAACGTTACTTTATACTACAGTATGACTATTACCATAAGTTTTTAGTAAATATTTCATACTAGTAATTATTTCAAAAAGTCTCATTTTAAATGCGGTCCTTACTACATAATTATCTTCTATCCTTATTCTAGAAATTCTTTAAGGAATATATTCAACAACATTTATCTGATCCAGGCATGTTTTCAGGAATTCAATCATTTTTCTAATAGGCACTAAGTTCATAGTTATTGCTTTTAAATAGGAAATAAAATTCTCAAATAAAAATCACCATAAAAACAAAACATGGCACCAAATTCAATTTCTATTTTACACTATATATGCTTTTTATGCATGTATTGGCAATATATGATTCCAATAGAGAAAATATATGAGCTAAGTTTTTAAAAAAAAAAAAAAAGAAAGAAACAAAATATAAATAAATAAATAAAAATTGTTGTACACCACCAGAAGCTACTAAACTTACACCACCTCTTTTCATTTATCGTATCTATTATTATTATTAAACCAATCTAAGATAGATTTACAGATTTTTGTTTATTTAATGAAATTGAGATCTTACCTCGGCAATCCTCCATCGACAAAGCTTGATGAACAATTTGTCATAGCAGTTCACTTTTGATCCTCTAATGCTCAGGATAACAGTTCAATATTAAAACTTCCTAGACTAATTAAAGGTGCTTCCATCTTTCATCTAAAAGTCCCCTAATTTGCTTGTAATTTTTGTGAACAGTGTTTTTTTTCTTGTTTTTTTTTTTTTTTTAGTTTGCATGATTCAAAGTGTTTATTTATACATTTGCCCCTTGTTTTAAGTATAATCAGGTGTCAACACAATATTAGATCACACAATAAAAGTATAACATTTGTCAATCACCTTAATGAAAAAGTATTAATTTTCTTGCTACAGCTGACACGAGGACTTCATGTAGAATTTATGGTATGTGGTCAAATTTATAAGCTACCCATTATGTAAGTTAAATTTTCGTTCTAAATATATTTATTCATCTCTTATTTATTTCCTTTACTTTATGTGTTATAATATATAATTACAACTGATCACTATACAAATCTTATAAATAATACTATATGCCATATCATAAACTATTATGCATATATTGTTAATGTCAAATAATTTATTTATTTATCTATTTTAGTGCTTTGATATGATCTCAAAGTTAAATCTTGAATCGTCAAAAAACAACGAACTACACTAGTGGGTTCAATTTTATAGAAAGAGTGATTTACTATTCTATCTCCCACATGTAAGGTCATAAAGGTCATTTGGTTTAATTCTTATGACTATTTCAAAACTTAAGATTTTAATATGACACATTTTTCTATAGTATCAATTCGAAGTGTTATGAACCTTGTTTCTATTTCAGGGATTTACTGTCATGACTCTAATAGGGGCTGAATAGAATTGCTCTAAAGTTATCATATTACGTGTGCACCTACAACATGAGGACCGTCTTACAAGTCAGAGTTTGCAGAATTCTTATTAGTTATTCTTCCAATATGTTATACATACACACACACATATATATATATATATATATGAAAAATTAGTTTTGGATACCGACACTTCCACAAATCTCAAGAACAATAGAGAATCGAATATCCTACTAAAGAATAAGACAAGGTAAACATAAGTTATCTATCAACTACCAGTGAGGAGTACGTAGTGATGTTGAACATAGATGCTTCAATAATAAATGATATGGCGTCTATTGGTGGTGTAATTCATGACGGGGATGGAAAATGGATTTTGGGGTTTGCAAAAATGAGTGGTCAAGTGGACATTGTGAATGCGGAATTGTGGAGGTTATATATTAATTTCATATAAGCTTTGTCTGCAAATGGGAATAAAAGTTCAATTGGTTTATTTACACTCCTTTATTGTAGTAAAAATGCTGAATGATAATAATTTAAATTGCTTGAATAAATATAAACATGTTTTATCTGCTTGCATGGAAAAGCTTCTCTCTTTGTGGATGTGAAGATCTCCTTTATACCCAGGAATGATAACAAAATAGCGGACCATCTAGCAAGAAAGGGAACTTAGCCAGTTGGGGGAAGAGCTCCTTTTTGTGCCTCTAGCCTATCAATTATGAGTAAACATTGTTACAGTTCCAGAACCAAATCAAATTAGAATTAAAACTGTCGATTTTAGGTCTTGAAAGAATAAGAATTGAAACCATCTTTACAATTTCGGTGCATTCCAGTTTGATTCGATGGAACCAGTAGTTTTCAGGTTTGGTTTTAGAACTGCAAAACTAGAATTGGAACCATGTTCACGATTTCGGTGCATTCTTCTTTTTTTGGTGCTGGACATGTATTAAAGGTACTGTGTAATTTCTATTAAGCATAAATAAATTCATGGGTTTAAACCGAAAAAAAAATCATATTTATATCATTAGATGAATGATTGTATGGCTTTTTGCTCTTTTTTGACACAACCAAAGAGATGCTATTTTATCATGTTTTATTGATTCGAGCATGAATGTTGGAATATTATCTTTAAGTACCAATTGGTTCTGAGTTACATAGGTAAATGACATTCAAAATAAAAAAATTCTATAATGAATTCAAAACTTTGGAAAAATAACATAGCAAAACAGCTCAAATTGTATTTCTATTGATAACTACTGATCAATTTTTATCTTATCTTTTCAAAAAAAAAAAAAATCTGTTTTTACCTTAGGGCGTATATTTATTGAGGCTTAAAAACCGGCAAAAATAGAACTCAAAATATTGCAACTTAAATACACAAAGTATATAAAAAAATAAATAAAAAATACTATAGATAGCGTATAAAATAAAAGCTATAACTAAATATAAAAATTACTATTTTAAGGCCTAAACAGTAAACAAGAATCTGCTGAAAAAAAAAAAACACTCACCGCTGACGGGGCCGTTGGTCAGTCGTTACCTCTATTCACAAATACTTATTAGTCATTTCTATATTATTATATATTAAAGTCGGTGGGAAGTTTATCTGAACGTACAATTTGGACGCATGCCCCCGTCAATTCCGACCAGGCTTAATATTATTAACAAGTGAAAATTCTCCTTGGCATCCTATTCTACGATGCTATATAACAAATTCGTGAAAATGATGTTAGATGACAATATGAAAAGGATAGTTGCGTATGATGAGTGTAAAAACCCTATCTCAAGGCATTCATCGTAGACTGGCCAATTTCTAATTGGTCGGATGTCAAATGAAAAACATTGTCCATACTTTCCTAATTAAAATATACATAGGACCGACGATTTGACTAGAGATAGATAATGGATATGATAACAAGGTCATAAAATTCATAACAAACGTTCAAATTAGGTGTGTTCATCGGTTCTAAACCAATAACTAAATCCAAATTATCACCAGGTGATTCAGCTAAGCTTATAAACCCTTTTTTGAGAAGAAATTTAATCAAATTAAGTAAAGCAGAGTTATAATTACTACATGTAGAATATGAAATACGGAGAATATACGATGAAAAAAAAAAAAATCTCTTTTAGAATTTTCCTGAAGAGATTATTATTCATGATGAGTTTGTCAATCTGTTGTACCGTTATGGTGCATATTTGGAAAAGCAGAGAACTCTTTTAGCAAATACCATATTGATCGGTAGGAAATCCCGCCCAAACATTCTAGGAATGTTCATCATTTTCGTCCTTTTGAAAAAAAAAGTACCATATTAATTGGCAAAAAATAAAAAGAAAATTACCATACAGTATAGATCCAAGAATAAAAGTTACACACCATATGACTATACATTTAATGTACCTCCTACGATGAATACATTTTTCTTTAAAATCTCAAAGCCAACCAATATTGCACCATATCTTTTGATCATCCGGTAATGTTCGATTTGTCAACCATAAAAAAGGAATAAACTTTACTGATCTCATTTAAAAGTAATTTCGAAAGCCAGCGGAACATATTTGTTGACTTTCTCAAAGCTTTAGAGGCTCACTAGCATCCATCTCCAGCTCAATGTTTCATTTGAATTTGCTAATTTCAAAGATTCAAGCATTGCAATTCCTTTTACCATCTCCCCATTAGCATCGTAGTCTTTGACCAAACGCCTAGATATATATACCGATGTCACAGTCTCTCGCAATCTACCATATACATTTTATTTGCCTCTGCAAGAGCATATAAGACTAAAATTGACGTGCTTGAATCTTTTAATCCATTAATATAGTTCGTAAAAAGAGTCCCAAATAGGTGAGTAATAGTGGACGAGATGACTAATGTACTAACTACATACAAATGCATAAAATAAGACAAATTCATAAACATTTTTAAGACAAATGTAGTTAAACCAAAAAGACACCACATATTCTAAGTGTCTTAGAACTTAGAGCAGCTCATGAGTGTATTCCCTAAACACACTGCATGGTCCAGGCGTCCTATAAATATTTGATATTGACCATTGGGTACTCTCTATACACATATGACTTATAAATTAATCTCATCATTACAAAGCAGTTATTAGACTCACCATTAGTACAATAAGTCTAGTAAAGCTATCTATAAGACCACGTTATCAGCATTACTGGCACCAAAACCAAGACTAAGAAACGGTCCTTAACAAATAAACTGCAATTCTTTCTCAAGCATCATTGCTCTAGTAAGGAACGGTGCTTAGCATTGTTTTTATTTCTCTCTTTGACAGCATGTCAAAGTGCTTACTGTATTTGCATTGCCATTGCAATGCTTTGCTTGCAATATGTTATTTATATATGTTATTTCATTTATTAATCATAATAAAATAAAAGTAAAAAAGTAAATTATATGGATATGCTAAAAATCATATATATTATTTAATTTATTAATGTATATATGTTTCATCGTTTTAAAATAGTTTATCAAAAATAAAAAAATAAATTATATTATATGGCCATTATGAAAATTTACAAATACTTTACTCTTAAAATTTACTATAATTTTCTATCATCCTAAAAATCTCTTCATTCACAAATTGTACTTATACATAGATCCAAATTCTTAAAATTTTCCACATGTTGATGATTACCTAAATGGAGAACGAAATTTGGAAGTGCAGAAAAAAATACAAGTAGGAACCATTAATGGATGATGTACAAAAAGAATTGACTTGGAAAAATAAATAATAATGGTCGATACATCATTATGTATAGAAGGAATAGATAGAAGAGAAGCGTAGAAGATCATTAGAACAAGAAAGAATCATTAGTGGTCACAACCACAACCTTTTAATCATGGCCACAAATGATACCACGACCATAAATTACGTCGCAATCCAAAATCGTGACCTCGGTACTAGCTATGATATCGTTCGTGATCTTGGTTATGGGTTATGGCATGAATCCCAGCTGCAATTCTAGCTGCGATATCATCTATGGCTGTAATTAAAAGGCCGCGATTGTGGTCATGGCTAATTTGTATGTTTTGTTTAGGTCCAACAAGAAGTGGATGCGCAACCTACCTCCAATTAGTTATAACTTTTAGCATATAATTCAGAATCCTTATCATTATATGTCCAAACGAAGCTTTTTTAGAGAGCTACATTAATTACTTGGGTTTAGTTTATAATTACCAATTTGAGGCCTAAAAACATCGTTTAGGGCTTGAAATAGGCTTTTTAGTTATTTTCCTATATATTATTTATTTTATTTTATTCATTTAATACTTATATTTTTTTAACAAATATATTAAAAATTATTATTACTATATGCAAATAAAGAAAATTATTGATGAAGTAGTAGATACTTGAGGAAGTAGGGTAAAAACTGGTCAGTGGTAGTTCTATAAATATAGATCCTTAGGGCAAAATCCTTCATTTAAGCCTTCAAATGGACAGTTTTATATTTATGAAAAATCTTAATTTCATAAAAACTTTCTACAGGTAAGTATGTTTTTAATGTCGTCTATGGCCTTAGTTTTATCTTTTCATGTCTTTTTGTCCTAAAGTTTTAGGAATTTTCTACATTTGGAGATTTTTTTAGGTTTCTATCTTTGGCAACTTTAAGTTTACTTATATTGTATACCCTAGGACAAATAAACAGCCTTATATATATATATATATATTTTTAATTTTAAAGCCATCATTGCTCTTTCTCGAAATCCCAAATTCATCATAGAATTTTGATTTTTAATCCCATTAGCCTAGGTATTCCTAGAATCAATAGGCTTTTGAAGATTTCAAGTTGGTATTCGTGCGCAGATCAACGGTTTGTGATATAAACCCTACAAGAATTTTGATATTGGGTGATGTTTGCAAAAATTACAAACGTGGCCTATCTTTTATAATTTACACTCCACTACAACAGTATGCTATTAGTCACGTTTACAAAACATTCTTAACTTATATATAGATCATCTATTTAATTTGTAACCCTTTTTTTCATATTAACCGTTACTAACTTTTCATTTAACAATTTACCCACACAAAAAAAAGTTGAAAAACAAAATTCCGCAAAAACATCCCACCATTTGAAAAATAGTGTATAAAAGAAAAGAAAGAATAGCCTTGTACTAAACATGACTGTTCATATTTCAGTGCAACACCATTGTACTACGCGCTAACCTCCGACCGATCTCCCTCATACCACGACTACCTCCCATTGCCTCCGTTCCACCTCCGACTAATATATCCATTCCACCTCCGACTACTAGGTGCCTCCACCGTACAAATTCCTTCTCAAGCAGTTGAGTGGAGACGAGCTTGTACGAATCTTGAACTACACGGTCCTTCATGATCTTTCATTAGCGAAGACACAACATGTAGGTTCATTCTTATTTTTTTTTAACTTTTATTTAGTTTCACGTACGCATCTGTTTACTAATATTTTGCAAATACCACACTCTGATTAGGGCTTGTATTAAGGGTTATGAGGATTTTCTTGTTGGTTTCCAAGTTTCTAAAATTTTTGTGTCCTTTGATTGTTATGTTGTGAGTTTATAAATATTTTGTTTGTTCTTATGATGGTACTTCGCATGTTGTGTTACATTTGATTGATTCTTGAATAAGTTGATGACCTGATGGTTGAATATCATATATATATATCACTACGAACAGATGTATTAGTATGGCAACTATGACCATAGGCAATGTTAGATATTTGGCGAATGTTATTAATGAGGTTACAAAGAGTTCTTAGAGCTGGCCAGGGAAGGATGAACAATTTGAGGCTGGGTATTGGGTTGCATTAGGGTTAAATTGCTTCTATCATTTTTTCAATAAAATGGGCTTGGGGAAAAAACTTGCCTAAAGCTCCCTGCTTTTCACTCTGTAATTTTGCTTTGAAGAAGGGGCACTGTCATTATTTCACCACAGATATTTGGCTAATGTTATTTATGAGGCTACGTGATGAACCAACTTGATACAACCCTATTACGAACGTTGACTAAATATTAATCATGAATATTCCTATTGGATAATGAAAATCGTATTCGAAGTTTTGATGATTGAGTGCAATACAATTTGCGATAGACTACTTCAATGGAACGTATAGCATGCATAAGATGATGTGATGGGTTAAAAATAATGGACAAGCCATCTAGTTAAAGTGGAAAAGTAGCAATAGCAATCTGTTCAAAGGCAAGACCCTCACTATTAATTTAGAATATATCAATAAAAGCAAAGAAGATGAATTCTCTTGATGTTTCCCATCATTACTTTATGTTAATTGAATCCAATCTGCACTATGAATATGGAAAGCAACATTAGTAGGTAGGATTTGGATTATATCTCCTATACTGTAGGTCTCAGCTACTAGGAACACCCTTCGGCTTGATTGTGTGTCTTTTAATTGATTTCAAAAGACCAGGTGGATAAGTTTTATGCATGACTTGTGAAAAAAAATCGGAAAAGCCAGCCTTCTAATGACTTGCTTTGATTTCTTTTCTATAGAATCTCAAAATTTTAGTGAAAAATCCAACCTTCTTATTACTTGCGTTGATTTCTTTACTACAAAAACTTGAAATTTCAAGTAAATTCGACAATATCAATTTGCATAGACCTTTAAATGCCAACAACTCATATTTGTCACATCCCTTTCCTCTTTTACGTTGCATATTATCCTCAATCTCTTCTATTCGTGATAGCCTTTTTGCTTGGGGATTGAAGGAAAAAACAAGTCTGTAACTTATGGCAAGCTTTTATCCTCGAGAACCTCAAATTAGTTGAGGAATTCCTAGAAAGATTGGCTTAGAATATCTTCTCCAAATTGCTCAGCATATAGAGATCCAATGATTCCATTATGGAAGATGGAAAGCCATCCCTTGGGCGGAAAATATACTTGATTCCTAGGCTATGTTGAACGCTAATCTCCTTTAGTTCCTTAAAAACCATCTCCTCATGATTCTGTAATAGTTTTTTCATTTTCTGTCCAACACATGAGATCTAATTTTCAACCCCTGTGTAGAGCAGTTTGAACATAACTATTCAATGCTTGGATCATTTTTTCTATTTCGTTGTGTTCTGATTGATCTAGAGGGAAGTGGTTACTGCAACATTAAAAAAGTATGCTATGTTGTTGCATCCAGTATCAAATTTATGGTACATAAATTTGGTCTCCATCTTAATAAGATAGCTTGCTTTTATGTTTCTTCTCAAGTTACATTAAACTTGTTAGATTATTTGCATCTTTCCTTGTTGTTCATATGGGACGATAGCCTTGTCGAACATTACTTATGTGTTGATAATTCTATTTAAAAAATAAAACCATAGTGAATGGACCTTTTGATAGAACTAGCCATATTCAGTACACATATGTAAGCATCTCATCACAATTTTGCATTAGTGAAGGGGACTTGAACTGACCCAACCCTTCCCTTCCTAGTTTGCTGAGGCAGAGCTTGACCATATGTAGCTATCCGTAAGTGGTAGTCCTACCAGCCTTAGCAAAAGTGTTGTTAAATTGAATGTATTTAAGAAGTTGCTGCTATTTTGTCTACACCCATCACACACCTTAATATATATATATATACATATACATATATATAAATAATTAAAGAAATCTTTTTAATTAACAACACATCACTGGTTGTTTTATGATTTTAAGACCTCTATTTGACGAATGACTTGTCTTTTCTTTAACCCATTATCCATTTTGATAAGGATTAAGGAGCAATGGCATGGAGTTCACAGAGGGAACTCTAGAGATGGAAGAAGGAAGTTTTAAATTTTCCACACTATACAAAAAGAACATTAGTATTGTTCCTAAAATTGATCAAAGAGATTAATGGAAGGGAGGGATCATGTTCTAATATATATGCTGCTGTGATAAAAACAAACCATTAGCTTGTTGAGCCTAATTGATTTAATTTAATACAAATCCATGCTCGTTGTTATTGTTGTTCCTACTTAGTATTATTTTTATGTAATTATATATACATTAATTATTTGGAGTTTTTTCATTAAAACAAAGACAACCAAGTTATTATTTTTTCCTACTTATCTTTGTTGGGTATAGCATGTTACTACCAAACTATTATAAACTCTAAACCTTCTTTGATTTAGAGAGAGAGAGAAGGGAGATAGAGAGATAGAGAGAGTAGGGGTGTAAGGGATGCTGACCGTTGGGAGTCCTATTACAATCAGCTCATGTTTTAGCTAGTTGCAGTGCTTTACTTAGAGAGCTTCAGATCTTTTTCTACTCTTTTTTTTTTCATTTGAGTTTCTTTAGGTGCTTTGCTTTTTGCTGTTCCTGGTTACTCATCATTCTTCTTTACTTTTTTGGGTATGGAAATTATGTTAAAAGTGATAAAGAATCTTGTTTGTGATTCTTTAGAATTTAAGTTTGCCTTTCTTGTTGCTGCTCCTGTTAAAGGAAGAAACCATTAATTGTTTTTTTTTTTTTTTTTTTTGTTAATCATTGAGGTCTATTGCAATAGAGCTAGCTATTTTGGACTCCTAATATTTCATATCTTGCATGTGCTATAGGAATAAATTCGTATCTTTTGACTTTTACTATTTTTTTCCTTTTTTTTTTGGCCTTTGACATTTGCTGGTTACTAGAACATTTTTTTAATGATTTTTTTTCCTGTTACTAATGATGCTGTGTTCTTAAGTTCTAATTTAAGGTGCTCTGCCTTCATCGCTTGAACTTGTTTCTCAACAATGCTTCTTAAATTCTACTTTAAGATGTTTTAGTGTTCAAATTCAATCTTCGATGAGGAAAGGAATTCTCCTCCAATCCCCCTTAAGGAAGAAGTCATAACTCATACATGTTTTCTGTTGAATCTAAATCAAGCCAAAATAAAAAATCAAGCAAGATTGTTGAGCTCTAATGATTTGGGTATCACGTGTTAATGCTTTTCTTACTTTGTCATTCATACAACTGGAAATGCCTTGTTGTGGTCTCTACCATTTGTTGTCCTACATCACATTATCATTCGTATATGGAGGCTCCATTGTCTCTCTCTCTCTCTCTCTCTCTCTCTCTCTTCTGTCTATAAATTTGCATGGATTGAAAAAAATGTGTTTGCTTTATTGCTTGGTTTCTTTTAGGGGCTTATAACAATGTTGGGTTTCTTTTGTAATGTTGAAAAGCTGGTTCTGTTATGTTTTTTTTTTTCTTGTTTTGGTTTTAACTCTTTGTTTAATTTATGATATGTTGCAATGGGAGGTTGTTCGGTTGTTAGATTTTATTTTTTTGTTGCCGTGATTTTACGTGAGTCTAATAATGATGGCAAGAGGTAGAATTTATCAAGCTAAATGAGCGATGATCATAACAAGCGAATGGAAAAAAAGATTGAACTAAATTAGTCGATGCCATCCGTGATAGTGGTTCTATGTTTTATAAGGAAAAATTAAAGCAAAAATGAGAAAGAAAAAAACTTAGGAATTAAAGTGGCTATTGAATTATTGAAACGTGGATGGACACTTGTTAATGGCCATGGACCTACCTCTTCTTCCTCGATGTCATGGCACATATTGCCACTTCCTTAGAACTGCTCTTCATGAACTGAGGAGTAAAAAATGATGCACATTGAGGATGATTAGGCAAAGGTTATGGTAAATTAATGTTCTCTTAGGATAGGTGGTATAACTTATGTGAAAGGAATCTTTTATGGCTTGGTCAAGAAAAATTCTATTGTGTCAATTTGTCATAATTTTCATTATTCAATTTCTAATATGTGTCCTCTAAAAGTCCATTATTCTGTTTCCTTTGAAAAGTAGCAGGTTTTGGAAATTTTTAGGCTAATCATGGATTCTATGATACATTGAGGAACGGGCTTCTCAATCGATGTTTGAATTCCTTGGTCACACGTAGCTATATGTTTACACCTTTTTAAAAATAAAGTTACATGCTGCTATATGGTTTTCATACCATTTTGAGTACTTTATATCAATCAATATAAACTATTAAAACTCATTATTTATTTCTAATAGAAAGGTGTCTTCATATTCTTAATTATGTTTCAAGGTCAGTAGGGAAGATGGAGCACCAATACTACCAGTAGGATATGTAGAATAATTTTAGAGAATAATCAAAATGGTTTGTGCCCCTTGAGTGATGCAACAACAAATAAACTGTCAAATAGAATAGTCTAATAGTTTTTTGGCCATGGTGAAAGAGTAGTTTTCAATTCATGAAAATTTATGCTTTCATATGTGTTCTTTATTGTGATCCTAAAAATAAAATCAATTTACATTTTTCCTATCTAGTTATATGACTATCATGAATATAAAGAAGTGTATTAAGATTACAATAAATGCGATTTACAAAACAACTAGAAGAACAGTTTTTTTTTTTTTTTTTTTTTTTTTTTGCTGTGAGAATCATGGTTACATATATATGTATATACATAATAAAATAAAATGAACATTACATGTGGTCTACTGAGATTAAAGTTAAAAACCTGCTTGTCAAATGTTGATGTTGGTATGCTAATTTAATGTGCTTTAATTAAATGAGTTATGTTATTCTTAATTTTCTCTTGCTTTCCAACTTATCCTCTAATGGTTTATTAATGTAATTTTGTGCTGTAATATAAGGACTTGTGCTTCATTTTTCGTACTATGATATGACTATTGAATCTATTTGTGTACCATGTGTTTATGTTTTTCCTACTTTTTCAGTCATACAACTTGAAATGCCTTGTTGTGGTCTCTACCATTTGTTGTCCTGCATCACGTTATCATTTGTATATGGAGGCTCCATTGTCTCTCTATCTCTCTTTCTCTCTATAAAATTTGTATGGATTGAAAAAATCTGTTTACTTTGCTCTGTTTCTTTCGGGGTCTTATAACAATCTTGGGTTTCTTGTTTAGTGTAGAAAAGCTGGTTCTATTATGGGTTTTTTCTCTTGATTTTAATGTTTTGTTTGCTATATGATATGTTCCAATGGGGGTTTGTTCGGTTGTTGGTATTGAATTTTTGTTGCCATGACTTTATGTTTCCGTTGATGCTTCAATTTGATTGACAAAAATCCAATTTCAATTGTAATGGATTATTGTCATATATTATTAAGATCAAAGGTCTCCTATTTGGTATTTTCAGTCTGAACTTTAAAAAATCTAGTTCAAATTTCAGTTATAGGTACATCAAGCTCTAGTGGTTTAAAAAAAAAACAAAGAAGTAATAGATACAGCTAATTAACCAATCAGGATGGTATGTATGATCATAAATTATATAATTAATATATTTCATAATCTTATTATATACCGAAAATATCTATTAATGAAAACTCTAATAAATAAATTTCTTATTGCCCACTAGAGATAGTATTGTTGATTTTGGGACAATAAATATTTTTGTGCCAAGGACTAAACCTGATTCTTATTAATTATCATTAAGACAATATATATATATATATATATATTCTAGGTTGAATTACATCCATAGTACCCCTTTAATTTTGACTCTTGTGTCATGGTAAGCTGTCCTTTTTCCCCTTTTTTTTCAGCTAAAACAAATTTAGATTCAAGTTATAGTTATATTAGACATACTCTTAAGAGCTGGTTTCATTCACTCGACAAACTAGTTGTAATTGTAATTTATGATGAGTGCTATTTTCTTATAAATGTTGTGACAAGATGTTAAGTCGGCTGCAATTTATAACATTTTTAAACTCATTATTTTATCTTGTGGGAACCTATAAGATGCGTATTTTGTTTGCTAAAAATTGTGATAATGGAGAGCTGAGATTTTCATGTTCTGGAGTTCTAGTGTCTTACAATTACAAATTTAAAGTTGATTGATTTAAGATGTGAAATAAACGCTTCTTAGTTAATTGCTATATGCCAAAAGTATGTGCAATTGCACCTATCATTTATTTCCTCTAGCAAAACTTGTTAATACAAATGCTTTATTACTTATTATTAGCTGTCTGTTATCACCAGTGGCCTCATGGGACTAAATAGCACTAAATAGATCAGCTATTGGTGTAGCTAGTCCTTTCCGTATTGTTACATATCTGATGTCTCTTTCCTTTTTCATGGAAAAAAGGTTTGTGGATGTAAATCTAATGGTTCATTACAGAGACACCTAATTGAGGTAAGTTTTGAGTTATAACAGTTAATAACGAAAGAGAAAGTAATGACTTAAAAGCAGAACAAAGTGTAAACGCATCCCATCTATAATCTGCACAAGATAGAACTATGTTAACAAAGTGATTGATTAAAAGCAGAACAAAGCATAAACATATTTCTCGAACTACTACAATATTCAACTTCTAAGTATTTCAATTTACAAAATGTACTTCTTGCTAGCTTCTTCCCTCTTAAGGTATGCTCATGAAGTTGGAATATAGCCTCTACTGTGTTGCATTTGGACACACACAGTTCTTCCAAGTTGTGCAACATGAAAGATGGAATAACAACTGAAATTCGTTTGCAAATAGAGATATGCGTTCTTATTGAAACTTCCATTTAAGTTCATTATTACCATTTGACTTAGTCAGGAAGTTAGTGCTACGTATGACTAAGCCTATTCTAAATGCTTTATGGGGACATATCATAGATGCTGATTTAACGTCTTTGCTAGTATAAAAATGATTGGAATTCACAAATTATGTTTTTACTTATATAATATATCCATATATTCCTTTATTTGTTTTTACTTATTCTAATGAACAGGTGAGCAAACAAGTTGGGAGTTTATAGCAAAGCTCAGTCAAGTTTATATTAAGGTGAGTTATTATTATTATTAATACCACTAATGCATGGCTGAAAAATTCGTATTCGTTAATTTTATTGCAAATCTTATTATGTAAATGCGATGTTTTAAGTTGTTTAATTTTATTTTTTTATGTAACAGAAATTGCAATTAACATTTTTAATGGCTTATACTATTGATTAATTTTATTTAAACTTCTATAATCAACATAATAAGAGAGTAATTACCAATTTTTTTTTTTTTATAATCATAACTATTTGTTTGCTTGGTACTATTTTGGGGAACCTATATTTCAAAATTAGACTCGGTTTTTTTTTTTTTTACCTATTTTGTATGTCTACTGTTTGATATCGTTGTTAATTGTTTGACATGTTTTTGATAATAATTTTATATCATGTAAGATGATTTCACAATTACATTCATCTATTAAAATTTCATTTTAAACTCAACTCAACCTTAACTTTTCAAATTGTTGTGTGGATTAATCTTGAGCAAAAAGAAGAAAGATGCTGAAGTTGGTTATGGAGATAGTGTTGTTCCATTATGTATGAAAATAACATAGACATCCATTAGTTTATGTAAGAATAGAAGATCCCCAAGATACATGTCGCTCCAAAAAGATAGAAAATATTTTCTCTTTTAATTTTGATCTCATATGTACAAATTAAATTCATCCAAATAAAACTCTTAATTTTCTTATCCAACTTTGGAACTGCATATTAAAGTTGATGCATAATCATTCGAATTACACCATTGAATGCATGTTTAAGGTAAGTGTACTAAAGTGTTAAATGAGCGATTATAGTGTATTTTATTCATTTTATCAAATAGTATTTTCAATCTCATAATTCTATTTTTTGTGTAGATTCTCTTAGAATATATGGATAAAAATTGGATGAATTGTGACATTGGCAGCGAAGAATACCAACGAGGTGTAGAATTTTTCATTGCATACATGCGATTGAAATATGGAGTAAACACGGAGTTAAATTGTCCATGTAGGAGATGTTTAAATAACAATTTCTACAGTGTGAATGTGATTAGAGCACACTTGCTTGTAGATGGGATAGACATAAATTACAAGTGTTGGATATATCATGGTGAGAAGCCGAGTATTGAATTACCTAATAGACCTCGTGGTAGAATTCGTCATATGGAGAGTGAAATGAGATCCAATGTGGAGGAGTGCAATGTGGCAAATGATGATGACATTGATGGAGTTGATGAGATGCTTGAAGATTTAGAGGCTTTTGTTGCCAATCAAGCGGAAGATTCAAACCCTGGGGATGGCTTTGATATTCCGATGGATTTTTTAGATGGTTTAAGAGCTGACTCACGACAAGAGCTCTATCCCGGGTGTAAGTTCTCAAAGTTCTCCTTTATAGTGAAGCTTCTCCACTTGAAAGTATACAATATGTGGACCAACAAGTCATTTGACATGCTGCTACAACTTTTGCGTGATGTGATACCGAATGGAGAGTCTCTTCCCAAGTCATACTATCATGCAAACAAGTACTTAAGGGGGCTCGGTATGGGTTATCATAGTATTCATGCATGTAAATATGATTGCTGTCTATTCTGGGGTAGTAACAAGCATCTTACCAATTGCCCTAATTGCGGTACTTCCAGGTATAAGATATCCATGGGGTCTAAAAAGCCTATTCCTCATAAGGTTCTGCGTTACTTTCCAGTAAAACCAAGGTTACAACGTCTTTTCATGAATCCTAAGATTGCTCAAAAAATGCGTTGGCATACAGATGAACATAAGAGACAAGAAAATACTATGGGTCATCCAGCAGATGGGCAGTCTTGGATTAATTTTGATGCTGAATTTCCAGAGTTTGCAAAAGATAGTCGTAACGTGCGGTTAGGGTTGGCCAGTGATGGGTTTAATCCATTTGGTACCATGAGCCAATCATATAGCATGTGGCCTGTGGTGCTCCTTACTTATAACTTACCGCCATGGATGTGCATGAAGAAAGAGTATTTCATGATGACGTTGTTAATCCCAGGGCCTAAAGCACCAGGTAAGGAGATTGACATCTACATGCAACCTTTAATTGATGAGTTGAATGATCTTTGGGTCAACGGGCTATGGACATACGATGCGTATTCGAAGTCTTCTTTCAAAATGCATGCTGCATTGATGTGGACCATTAATGACTTTCCAGCATATGGGAATTTGTCTGGGTGGAGCACAAAAGGATACAGTGCTTGCCCGTATGCGAAGACCAAACACCATCAATAAGACTTAATAGCAAGATTGGATATGTTGGTCATAGGATGTGGTTGCCAATGGAACATAGGTGGAGACGTAGCTTGAAATTTGATGGAATGCGTGATACTCGTGAAGCTCCTGAACCATATTCTGGTGAAGACATTCTTCGCCAATTACACACAGTGATAGATGTGGCTATGGGAAAGCATCCAAGGAATGCTAAAAGAGTCCATCGTGCTGGGGGTTCAACTGGATTAAAAAGTCCATATTCTTTCAATTACCATATTGGTCAAAATTAAAGCTTAGACATAATCTTGATGTTATGCACATTGAGAAGAATATTTGTGAGAATATTGTTCACACAATGCTTAGGATTGAAGGAAAAACAAAAGACACTTATAAAGCCAGGCTTGATCTAGAGGAGCTTGGTATTCGAAAGGAGCTACATCTACTAAAGCAGGCTGATGGCAAGTATTCAATGCCTTGTGCAAGTTATGCATTGAGTAATTCTGAAAGGAAATTATTTTGTCAATTTTTGAGGAATGTAAGATTACCCGACGGTTATGCATCACACATAGGTAGGTGTGTGGACAATTCATGCTCAAGGCTTTCGGGTATGAAGAGTCATGATTGCCATGTGTTGCTTCAAAGACTATTACCTATAGGTATTCGTGGCTTATTGCCTAAAGAAGTCACCACAACCATATCCGAGCTTGGGACCTTTTTTGAGAGGTTATGCCGACGTATGTTGAATGTTGAAGAGTTGCAGAAGATGCAAACCGATATTGTGACGATATTGTGCAAGCTGGAGCTAATCTTTCCACCTGCCTTTTTTGATATAATGGTACATCTAGCTATCCACTTACCTCAGGAGGCTCTAATGGGAGGACCTGTTGCTTACCGTTGGATGTATCCTATCGAAAGGTATAATGTGGACGCAATATATGCTATCTTATGTTACTTTTTGATTATGTTCTCCCCTGATTGACATTTTACCTTATAGATACTTAGGCTCCCTGAAGCAATTCGTTCGAAATAGAGCTTATCCAGAAGGTTCCATTGCCGAAGCTTATGTTGTACATGAATGCTTGACCTGGTGCTCACTTCACTTGGAGGACATGGAGACCATATTTAACCGTCCAGATAGGAACTACGATTCTTTGGAAGATGGTGGCTTGGATATCTTTACAAACAGAGTTGGATTTATTTCTCCACCCACATATGTGGTATTATCAGATGAAGAGATTGAAATAGCTAAATGGTACATTATCAATAATTGTCAGGAGATGCAACCTTATTTAGCGTAAGTGGCAATCACCAAACAATTTTTATTATGTTAGTAAATTATTAAAATATGTGTGCATTCCTTAAACAAAGTGACATTTGTGTTGTAGTGAACATATAGATATTTTACGCTCACAATATGGTGATGACATAGAGGAGCGCCACAAAAGGGAATTTAGTCGATGGTTTATGCATAAGGTAAATGTAATAAACGAACTCAACATATACTTACATATGCTATAAGTAAAAGAAGTTTAACAAAATATAATTGATGCTTCATTTTACTTGTCAATACTGCAGATGAGTATGTTATATGAAAGTGGTGACCCGATCATCAGTGCATTATATGCATTATCACTAGGACCCGATTCGTGTTTCAAAAGATACAACAAGTTAATATATAATGGTGTGCGGTTTCATACATCAGAATTTGATGATAGGAAGAAGACTCAGAATAGTGGAGTACTTGTAGAGGGAAATCAAGGAGATATGAAAGTTGAATTTTATGGGGTTTGTCAGATATATACGAGTTTACTTATGTGAGAAACAAAAGAGTGATTTTATTTAAATGCAAGTGGTGGGACACTAACATGCGGAATGTTCGAGTTGACGATAGCTTTATAAGCATTAAGATTACTCGTACTTGGTATGAAAACGATCCATATGTGCTAGCATCACAAGCTAAGCAAATATTTTATGTTGAGGACATGAAGCTTGGATCTGAATGGCGTGTAGTGCAACAGTTCGAGCATCGCCACATATATAATGTAGACTCATTAGAAGGTGATGCAAATTTGTTAACTGATGTGGAGGCTCGTTTAGCAGATGAGACCTTAGATGAACATTTCATAGCAAATGGTGACGGAGGAAATGAGCAACATCCAGTAATCGATTGTGATGTTGATGTGTTGTTGAGAATTGATGTAGGTCACGAGATTGTTGATGGGGAGGTTATCAAAAGAACAGTTGAAGCATCTGAACAAGTAGAGCATGATGTTGTTGTTGAATGTAGTGAAGATGAGGATGAAAATGAGGAATTAGATGAGACATTGGTGGATTATGATAGCAGCGATGAAAATTGTATGGTTATGTTACTGAATTCTATTTTTCTTTTTTATAAACTTTAGCTACTTACGTTTATAAAGTCAATTTTTTATTCTGAGTCTATGTTATTTGTTTAAGCATTTCTATGTTGAATGATGAGTTCCAAAGTTGTTATGTTGTTTATTTTTCAATGACTAACTTATGCTATTTTGTTTGATTATAGGATTACAATGGCTGGTGGTCGAAGGAATATTCAAAGGAGGGGAGGGAGAGCTAAACGGGATGCTCGTCTACCCATTCATGATGAGTCGGATTCTCATCATTCTGAGGATGATATGCGCAAGTCACCACAAAACAACCATCCATGTAATCCTTCTAACTCCACAGGTATTCCATATAGTCATATCATTAAAGTGGAATAAGTTACTTTAAATTGTAATAGAAATTGTTTCCTTTTTATATAGCAAATGACACTCCATGTGGTCAAGGTATCAACAATAGTCCAGCATATGCTTCCTTGGATGGCAACAATTTAGCTAATCATTCCCACCCTAGGTAAGTCTTCTATGCAATTGAGTTAGATTGATAATGAACTAGCATTGGCAATAGCTAAATCTCTAACTATGAGATATAATTGTATTTACTCAAATAAAGTAATGTGCAAATGATTTTCTTTTAACAATTTGCCAAAATTATCTGTGGTCCCCCTCCCCGCCCCGAATGTAGTATGTGTGCCTTAGATCATTTGTTTTTAAATATTTTCCAATCAATAAGTGCATGTAGTCTTGCTAAGTATATTATTTATGTGAATTCTCTTGCTCTTCTTGTATGTGGGAATTCACAATTGGCTTATGTATTATGCTCTATGGAGAAAATGTTTTTCTTATTAAAAAAAAAAAAAAAAACCTGTTATACATCCTAAGGTTGTTTAACTGGAAAAATCACTTTTTCAAATAGATGTATATAGCTAAGTGAAAGGTATTCTTCCTTTGTCTTTCCATTTATTGAGTTTGGATCATTTGTGGACACAAGGGTTGTTATTGTCTATACACATTAAATTACTTATCTCTTAGGTGGACAAATTTTCGAGCATTTGGATCCTATTCATTTCCATCTTCTCAACTCTTGTACGGTTAAATTTGATCTGGTTTAATTCATAACTTGATTAGTTGTTTCACAATGTTTCAAATTAGACGAACAGATTCACAATTTAAAATGAAAGTTAAATGTTCATAACTTAATTTTCCCTCTTTTATTTGACAAATTAAACCATCTTTCATAATTCTCAAAATTATATTTGATGGGAGGCAAGAAGGAAATCGCATTAAAGGGAAAAAGTAGTATAAAAACAGATATATTAAAAAAAAGGAGATAAACCTGTGTTTGATTAGCTCTTTATCCCAAGCGTTGCGTGTAAATTAATTTTATATTGATGCAAGCAAAAAAAAGTTGTTCCATGGCTTTATCTTCAAGTGGACAGGCAGTAATAACTTGTACATTTGTTGGAGATGCGTGATGCATGAAAACTAAAACATATAATAAGCAATTCAAATTTTTTCATAACTTTTAAAGTTAATTGTTCATAACTTAATAAATATGTATGTCCATGTAGGAATCAGCAGGAGATGGATAGGACATCAAACCCCAATTTAATATCTTCCTCTGCAAAATAAAGCCTTTAAAATAATTACAAATCCATACTATAACCTTTTAAAATATAAATCATAAACACTTGTTTTCATTGCTATATAAATTCTCATAATATGCACACATTAGTCTAACCCAGTGGTATATAGTATTATTTTCATGAACTTTCCTTTGTCCTATCTAACTTCATAAGTATGCCTTCCATTTGACTAGTGAACTCAACATGGTAAAATGATTAACATATGCCCTATACATAGTATTGTGTAACATATCATATAACACCTACATGGGAAAAATATACAAACTAGAAAATTTCTAGTGACAATTAACCTACTATAAGCTAATAACATCAACTATTTGAATTTATTGTCTTGTTGGATACTAGATATGGTTGACTTGGTTGGCTTCTTAATAATAATATGTTTATTTGTTAAATTGTAGCAAATGACATTCCACGCGGTGAAGACGTCAACAATGGTCAAGCATATGCATCCTCAGAGGGCAATAATTTATCTAATCCTACCGAATCTCTAGGTAATCTTTCAAACACTCATCTTTAATAATACAAAGCTTCTAGCAAGATAAGTAACATAATAGTGTACTAAATTCCACGGAAATCAGCACCATTTTCATATTAATTCTCAACTATAAATTATTATTAGTCGATTCTAAATAATTTTAAACCTTTTATTATATTTTTTCCTTTATGCAACCATGAACCAGTACCTATATTATTAAGGTATAAAGTCATTGATTGTTTTAAACCATGATTAAGATGTTAAAATTAATATAAATGGAGACATTTTTAACATTTTAGGGATAATGTGGATGGAATTGCGTGTTCCCATTCCTGGTATTTGTTCCATAAGTTCTTTCACTTTATTGACCCGACTCCACCTTCTATCTAATTTTTTTAAAGATTAGAAATGAGTACATAGTAACAAGCTTCATCAGGATGCAATTCCATCATTTTCTTTATGGCTACTTCTTCGAGATCAAACCTTGGATATAGCCAACATCCACGTATAAAGGCTGCAAACATGGTAATGTTTGGAGTGTTAAACTCCTTGGTTGGAGTTGTTAGGAGACTATAATTTCATGGTTGAGAATGTTTAGAAGCTAAAGTACTTTTGGGTGTAAAGGAAATGTTTGCAATTTTGGTTGCCTATTTTTTGTCTTATCTCATATTTCCTTCTTTTTTTTTTTCCATAAAATTTATTGAAAGTGCAAGTCAAAACTAATTTCTTCTCATATATTTATAGCAACTGAGAGGTCAACAAGATCTGATACTAAAAGGGGTGCATACCGTGGTCAAGCACTTGAGCGAGAGAATATGAAACGAAAGGGAAAAATGCTAATTGAGTTTACTGCATTTGGAGGACGTCCAATAACACCAGACCAATCCTCAAAATTAGCATCTGAGATAGGGAAGGCTTGCAGGGACTTATTGCCTCTTTATGGTGAAGATTGGAGAAAGTTATCTAAGGTAGAGAAGCACGGCATGGGAGAAAGTTAAGGTAAATGTGGTTAGAACTTTAATTTCATATTTCTTACTCAATATGTGAAGTTACTAACTTTTTTCATCTTGGCTTACATGGTTGATGTAGAGTCGGTTGAACATTGATGATGTAACGAAAAATGATGACAAATTTGCTGCAGCTGACAAATGGATGGGGGGTTTGCTTAGAAATCATCGAAGTAAAACTAAGAAGAGATGGTTGTCGATTGGTGATGCAGCAAGACCTAAGGGATCGAATGATGATGATTGGAAGAAGATAACAGAGGAATGGACTAAAGAGATTGAAGAAGAGAGGGTAATTTCACAATCCAATGAACCATCGAAGAAGGTAATTTCTACACACCAATTTTTCATGGGATTTTAGTTAATAACTTAGATCCTCTCATGCATGCTTCCATTGATGCCAGTAAATAATAATAACAGTAACCTTTCATAGACCAAACCCTAGGAGTGTTTTTAATGAGTGTACTTTGGTCTCTTATGTGTATGTTATTAAAATTTCTAGAGGATGCTATGCTAAGTCGACGGAACATGTAGTTGGAAAGTAAAAATGGGTGTCTTTGCAGCTTATGTTGTTAACTTTTATTTGCCTTACATCATGAAATGATTACTGCCCAATCTTATTTATGGTTTTTCTTTTGCTTGAATCTTATGTATGATTTGATTAGGCTTTAAATAATGTTTTAATTTTAAAATTTGATTTCATTATTTAGCTATGTGTTGTGTATTATCGGAGATTAAGTGACACATATAATAATTCTATGTTCCATTCACGTGGATTTCATATAATATTCTAAACTTTTTACTTCATTAAATAAATACGCCTAGTTAATGTTATTCAAAGAAAATGCAGTTCCATATTTGCAAGATATTGATCCGACTCTTGTTCATATCGATTTCATATATATCAAGTCCATTTCCTTGAGTAGATTAAAACACGTATGAATCGGTTCTTCCACAAGAAGATAAAAATTTAGTATTCCAAGCATACTCTTTATATATGTAACTGTTTTTAATGAACAGAGGACTAAATCGATGATTGGGAGAGATGCCGTAGCTGTGTGAAGTACTTGCATAGGTCTGGCTCCCGATCATTTGAGAGTAGAAGGAATGAGCATGTAAGTACCTACTTAATTATTTTCTAACATGTAATGGAATATTTCTCAAGTGTTTAACATTTTCCAATAAATATTTATGTACATAGATCAATCAAAACCGTCAACCACCCAATGCTATCGAGTTTTTTAAGCTAACTCGTTATTGTGAACCAAGGCCCGATGGTACTGGTGGTTGGGTTTCGCAAGAAGCTGCTGAAGATTATGTAAGTTTAAGGCTTAACTTGTATGTTGAACATGTTATGAAATAAACAACATGATGCAAATGTAATCTTTTGGTTGTTCATAATACAGGAGAAGATGTTAAAAATGTACGAGGACTCCCAATCTTCTGACAAGCCAAAGACTCCGGAGGAGATTGTTGACAAATTTATGAATGCAGGTAATAGATCTGATTACCATCCTGGAAGAGGATATGGACCACCATCTGTTGGAAAATCATCACGGAGACAAAGTGAAATAGATGAGTTGAAGGCTGCATTGCAAGAGGAAAGAAGCATACGCTTGCAACAAACGCAACAGGTAATCGAACTTTATGGTTCGTGTAATGTTTATTTCAAGAAATTTAGTTTGTCTAAGGATTTAATTTCTACATAATTTTAATTTTTTATTTCAACGTTTGATTTTGTAAGTTTGACCATTATTTGTTGTTTATTAGTTTCAAAGAATCGAAGACCAATATCACAAGATTTAAGTGAACCCCCCATTTTTTAAGCTTCATGCATTCATATATGAATTTACACTTTTTAAAACCCTCATGAATTATCATTAATTTTGCTGAATTTCGTAAGGTCATCTTGGAAGTTTGCTGATACGAAATAGTTTCTTTAATTTTTTTGAAGAAAACCAATAAGTGAAACAGTGAAATCACCATATTGTTTGGTTTGTCTACCACCATGTAGCCATATACTACACAAACTATTTTTTTGAGAAAGCGCTATTAAGATGTATTGAGGAGTTGTTTCATCATAAAATAGCAAAAATCATTAGTGCCTTTTGGAAGAATTGTTGATGTCTCCAGTCCTTTTTTAATGATTTATAGACTGAAAGGTTTATATGAGCTGATGATAGGGCATTTATTATGTGAATTTAAACTTGCTTTGAATCTTATTATGATCAAATTTGAATTAGATGATTTCTCACACTATTTTGGTATGTAAATGCGCTTTTCTGTATTATGCTAATTTATGCTACCATAGAAAAATGTGCAGTTTAGATATTTGTTAACAAGGAAAGATATGCTACTATTCTTTGTATAGTATTATGTGTTAATCATTTCATTTTCTTACGATGTAATTTATTAAATTTTCAATGAATACTAGAAGTTTGCATGCATTGAATATTTGTTTTTTTTTTTTCTAATTTAGTAGCTATAGCTGCATAAGAAACTTATGGATATTTGTTTAAATTTCACCCTGAACATCATCAAGACATTCGTATCATCAATTATCATGATTCCTTATCTGTTAGCTCTCTTTCCATGTCATCTTTTTGGGCAACCTTTGAAATTTTTTTAAGAAAACTTTGAATATGAGATACAACATGCATAAGGTTCATGTTTTGGTAACCTTCAAATATTCTTTAAGAAACCAAAACAGCTTGTTATTGATTTAAGGATACATAGTCCATTGTCATCATGTGGTGCGTGTTGTAGACTTAATTGATAGCTTAGCAATGGCTAGTGATTTATTATGGTCCAATTAATGGTTGTATGCATAGCAGTACCATTTAGCTGTGTTTTACTGTCCTTCACACACAACTTCATAATATTCGAATCTCATGCGCCCCCCCCCCCCCCCCCCCCCCCCCCCCCCCCCCCCCCCCCCCCCCTTCTTTTTTTTTTCTCTTCTTTTTAAATTCTATTTATTACAATTATATGTTGTTCTTCCAAGATAAAGAGTAGTTATTGAGTCATTCTCTTAAACCAAATCCACAAAACTTCTTTTGGGTTTTCTTCTTCATTACTAACTATGGATTCAAATCATGTAAGCCTTTTTTTTGTTTTTTTTTTTTTACATTTTTCATGAAACCCAATAATTTGTTATGCATGATTTGTACTTATACTTGAAGCAATGTTGATGTTTGTTCACAAAGTTTCTTGCTTTAACATCATCTTTATACATATACTCCCACATAGCATGGATAATGCGGTGTTTTGTGAATATATTCTATGTTAGGAGTGTATGAAAAGGATCAAACTTCAACACGTTCTATTCTTCTTGCCTTTTTGGAATTTTTCTTATTTTTCCATGTGAATGATCTTTGCTTTGTTATTATTATTTAAATAAAAAAAGATAGAAAATGGTGTTACACTTGTGAAGTTTATTGCTTAGGCTTACGTAATCTTGTTTTATGAGTCCAGAAAACTCTAACATGAACCAGGGTATGAATACTATAAAATTTAGATGGGGGAGACTTTCCCATAAATAGTAATCTAACAAAAAGTTTCGAAATGTGGCATGTTTAATGACATAAGGGTCAAAGTTCATGGTAGGTTGTGCTTGTTCTCTATTTCATGTTAATTCTTATCCATTGCCAATTGTCATTAATATTGATGTAGTTAGAGTTATTAGACTGCCTTTACATTGTGCAATTTGATTTTCCATAGACTGGTCAGATATGATTTCATGAAATGGTTAATGATAGCTTATTTGAAAAAGGTTGCTGTTATGAGGTTATATGTCAAAATGGTCCTTCTAGGGGCTCTTTTTTATTATGACATAGGCTTGGAAAAGCAAATATGCTTTGTGAATTGAGTAATATATTTGTAAAGGTTTTGTTATATCAGTTTTAGCAATACTGGTTTAGGTTTAACTAATTTTATTTATTTTCTATAGGTACACATGGATAGTTTGTTAGAATGAACTATAAATACTTCTATTTTTTATGTTTGTAATAATTAACTCAATCAATAGAATATTGTTCACTTCTCTATTTTCTTTCTTTCTCGATTCATGAAGCTTCTCTATTCATTCTAGTTTCATTGAGTTTTCATTGAACAAAACTTATGGCAACAATTGACAACATTTGTATCCAAAGTTGAGGTTATTACATTCACAAAGGTTACAAGCTTTAGAGCTGTGTTGATGGTGGAACCGGTTTTTGTCTCTCAGATTCTCTTGCATGTATCTTTGACAAAAACTTTGCAAAATTGTGGCAATCAATACATATACGGAGAATTCTAATCACACGAATTGAAAGTGTAATTGTTATGTTTTTGAACTTCTATTTTCTTGAACTGAATTTGTTGTTCAATGGTGTTTCCAGCTTGATCAACTAACTCAACTTGTACAACAACTTGTCTCAAGTTTTCCTAGTAGTTCAGGTTAGTTGTCAGGAATCTTTTCTTATAATATTGTTTATACATTTTTTTAATCATTCAATAATTATATCTACATATTGTGTGACAGCAAATCCAAATCAAGGAGATCCTTCTCCAAGTGCACGAGATCCTTTGCCAAATCCATCAAACGGTGATGATGGTGGTGATAGTGAAGAAGGAAACTAAAGACTTCGTTTTTTTTTTTTTTTTTTTTTTTTTTTTGTGGGTTGAACCCTTTGAAATGAATGAAGTCAAATGTAGTGAAGTGTACACTCATGCTCATTTTGATATATTTTGGGCCTTGTGCTTATGTTTCTTTTGTGGACACTAAACAATATTGTCATCTTTCTTTATTATAAGGACGGTCTTGGTGATCTTTAAGTTTTATTTGAATCTTATTATATGTCGAGCATATTGTGCTCCAATATGTATTAGTGTATCTATTCATAAATAGATTACATGCATAGAAGCTATAACAGCTATGAATAATATTATGTTCGAGCAGGTGTATATTATTAAATGTGGATATAACTAATGCACAATAAACAGGTATATATGATTGATTGTGCATATAATGCGCAATAAACAGGTACATATGATTGATTGTGCATATAATGCATAATAAACAGGTACATATTGGCAAATTAATTGAGTTGATGCTTATCCCTTCTCCAATTGAATAGATATATATAAAAAATGTTGATTTAAATAAATAGCTACGTTTAAAAGTCGCTATCTTAATTGAATATTTGTGTAGACATTGCCAATATAACTAAATAGCCACGTTTAAAGTACGGGAAATAGAAGAATCGCCACATTTACCCATCGCGGCTTTATTCTATCTAATGGTTATTTAACCTATCTAAGGCCACGTTTAAACATCGTCAATTCAGTAATTTACCTACGTGTAGACATCGCTAATAAAAATATTTAGTCGTGTGTAGACATCGCTAATCTTAAATTTCCTTGCCTATATATTTGGCGGGATAAGAATTGAGTACATTTAACCACGCATAAGTGTGACCAATACATAGCACAAGGCCATGTTTAAACGTTGCCAAAAAAAGTAGATTCGCCTAAATTTGTTCGGCTACGTTTTAACTTTTGACGTAACTTATTTAATCTGAGACGAACCTATCGCGACGTTTATAAGCCACGTGTATTAAACGTGACTAGAAACCTTTAGTCACGTTTAATTCATGTTTAGCCACGTTTATTAAACGTGGTGAAAGACTCATTTTGTTGTAGTGACATATAGTAACTTTAAGACCGATTTCAACCTTCATCCATCCAAATTTTTGGAAAGAACAACACATAAAAGTTGAAGATCTCTCATCTTTTTATTGTATTTTGAGTAATATGAATGGGAGTTTATATGAGAGAGATATGGAAAATTTACGAAATATGCATAGGTTGTCCTACTCAACCCTTGTCTAGTGCAAGGCTGTTGTTAGGTGAGTTAATTATATGATTTCTTGAACATTTTGTTATATGTGTTGCTATTAATGTTGCTTGAAGTGGTTATGTTTGGTGGAGTGCTTGGTGGGTACTTATTCTATTTTGGATTAGGCAATAGCATAAACTTGTTATTTTAACCTCAGATTGTATAATCTAGCATCGTAGGCATCCATTGTGCCATGACAAGTGACCCTATTTTTAGCATGATACATTAGAGTTGCTACTGTGACTAAGCTCAAGACACTCAAAATGCAATAGCAAAATGGAATAGCAAGTATGCAAGGCCTTGGAGCATCATTTAGAGCATCTTCTGAGCAAAGCGATGAGTAATAGCATGTGATGGGTCCCAAGCACGAATAGATTGTGTTGGGAATTTTCAATCCAAATCTGAATCGTGCAGCAGAAAATCGTTTTTTTTTTTTAAATTCCCAATCGGATCCAAGCGCTCCATTAAATCAGAAAGAAAAGGGAATCATGTTGTACCTTTTTCTTGATGATGTGATCAATTGTACCTTTTTGTCTTGATGATGGGATCAAAGGAGATGCTGATTACACCAACTCCCTCTACCGGTATCCACACGAATGAATTGGATCTTCGTGTGTGCTAGCACGTCGAAAAGTTTCGACCTTGGGAATCCCTCACACTCTCTTTCTAGGTTACGAAATTTCTTTCTAAATGACGTCCAGCGTCAGATGATAGAAAAAAAATGAACTTAGTGGAGAATATATATAGTGATATATATAAGGGTTATGTCTCTTTAAATTACCCTGATATATATAAGGGTTATGTCTCTTTAAATTACCCTGAACAAATTAGGGTTTATGTAGAAAGACATATATATCCTTATTATTCGAATTTATTTATTTGTTAATTTTAATCTAATTAAAATCGATAAATAAATAATTAATCAATTCCCAATACGATTATCGAAGATCCATTTTATTCATTCTTTATGTGTGACCCTGTAGGTTCACTTAAAATTGGTAGTAGCTCTTAAACATTCTTTTAGGACTACAAGACATAATTGGTCTCTAGCAAGACATTATGTCTACCCAATTTTAATGAAGATCGATGATCCGACTTTACCTACTAACAGTTAGTCATTCAGTCCTTTTGTTACACGATATCTTATAATCAAACATAAGGTGTGGATCAAAACACTCTTATATTGTCTAATTACTTATTTCTTGAATCTAGAGTTTGACTGACTTAAACAAATGATATTGATAACTCTTTATCAATTCATTCGAGCATGGCCATCCATTTCTCAATCTTACTCATCAAGAGGCCTGATAGATATCTCTCTTAAATTAATGAGATGAACAAATCCCTTCACTAACACTCACATTTCTCTATATAACATATTGCATGCCCAAGTTTATTCTTGCAATCATCCGATTAAAGATGATGAAGAGATGAATCAAAACATGAAACTGTTATATAGGAATCCATGGTGCCATTAGGTCAAAGGACTAAAACAACATTGTAAATAAGAATACTTATTGCATTGATCCATACAATAT
Organism: Combretum micranthum; assembly: GCA_024138025.1. NCBI lineage: Eukaryota > Viridiplantae > Streptophyta > Magnoliopsida > Myrtales > Combretaceae > Combretum > Combretum micranthum. The sequence continues at coordinate 184,650 of JAMXBD010000543.1, read as the reverse complement.
TCTTATAGTTGGTCAATCCAATACAATACACTCCTGTTTGTATCTATGTGCTGAATTGATATCCCATATCCATGATCAGTAAACCTTGATCATCATACAGCAATCATACTAGTCTTAATTCATTATCATTCCACATAATGAGTGACTAGGGATAATTTAGAATAAAGTTATAATTCAGCTTATGGTTCTACTATTAAAGTCACATACTTTAACGACATAAGGTATAACTAAATATTCAAGGAATAACATTACCAAAGTAAATAGGCCAAAAATAACTTTGATAATTAAAATGACTTGATAACAAACATACAAATGATAAAGAATCCATATGGCCTAGGGCACATCACTAGCAGATTGAACTCTAGCAGCAACATGACTAAGCTTTCTTGCACCAAGCATAGCAAGCTTTGAGCAACACCGACTGGAACCTATCAAGCTCTAACATCCTAAGATGATGCAAGTAGCATCAAATGAACATAGTGGAACCAAGCAATTGGCAAAAGCAAGCATCAGGCATCCAGCATAGCATAATGCATACCCAGAGTTAGCATCAAGCACCCTAGTTATGTAATTTGGAGCACACAACAACAACAACTGAGCTCCTGACTTGTAACTGACATGCTCTTCATCTAAAAAACTAAAGTTTTTTTCCTCTATTTCTTAAAAACTCAAAATATGAAAGTTGTAGATTTTCTTCTCTTCTTTTTATAGAATTTTGAATCACTTCAATCCAAGTTCAGACGAGATAAATGTGTACAATTCATCAAAGTCTATCATATACGAATCAAGATGTTGCACCTATACATGTAGTAACTTTAAGAATACACATGATATTTATGGTACTTAGTGAAAACTAATGCTTTCTAACTCCCTCACTTGTCACATGTGTGTTAGAGCCCATTAAGACTACCTACTTCTTTTCTATGCACTTCCATCTTGATCATCCTCATATGTGTCGAATCCCTAGGTCACATGTAGCACAATAGTCACTTGGCATGCATGCGATTGTTGTAATCGGGTCCTTACCCACACTGAAATCACTCTATAAAGTTTAAATTATAAATATCAACAAAATACTTCATAAATTCATCACATTTATAATCCGTAATCCTTCATAAAACCATTTTGTCACTGCACAGGACTCTCACTAACTCATATATAGTAAAATATAATCTACAGTCATTGAAAAAATCATTTAATCAACCATTTGCTAACAAATTTGGAAAAATAAATTATCTGCCAATAAAAAGTCATTTATGAATAAAAGTGATCTACTAAAAAAATATACAATAAAAAATTAATATGTAATAAGATATATATAACTAAATAACAAAATTTAAAATTACAAGTTAAAGTATTTCTATATTTGTCTAAAATGGTTTGATTTGGTTTTTATGGTTTGGTTTGGTCTATCCTTTCAAACCAACTTTTCAAACTAATCATAAATTTACAGATTGGTTTAGATTGATAATTTTTTAAACCAAACTATTTAAAAAGCCATATTTTCAGTTTGGTTCGGTTCAATTCGGTTTAGTTAGTTTTTTTTGCCTACTCCTAGTAACAACCTATTATAGAAGAGAAAAGTGGGAATAGAAGGGAGAGAGGAGTTTGATAATACTTACGTAATTTGGATGATTGGTCTAAAAAAGACTATTTGTTACATTTTTAGAGTCGAATCAATCCACATTGCCTTAATCATAGTAATAAATAGATATAATACACAAATTATACCTTTATTAACCCTATTCTGCCATGCTTAAACAAAAATGTTTGAAATTAATATATTAAAAATTCATAAAAAAATTATTACAATAGAAATTATAGAATAAAAAATTAATAGACCATTTTTTGCATAAACCATAATTATAGATCCTTCCTCTACATTTTTCCCATATGAAAAATATAAAAAATATGCTAGTCTTGCCTTGAAAAATCAATTCAAGCCACTATAAAGCTCCCCCATCCTTCGCTGATTCCAATCACGTCCTGACATCTGCATTCCTATAAATGGATGAAATTTTTTTCCTGCTGGGAATGGTACGTAACTCTATCTATGGACTCTGGAGATATGTTTCAGGATTTGCAGATTATTTCCTACTTAAAAAAGTACATAATCACTGTATGGGATAAAGATCCGCTTCTCACACACGAACAAACTGCCGCGGGCATACCTGCTAGATAGATGCTTCAAGCATTAAGATTTACATTCCATAACAATAATTCAACTTGCTGGGATATGCAAAGATGTCAATTAATATTCACAACTTTTAACTTTTTATAATTTTTTTTTAGTTTATTATTTACTTATTTATTTATTACTAGTTTTAAGGCATCCATTAGCACAATATATATATATATATATATAAACACATATATATATATATATATAAATGAAAACAAACCCTAAAGTAACAATTTTCAACAACTCTCCACAATGGCTTCCCCAGACTCACCCCAAAGGAAGTTAACACTGAAACTTCTCGTTGACAAAACTAAAGAAAACGTTCTATATGCCGAAGCAGGAAAGGAATTCACCGATTTCCTATTCCATCTTATGCTTCTGCCAGTCGGCGGACAATTATTACGCTTCTAAAAGACACAGGCATGGCAGGTAGCTTGACTATGTAACATAACAGTATCGAAAACCTTAGTGATACTTACACACAGTCTGGCTTCAACAAAGACTTGTTATTGAAACCCAGAGCACCTTCCTTTGGTTCAAATTCATCCTTTTATCGCTAAACGATACCATCGATTCCTCAGCACCTAAAAAATATTATAAGTGCTCGCATATTAGAAATGACAGTTGTCGTCAATACGTCGCGGACCATTATGGTGCCAAATGCCCTCAATGCAGGAATGCCATGACTCATGAGGTCACACTGGTTTTGCCACCAGATTCAGCGGTGGAATAGCCGACTCCCAAGGGAGGAGATTATGTAAAGGAGGTACTTACGTATATGGTGATGGATGATTTGGTAGTAAAGCCTTTGTCTACCATTTCTTGTATCGCTCTTCTTGGCACTTTTAACGTCAAGGATGTAGGAGGTCTAGAGTGGTTGAATTTGGTATGAATGAGGCGAGTATTACTTTGATCATTTCAATTATATTTCCAATATTTAATTGACATCTAAGTTTTACTTCTTATTTTTGGAATTGAATATCTAAAAATATACTTCTGAACCCGTTTTACAATAATTTTACGCTTAACAAAACAACATAGAAAAAATATTACAAAATTAAGTGTTTAAAATATTCAATAAACCATGAAATAAAAGGAGTGCTTCCTTTTTTCCATATTTAATTTTCTTCTTTTATTTTATTTTGTTTGATAGATTTTTATCACCAGGGAATCAAATTGTTGCAAGCTTCCTTGCAGTCGGAACAAACAATTGAAGCAATCGCCATGATAGTATGCCCGCGCTACCGTGATTATTTATAGTTTTTCTTTTTTTTTTTCTTGGTATTTAAAATGCGTTTAAATTCTAGTTTTCAAGTTTCAATTGATGGCGTAAGTAAGTTGGTTCCCGATTGTAAGTTTGGAGATGTGAGTGTTGAAATTTATTGTGATTCGTCTCCTAGTTGGGTTCTCTCTTTTGTTCATTCGAAATCCTAATATTTGTAGGTAAAAATTTTAATCTGGACAGTTTTGAGATTTGAAATCCTAATTAATTTGCAGGGTTAAAATTTTATAGCCTTACTCATGGTATGCCTTAATTCAAAATTTTAAAAGCTCGTTTAGAATTTATAGACAAGATATGACCTCACAGTACCACATAAAAATATTTGTAACTTTTTTATACAAGGAGGTGAGTATAGCACATTCTATGGAAAAATATTTGGTGTCCTGAGCTTGTTGTCCCCTTTGTGTCTCCATGAATAAATATCTAACACGTACTATGAAGTGCTTCCTTTGTTTTAGGGATTATTTTTTATTTTTTTAATTTATTAACACGTATAAGATATTTATTCATAGGGATACAAAGATAATAACATTTTAGGGACAACAAAACGTAGAAGGTCTAAAATCCATGATCCCATGCCCCTCAAGATTGGATTTTGTGCTATTTATAGGTTTTATGTTATGGAATTACTCTCATAGATCATGGGTCTGTTTGTTTAGCTTTTTTGGATAGATATAAACACTTTTTTTCGAACTTTTTTCTAACAAATCATTTACTAATAAATAAATATAGATAAAAAAGCTGGTAGTTCTCATGAAAAGATTGAATAGATCAAATATAGATAAAATATGAATATAAATCAGATATATTTACATATATCATTTCGATACAGACATAGATATAGATGAAAAACAGACCATTCAAATAGACCCATATGTATTGCTTCATAGTATCTTAGTTGTAACAATGCATTAGGGAAGTCTAATTAAGCATCCACAAAGGGTCTAATGAAATAGACTTATTTTACATGCAAACTTTGATATACGTATAGGTTTAAAGAAAAGCAGAGGTGTTTAATAGATAACTATCTTGAATTTATCTTGAGAAATTTCCAACTAATGCAAACAAATTAACTAAGTAGATGTCTAACTACTCCATAATCAAAATACAAAATATCAAGGGAGGATAGATATTTGACTAATCCATCTCTCATGGTATTACAGTGGCCAAAGTATCTATTTTTATCATAATTGTCAACTTACAAGAGTTGTAGATTTGCATAGGATACCTACAAGACTACTCACATTATGAGAAAACATCATAGTATAGTGAGATGGGGTGCGACATTCACTTGTATTACTCAATAATCCATAACAAACAAGCTATGGATCATATGTTATTCATGAATAATCATATGAAATACATTCATCATAGATGGTTTTTGGATAACTAACCCGAAATTTAAGGTATAAATACCCCCTTGACTTAAAATTGAGAAATTGGTAGTTCTACCAATGTTCAATTTTTGTATAATCAATTTTTCTTTTTTCATAAGTTTCAAAGTACTTAAAAGTTTGCTTTAGATATATTAAATGTACCAGTGAGACATAAATGAAAAATAGTTTTTATAAAAGTTAATGTCACGAATGGTATCTGAATTTTGACAAAATATGCAATTAAATATATAAACTTTGAAATTGATCAATTTATTACTTGAATTTTGAAATTGATTAATCTAGTATATAAAAAAAAATTTCATGCATGCCAATAATACTTCGGTTAAGTTCTTTTAAGTACTAAATGTTAGGATCAACGTGCAATGGAAATAATTAAATATACGAGGCAGATAAACTAATAAATAAAAATCCAAGCAAAGCAACAAAAATAAATGGCACCAGAAATTTAACATAGTTCACCCTTAAAGTTTGGGCTACATCCATGGGACTAACTCCAAAAAATATCTTCCACTAAATAAATAGTAGGCTTACAAGAGAGAGACTTCTCTAGAAAATATTCTAGAGGTACAATACAAATGATTAAGATAAATAAAAAATAGTGGCACAAAAGTGTTTTCCAAATACCCTAAAATAACCTCACTATTTTGTCACTCACTACAAATTATTACCCTCTCTAAATAATTTCCTTTAAAGAAAACCTTGCTTTGGATTCATTTCCTAGAATTTACATAAACAAGTGTACTTAAGCCAATGATTTCAATTAGCAAAAGATGCATATATATAAGCAAGAATTTCTTGCCATTCACGCATCTAACATTTTGTTTTTAAAGAACTATCATTTCTTGGCATGAGTAACCAACTTGAGAAATTCATGAGAATTACATAAAATTCTCTAGCTTAGCTTTTTCGATGGCTATGTTGGCTAAATTTTCATGGCCAAAAGTTATCATAAGAATTCAAAAGAATTCTCCATTTTTTATAGCTAATTGTACATAGCCAAGTTGGCTACCTTTTATTTATTTATTTATTTTTTATGCGAGCCCCATAATGTAAGAGGGACCCATTAACAATTCTCCCCCTCTCGACTACATGGAGGGCTCCACAAATCCTGCTGCTAGTCTACAGTATTGAAACTTGTCTCTTAGAAGAACCTTTGTCAACATGTCTGATCCATTTCATCAATATGGATCTTTTTAAGCTGTAGCAGCTTCTTTTCCAATACATCTTTAATCTAATGGTATCTTACATCAATATACTTTGATCTGGAATGAAAAGATGAATTCTTTCTAAGATGAATTGCACTTTAACTGTCACAAAACAGCTCATACTCTTCCTCGTGGAAACCAAGTTCATTTAAGAACTTTTTCATCCATAGCGACTCCTTATCAGCTTCAATTGCTACAATAAACTCAACTTCAGTTGTTGAAAGTGTAACACATTTCTATAATCTTAACTACCATGACACAGCTCTTCCTGCAAATGAAATCAAATGTCATGATGTAGACTTTCTTAAGTCTACATCGCTAGCCATATCTGCATGTGTATAGCCAACCAACATAGGTTTTTCATCTCCAAAACACAAGCATATTTTGGAGGTATCACGAAGATATCTAAAAATCCATTTCACTACAGCCTAGTGTTTCTTTCCAGGATTTGAAAGGAACTGGCTCACTGTTCTAACTGAGTGAGCAATACCTGGCGGTGTACATATCATGGTATACATCAAACTTCCAACTACTGAAGCATATGGAACCTTGTCCATCTCCTCCTCCTCTTTCTCAGTAGAAGGGCATTGTTTGGAACTCAATCTAAAGTGGTTAGCAAGAGGACAACTAATCGCTTTAGCTTGGTATAAATTAAACCTTTGAAGTACTTTCTCAATATACTTCTCCTATGACAACCATAATTTCTTGGCATCCCTGTCTCTAGTTATCTTCATCCCAAATATCTGTCTTATTGGCCTTAAGTCTTTCATACCAAAAGAGTTGCTCAACTACTTCTTAAGGCTATTGGTTCTAGATATATTTTGGCCAATGACTAACATATCATACACATAGAGCAATATAATAATAAAATCATTGTCACAAAATTTCTACACAAATACACAGTGATCTGAAGTAGTTTTCTTGTAGCTTTGCTCCCCTATAACCGACTCAAACTTCTTATACCAATGTCTTGGTGCCTGTTTCAAGTCATACAGGCTTTTCTTCAATTTACAAACATAATCCTCTTTTCCTTTTACCACGAAATCCTCTGGATGCTCCATATATATCTCTTCTTCCAAACTACCATAAAGGAAAGCAATTTTCACATCCATCTACACGATCTACATGTTGAGACTTGCTATTAACCCTAGCATTGCTTGAATGGATGTCATTTTCACCATCAGTGAAAATATCTCATCAAAGTCAATCCCTTTCCTTTGACAACTAATCTAGCTTTGAACCATGGTTGGGGACTGTGTGCTTCATGCTTTATCTTGAACACCCACTTACTTTTCATAGCCCTCTTACCTTTTGGTAACTTCACTAACTCAAAAGTTTCATTCTTATGCAAGGATATCTAGAGGGTTGTCTAACTCATAAACATTATCATCAACAGAATCATTTGATGGAAACTTAAGGGAAGCGTCTACATCACTGGTCTTAGGCTGGTCACTCTATACCTCATCTCCAACCCTTCTTGGCACCATTATCAGAGGTATCATCTCTAGGTCTATTGTACTACTACTAGACTTAGGATCATTCTTTTGAGCCTTCTCTATATCCTCAATGGTCTCATCTTCAATGAACACTGCATCGTGGCTTCTCACAAGCTTCTTCTAAACTTGATCATAAAACCTATAGCCAAACTGATCTTCACCATAGCTAATAAACAACACTATCGAGTCTTGACATCAAGCTTTGACCTCTCATCCCTTGGAACATGCACAAAGGATTTACAACCAAACACTCGTAAATGATCATAGGAAACATCCTTTCTTGACCATGCTCTCTCAATAGTATCAAACTATAGAGGGACACATGGTGAAAGGTTTAATACATGAATTGTTGTCAATATAGCTTCATCCCAAAACGTCTTTGGCAACTTTACATGTGAAAGTGGACATCTGACTATTTCCATCAAAGTCCTATTCATTCTCTCTTCTAATTCATTTAATTGCGATGTCTTTGGAGGTATTGTTTGATGTCGATTACCATGCTCTTTATAGAAAGCATGAAATTGTCTAATATACTTTCTACCATCGTCTATTCGGATGCACTATAGTTTCTTGCTGGTTTGCCTCTCAACTAGAGAAGTAAATTGTTTAAAAACATCTAATACTTGATCTTTAGACTTCAAAAGGTAAACCTATGTTTTTCTAGAATGATCATCAGTGAAAGTCACAAAGTATTGAGCACCACCGAGTGACTTTGACATTGGCCCACACATGAGTGTATCTTCATTCTAGAAGGAAGGAAACTTTTGAAAACAACCTTATTTTATTTTCCTGCTAGACAATCAGCATACTTCTTTAGTTAAACTTGATCCAATCTAAGTAACTCATTTTTCTTAGCTAAATGGTCATACTTTTCTCACTCATATGATCGAGATGTTTGTGCCATAACTCAACTGTACTATCATTCTCTACTGCATTTACAACATCTTAGGAGAGCTTTGCTTTCATAAAACATAGTTTAGAGAACCACTTTCCTCTAACTACTACCAAAGAACCTTTGATAAGCTTCCAATTACCATAAAAAAGAAGGTATTATAGAACCCTTCATCATCCAGCTTGCATGTTGAAATCAGATTCATATGCATATCTAGAACATGCTTGACATCTTTCAAAACCAATCGTGTTCTATTCTCTATCTCTAAACAAACATCTCCTTTACCTAAAATTTTTGAAAGATTCTCATTTCCCATTCTCACAACACTAAAATTACAAGGCATGTAGGATGAGAAGAATTCTCCCAAAGATGTATCATGAATGGTAGCGCCACTATCAATCACCCAGTTTGTCTTATGGACTGCAAGATTGACCATATCATCATCATTATAGACAAGGTTAAACTTCTTGACAACATTTGTTTGTTCATCATCACTGCTATCATCTTTCTTTTGTTCTTTAGCTTTGTTCTTCTTCTTATCCTGCTTAAACTTTCAATAAAACTTCTTTATATGCCCTTTTTCTTATAGTGATAGCACTGAACATTGGCATATTTATTTGACTTTCCTTTACTCTTGTCCCTTAACCTTGGACCTTTAGATTGACTCCTCCCCTTGGATTCTATAACAAAGACTTCTTCATGTGATGAAAAAGATCCTTGTGGTATTCATCTCATTTCTTCATTCAAGACTCCACTTTTGAAAAATTCCATATTTATTATGCCACTCGTTGCATAATTTGTAAGTGAAATCTCTATTGTCTCCCATGACTTAGGTAAGGAGGCTTGGATTAAAAGAGCAAGTACCTTGTTGTCAAAATTTATACCTATTCTTGACAATTGCTCCACGATCCCCTGAAAATCATTCAAATGATCTGCCATCGAAATACCTTCTTAATACTTCATCTAGAGCTGTTTTGTCAAGTAAAATAATTTATCGTTCCTTGTTTTAGAAGATTACAACTTTTCTAACTTGTTCCACAAAGTTCGTACATGAGTCTAATCACAAATGTGATTATAGACATTATCATCAACAAATTGTCGGATAAAACCACAAACTTGCTCATGCTCAAACTCCCATTCCTCATCTGTCTTATCTTCAGGTTTAGTAGTACCAAACACCGGCAATTGCATCTTTGTTACAAATAGAAGATCTTTCATCTTGCTTCTCCATATGTAGTAATTTGTGCCATTTAAATTGATCATATTGCTCGTCCTCGCATCCATGATTTAAATGAATGAATAATAATCTAAGTTATTTTTTATGTGGAGGATCCACAACATAAAGATCTAATACTAGTTGTTGGGATCAGCATACAGCGGAAATAATAAAATATACAAGGCGGATAAACTGATAAATAAAAATCCAAACAAAGCAACAAAAATAATGGCATTAGAAATTTTATGTGGTTTACCCTTAAAGTTTGGGCTATGTCCACAAGACTAACTCCAAAAAATATCATCCACTAAATAGAAAATAGGCTTACAAGAGAGAGACTTCTCTAGAAAAATATTCTAGAGATATAATACAAATGATTGAGATAAATAAAAAGTAGTGGCACAAAAGTGTTTCCCAAATAGTCTAATATAACCTTGCTATTTTGTCACTCTCTATAAATTATCACCCTCTCTAAATAATTTCCTTCAAAGCAAACCTTGCTTTAAATTTGTCTCATAGAATTTACATAAATAAGTGCACTTAGGCCAATGATTTCAATTAGCAAAAGATGTGTATTTATAAGCAAGAATTTCTTGCCATTCACACGTTTAAAAGTTCGTTTTTAACCAGCTATGATTTCCTAGCATGAGTAACCAACTTAAGAAATTCATGAGAATTCCATAAAATTCTCCGACTTAGCTTTTTCGGTGGCTACATTGGCTAAATTTTCATGACCAATAGTTATCATGAGAATTCAAAAGAATTCTTCATTTTTCTATCCAACTTGGCTACCATTTATTTATTTTATTTATTTTTTTATGCGAGCTTGATAACGTATGAGGGACCTACTAATACTAAATTGATCAATTTTAAAGTTCAGATATCTTATTACATATTTTGTTATACTTCATGTACCATTTGTGATATTATCCTTTTTTAATAATTATAATTACCTTAAATGTAGTCAGAAGAAGATTCATGATACCTTAAATAAATTCATAAGTCCATGATGAATAGTTCACAACATTGTTTTTAAACTACTTTACTTTAAGTTTGTATTACCAAATGATACATACAAAATATGCTTTTGATGAAATTTGTATTCAAAATAATTATCCTCATACTGCAAATACCTTAAATACAACCTAAAGTAGGTGTAAAAATTTCCTTTCTTTACATCATGTGATAGTATCGTGCTTAAATTATGCATAACTTTGTGCTATGCATGTCAAATTTTAATACAATTTATTTGATAGTTATTAATTGATTTAAGAATAGCCAATCAAAATCTGTTTCATACCATTTATATAAGATGTGGAAAAGCTAGATTCATTCACATTGCAAAAACAATCACCAATATAAGCACGTTTCTGTCGCATAAGCGATGATCAATCGAACAACACGTGTAGTGTTCAATCTTTAGCGCCTCACATGAAATTTAATAATAACTAAACAAGTAAATTGTAAGCAAGTATTATCTTAGAGTATATATTGCAAATACTTGGGTTATCCGTATATGAGTCCTTATGCATATTTTTCTTAATAATATACTCATTATAGTTTGTTCATTGTAATTATTCTGATAATAAACAACAAGTTTACTTTTACTGGATTATAAAATTTGGTTACAAGATAAGGTTTTGAGAGGTATAACATAATGTAAGGTTATTTCTTCTCTTTTTTCTTTAAATATATACAAACATAATAAACTCACGATGCCATTGTCGTCTATTCCTCTAAGCGGATGAGTCGTTCACACACTCCACTTAATCGTAATAGTCCTCAGGGTAAAGGAATCCTTCCTCGGGGTCACCTAATCAAAGAAAATACCCACAATGAGTTTTTCTTGATGATTTTCTTGAATTTTGACAAAACAATGTCAAAAGAACGTCAAAGTTCGTATAAGGTAATGTTCCAACTTAAAATGGCCATAACTTGGTCATTTTAACTCGGAATCGCGCATATAATATACCGATTTCTACCTACTCGAAAAGATCTACCCATTTCCAAAATTATTTTCAACAAACAAAGCCATATAGGCTCCGAAACAGTGGTGACAAAATTCACCACGGATTTTCTAGCATAAAACATCTTTGGTTCAAGAAATTGAAATTTGTTTGATAAATACTTAGTTATCTATATAGTTGAAAAATTCTCTTTTTATAACCATATAACTTATATTAAGCATGCTCAAGTGTCTTGTTGTCCAATTATTTTTCTTGGGTAAAACAATGTCGGGTTGAAGCTTTTCGGAAATTGTTTGTAAATTTCTTTGAAATAAATACCTTGTTTTCTTTGTTTTCTAAAAACATTTTATGTTGGTTTTATTTATCTTTTTCCTAAGTAACTTTTGAAAATAAAAATTTTCTTCTTTCTAAGTTACACTAATACTATATTTGAAGTCTTTTAGGAAATATGCTATTCTTCATATTTATTTTTCTTGTGCAAATTCCTTTGTTTATTTGTTTTGCAAAAATCTTTACTTGATATTTCTCATTTTTTTCTCATGTCTTATGTTTTTCATAAAATCATCCATGCATGAAAATTTGTTTTCTTCATAAAAACAATGTGGAACAATTAAGGACTTTTTGTAGAAAAACTAATTTCTATAATCTTATTAATTTCTTCTTGTAACTTGAAAAGAAATAACTTTATTATTATTTCCAAACCACAAATTTTCTTTGCCTATTTGTTTGCAAAGGTCTTTACTTGAAAATTCCAAAGAACCATTTTTGTATAAATTTTTTTTTTAAATAAAGTGGAATAGAGGTTTAAGTAGCTTTTTAAGTAAAAATAGTTTCTAAAATTATAGTGAGTTTTTTTGTAACTTAAAACGGGATGAGTTTTTTTTTTTTTGTTATCTTATAGAGTTTATACTTTACATAAACTTATTTCCAAGTGACAAATTCCTTCTTTTGTTCACTTATCTTTTAGAAATTAAAATTTTGGACAACAATCTAAATGAACATGATTATGAGAATAATAATAACATAAAGCATAAATAATAAAGTCAAGTATTGGAGTCTTAGCTTTTTCAAGACTCCCGGGACTAAGAAGTAAACTAGTCCCATAATGAAATAAAATGAAAGAAAGAAAAACTTGTTTTGACTTGATGAGGACAAGTCTAAGACTAGAGACTAGTCTTCAAAACAACTTGAAATAAATAAAATGCATTGAAGTAAATAAATTGCATGAAAGGTAAATAAATTGCAAGATTATGAGCTTATATGCTCTAAATAGTATATATAGCTATATAGATATAGTAGATAGTTATGAACATAAAAGAAACATAAATGAATATAAAAGAAACATGAACATAAAGGAATTATGATTATGGACAAAAACAAAGTATGAAACTATTGTTGCTTTCTTAACCTTCATGGTTTTAGAAAACACACATTAAGTTCATACTAAGTAGATGAACATGAAAACTTCTTGAAGAATTTTACCTAAAGGAGATGAGCTAAAGAGAACTTCTTGAAAGAACTTCTTGGAGAGAAATTCTTGAGAGATTTTGAGAGAGTAATTTTAGTGTAGAAGTGGTGTGAAAGAAGTGAAAGAGGAGGGGGGTATTTATAGGAAAATGTGGAGTGGTTTTGTGTGATTAAAGTAAAGTAAAATTGAAACAAAAATTGAGGAGAGGGGGGGAAATGGGCGCCGGCCATTGTGTGGTGAGAGGGAGAGTGATTTAATTTTTTGACTTTTTGGAAAATAAAAGATGTAATTTGTAAGGTAGATGTAATATAAAGTTATGGGAATGGTAAAAGTAAAGATTATAGGTTATGTAGAGTGTAAGAATAGGTGTAAGAAAAAGTAGAGATAAAAGAAAAGTGTAGAATAGTAATGAATAGTATAATGTAAAGTAGATATGACTAATAAAGTACCGGTAGTAAGAAAATACACGTATAATAGCTATATCTATTATTTTTACTTACCGAAAAATTACGAAACTGATTTTTTTGGAAAACTTATATTTTTACCAGTCTAACGGTGTATTCGGAATATTTTTACTATTCCGGGCTTCCGGACATGTTTTTCGAGAACTGTGTCCGATCGGGTTCGAAGGACACCCGAATTTCGCGAAACTGAACTTTTTATAAAACCTATGGTTATTACGAACTATTCTAGCTAATTATCCCAACTTCGTTTTCTGGGGTCAAAGAAAACGGAAATGCCGGATTTAGTTGGATATGGTAAACTAGGGTTTTGTTGACCTTTAGGGTTCCGTTTGACTTCTGGTTTAGGGTTTTATGCTAAACCGATTCCGAAAATTTAGGGGTTTACAGTTACGATGTTTGAAGTGATTTATTTAAGGTCATAATATTTAGAGAAGTGAATTAATTGAGATTACTATTGATACGTGTTCAGAGGAGAAAAATTTAATTAAAACTCAAAATATTCAACATGTTATAACACGTGTCGATAAACTTAATTGACCAACTTCTCTAAATGTTGTGATCTCAAATAAACCATTCAAAACATTGCAACATCAAATGAACTTATTCAATACGTTGTAACTGTTCGATGTAATTTACCCTATATGTTGTATAAACTAAGGTAAAAATCTTCTACATCCCATTTTGTCGTCAAATCACAGCTCTCTCTCTCTATCTCTCTCTCTATAAAAAATAATTAAAGAGCAAATAATGAGCAAGAAACAATATTGATTCTATCCATGACAAAAACTAAAAAAAATTTAGCCAAATAGTATCAACAATGAACAATTTGGGATTCTATCTAGCAAAATAAGACCTTTCGTTGTGCTCCTTGGAACTTGAGCTTTAAATACCCAAAGAAGTTAGGTTAACACACCCTTGGGGGTGATTAGTAGCGGAAAGTTCCGTAAATGACGACTCCTATTTCCACTCAATAAGTTTAGTAATTTAAAAAAAAAATTATATATTAAATCAAGCGTAAAAATACTAGAAAAATTTATGTAGTCTATAATATTATTTTATTGAAATTAGGACAGAGCATGTAAGCCCCTTAGGAACCCCAGCCTTAATTTGAATTCTTAACTGTAGAATAGGTACTTGAAACAATATAGTTTAATAATGATTCACATTCTATGAACTCTACATAACATGTAATTTACATCTATGTCAAGAATTTTAGAAAATGGAACAATTTATAATTTTGCTTATTTTATTTTACTAAAACTACGAAAATTTTCATGAGCACCTAGAATTAAATGGTTGAGTGCTTGCATTGCATATGATTTGTTAATGACTTGTGTGATGTATGGTATGTCTGGTTATTCACTGAGCTGTGGTTTCGCTCATACTCCAACAGTCTTTTCAGGTTTACTTTACGACCCTGGTTAGTTACATCCAGGAATATGGCTTCGGTAAGAGCTTTGGAGCTGGAAGTCTACAGTTATATTTTAGTTTGATGGTTATGTACTATTAGAATAGATTATTTAGTTGTGCACTGCAAAAGAATTAAATGGTTTGTAATAGTTTTGTAATGTTTATTCACCAAATTATTTCTTTCATATATTTGTTATTTCTTATCAAGCAACTAAAAAGATCCTATTGTTTTGAAAACCAGTAATTCTCTGAAGGTAATCTAGTGATAGTATTCAAGTGTGACTTGTTTACTACTACTAGGGTACCCTCGAGGCGTGATGGAATTAAGTTGGTATCAGAGCATGGTTGCTAGTATAAGAAAAATAAATATGTGAAAGAATTGTAGTTAGTGAATGTAGTAAGTTAGATTTAGTTAGCAATCTTTAGTAATAGTTAGGTAATTATGGATAGAGTTATATTGCACAATTAGGGATAAAATATGTGTGATTATTATTAATCATGCAAATTTTGTTATGTGTAGACTAATCCTGCTACGTGTCATATTAGATGGGAGATTTTTAGTATGAAAGAAGAGGAGACTTTGACAGATTATAGGCATAGATTACGAGTTCTGGTAGAGGACTTGTATTTGTGCGAGATTACCAAGCCCTTGGATGAGATCCTCAGCACCTAGAAGCGAGGATTATTGCCTCTGTTTAAAGGTTGGTTATTCTTGATGGAGTGGGCTTTTCCAGATAATGGACCAGTCATAGAGACGCTCTATAGATTTGAGAAACTGGTGATCCAGAAAGGAGGAGGCTTGGAGATTGACAATATAGCATTTATAGTCTCATCCAGATCAGTGAGACCAGATCCCCCAGATTTTAGAGTCTAGGTATCTATTGGCAGAGGAGCAGTCTATGCTCATGATATTAGACAGGATCATGCCAAGGTGAGAGACGATGTAGCATATGATGATGACTTGATGCTTGCTCGGGTCAGCAGATGCAGTTATTCTAGACGCATTTTGATGAGGAAACCACCTATTATCCCTGAGATAGCAGGTGAGTTCTAGCGTCCCATTTCTATAGTAGTACAGGAGACAGTTTAGACCACTGTTCATATAAGAAGTATAACAACTGAGCTGCTTGATGAAAAAGAAGGTAAGAGAAGAAGGATTGAAGTAGAGAAGTATGTCTTTGATTTTAATTATGCTAGGTGGATTGCATCATCATGTGGAGGATGGATTGAGAGAGATATACCGCCTAGTATTGAGAGTGAGTTGAGACATGCACCTAGGGGTATGCGGGTTATGGACACAAATCTGACTTTAGCACCTCCAGGAGAGAGAGACTCGATGATTGATATTAATGACAGCAGTTCAGAGGGAGATGATGATTACCCTCATTTAGGCCCTTAGGAGAAAGGCAAGGGCCGTCTCTATCCTAGTCCCTGAGTCTGATTTAGTATATTATGATAATGATGTACTATCTACTTATGATGACATGACAGGACGATAGTAGTAGACTTTTGATGATATGCATACATATCTTTTGATGACTATAATAGAAAGCTAAGTTTAGGGTAGTGCAATTTTTGATATGTACATAATGCACTAACCATGAAAAGCTCTGATGTATTTTGGTTACATATATATGAATGACTTTGATGATTTTTGATAAAGATGAGTTATGATCTAATTTAAGTAATATGTTTAATGTTAATAGAATGCCAAGAGGAAGAAATAAAAGTAGAAATGCCAAGATTTCTGGAGAACCACCAATCGATGCTCCTGCAATACCCCAAAACCGAATTGAGGATGTTTTACAAAGTCTCCAACAACAAAATGTCTTGATTTTGCAAGCCTTGCGAAATATGCAAGCAACAAAGGTAGCACCACCTACTGGGGCACCAGTAATGCCTACACCAAATCTTAGAGGAAATGAAAGACATACTCCACCGGTTCAATTTCAGGAAAATAGACCAGTGAATCCAAATGAATCTGCTGTAGAGGTGCAAGGACCACCTCGATATGAATAGGAATTGCCACCACCACCACCTTTATGTCCTCAGAGGAATTTGTTGCCATAATTCATTAAGTGTAACAGATACTTTGAAGGAATACCAGGAAAGCCAGAAAAAGCTGAAGACTAGCTAGCTCAAATTGAGCGATCCCTTGATGTTTTCCAAGTACCTGAAGCTTTAAAAGTATCATATGGGACTTATTTATTAAGGTAGAGAGCAAGGATATGGTGGAATTCGAAACAAAGAAGTTTATCACCACTGATTACTTGGGAAGTATTTAGACGAGAATTTTTGAAGGAATATTTTCCAAGTAGTCTAAAAGCAAAATATAACACTGACCTGATGAATTTGACCTAAGGAGCCAAGACCATAGATGAGTACGAACATGAGTTTAATCGATTGTTACAGTTTACTCCAAATGCCACTACAAGAATTTTGGCATATGGTGACGTTTGTAGATTTTACAAACGTCATAGGTCCTTTATATAATAGTTAAGTTTATTAAACAAAAGTAAATATACATTATTAGTCACGTTTGTTATTAGATTTATAACTCTTTCATAAAAGCAAACGTCGCCAATTCTCATTATCAAAATAAATAAATAAATGAAATAAAATATAGTTTACTTTTTTTTAATTCACTCTACATATTGATAAACTGGCAATAATGATAATTGTAAAAAAGATTAAATAATTTGTGTTACTAATTAACAATCTGGCTATACTAATGAAATTAATGTGTATGGTACAATATCTATATATGATAATCTTTTAATAAAAATAATAATAAATAAAAAAGAAAGAAAAACAAGGATAAGCATAAATTAGAGAAAAAAGAAGGCCAGCATCGTCTCTCACTACATTCTCTCTCCCCTTCATAACCCGTTCCCAATTCTTCTGTCTCGTAAACCCTAACAATCATTTTGACCCCTAATCAGCCTCCAAAGTTATAAATTACTTGCTCAATCTATAGCAGTAAGTAATGGATACGCAGGCTAATTTCTTTTGCAAATCGAAATCAAGGTGAAATCTAGATGTTATCCATCTCGTGGAATTCCCAGCAAACTCACGAATGGGTTTCGAGTTTTACAAGCAGTGATAGGAGTTACAGTATGGGGTTGGTTTATGGGTAGTAGAAATTAGGTTCGTGGAGATGGAGTCACACGTATTGGAGATGGCAAGGGATTTCAAAGCTCAATAGTTGCATGGTGGCTAATGTGGCTTAAAAGGGCTTTGGTTTCGAGTTTGATTTGCAAGTCAACTCGATGTGGGGACTTAGTGCAGATGATGTGTTATTTGGTGCAACAAAAGAGATGGGATGAAGATGGAGGGGACCAAATTGACTCGGTTCTGGTTTTGCATAGGTCTTGAAGGTTTTGGTCAGTGGTCACGGGTTGGGTTGTCTGTCTGAAGGCATGGATCTTGGTTTTTTGTTGAGTTTTGATTCTATTTTGGTTTGTGAACGCACTCTACTTCATATTGCTCTTTTAGTCGTATCTCCAGATCTTTTGTAGATACGCTTTAGTTCAAGCTACCATGGAGTTTTTAGTTTCAAGCTACCATGGGAAGTTCCTGGGTCAGGCGGTGGTGACTTTAGTGTTGGTCAGATATCCTTATTGTTTATTCAATGGGATTAAAAGCTTAATCATTGTGCTTTCTTTATGTGATAGTTCTCAAGGACCTGAAGTATACTTACATGCACGAGTGGGCCAAAGTTCATGATAATCACGCAACTATTGGTATAACTGATAATATGCAAGACTATTTGGGTAAAATTGTCTTCGTTGACTTATCGGAGGTTGGTACTATTGTGACACAACGTAACAGTTTTGGAGCCATTGAGAGTGTGAGGGCCACATATGATGTACAGTCACTTGTTTCTGGGAAAGTTATGAAAGTTAATGAAGAACTTGACGATTTTCCTCGACTAGTAAGTGCTCATTTCTATCCCATCTCTTAATGTGTGATGATTTGATTAGTCTTTTTCTGATGTGTTTTTAGTTGTTCCTCCAGTTTAATCTGTAGCAACACTGGGAATTTGGCATTTTATTTCTTATACCCACTATCACTCATGCAGTACAAGACAAGATTCGGAATCACTCGGGGTATCTGTCATCGCAGTGTCATTCTTATCTCAGGCCTTTCTTGTTGGTTAAGCTTGATTTAAGCTGTTGGCTGATGAGTCATGGAGACATGCTTTGTCTAGGTGGTGTAGTAGTATGCTAGACGTTGCATAAAAATGTAAATGTGTAGTTAATATTGCTGTAATTCTTGTAGGGAACCAATGCAGTGGAGCTCTTTCTTCAGCTAGCTGCATTCATCACTGGGATAAAATCCGATTTTATCTGTTTCTTCATCTGGGAATATTAATATTTCTTGTGCATGTTTGTGAAAGTTCTCTGTTTTGCATTATGAAATTTAATGCATCCTATTTTTTAACTTAAATTCTATTTTGAGGAGTCAGGATTGTGTAAATTTTTATGGGACAAAAAGTTATAAAAAAAAAGGGAAACTTGAATCAGAGTGTTCGTTTCTTATGATTTCTGTTTTGTGACATTCTTAAATAGCACCATGTTTTGTCTACTGTGGTTACAGGTAAATAAAAGTCCGTATGATGAAGGATGGCGTATAAAAGTAGAAATGAGTAATACAGCTGAGTTGAAGAACCTAATGGACTCCGACGAGTACTCCAAATACTGTGGAGAAGATGCAAAACATTGAGTAAAACCTGCTGATGTGGGAGCACCAACTACACCTTTCTTTATGGACATGGCCATCTTGCAGCCCACATTTCTATTCTCTGCTTTTGACAGATGAATTGCTAACCAATTTTGTTTAATAAATTTCAGTAATCATTTTGTCTTGTAAATTCATTTAGTCCTTTATGCAAATTTATGACTTGACTGAATTACTAGTTTCCATGCCTGGAAATATAACTGAATGGATGCAGAAGCATCAGGATTTCTTCTTTGGAACCTCTGGATTATTTGTGTTTGTGTGTTATGTTTTCATAAGATATAAGTACTTTTTCGACTTGTGTAAATTCAAGTCCATATGAGGATGAGTGGATTATAAAGGTAGAAAAGGTTGAGGTGGCTATGGTGGTGGGGTGATACGCATTAGGCTTTTGCCATTTTGGTATATTGTAGATATAATTGACATGAGGATGCTTCTCTATAGAGTATTTTTCTCCTAGTTTTCACATGAGCTAATAACGATAATCTTTCTTAGGAAAAACTTGCAGCTTTTTTAAGTGTGTGAAGCAATTAGTTCAATCAATTTTGTTGTTCAAACCAACAAATAGACTTTATTCATCTCTTTAAGACAGTTGAATTGCATCAACTCGAGGTCTAGTTATCAGATGATTTTGAGGTATAAAATATTTTCTCTACTGAATTTTTAAATTCCATTAATTTTAGGAGGTGTACCATGATTTAGGCAATTCTTTTATCTCTATTCATCTTAGGATTAAGGATATGATTTTCTTTTGTATCTATATATGTTAGGAATATGGTTTTTGTTACCTTGGTGGCAGATTCAATTCATAAAAAAACCCGTCATAGAAAGATTCTTGTACATCTTAATTATGGGTCATATTGCTTGTCTATAGTGTGTAAGTTTTTGAAACAAAAGGGTGATGATATATATATTTTTCTTTTTGGCTATTATTATTATTATGATGTTGGTGGCAGTGGTGACCAACATTATTTGAGGAGTATTAGAAGAGTATGGGGGACAAGTATAGGGTAATGATTCAAGGGGATGAATTGATGAGTTACTTTGGCAACAAAAGGAATGTGTTGGTTCCTGAGGTACAGTTGGAGGTTGCTATCAGGTGGCTCCATTGTGTAGTGTGTAACTGTGGTGGAGGATTGCCATATCCTGGTGGGGATGGGTTCCATGCAGCTTCTGCAAGCTACCTTTTTTGCTCTCTCCATTGATCGATAGCTTAAGCCCATCAACGTTGTTTGTGTTGTTTCTTTTTACTCTGTAAGTAATTAAATATTTTGTTATATATGCATGTATTGCCCTTCTTTTAAACTATTCTGCTCGGTATTGCCCCCTAATTGGTAGCTCACAACTTGCTTGAACTTTAGCTCGCATAAAATCTATATTTAATCAGTGCCTAGCATTTCATTGTCCATATGCAAGTTAGTATGAGTTGTTTCCAAGAATTCTGCACTCTGAATGGCTCGGCAATGTCTTCAAAATGCTGTCACAAGAGGAAATTGAGTTCAGCCTGGTTTTAACTTGCTTTGTCAATAGAGCAGTTATAAGTATTTTGGTTCCTACATAAAATCAAAAGCATGATAGAATAGAAGTGATAAAATTCAGTATAAATCTTGGATTATTGAGCCCATCTAAGGTCTTTCAAATAACTTGAACAAAATAACTCCAATAACATATAGCTGTGCTTGGTTGGTTTTCAATTAAGCTACTATCCATTTAGTTGTCTCTCTACTTATAAACTCTGGTTGGTATAGAATTCAAGTCAGCATATAAACTGTTGCACTTTTAATTTTGGTTAACTCAAATTTAAAACCTGCAAATTATGTGGATGCTTGAATATTTCATATTAAATGCTTGATTTGCTGGGATAAAGTTAAATTTTGCCATCATTATATCAACTTGACATATTCTGTCATGAAGGGCAATTAAACTGTTTGTTCTTCTAGTAATTCTGCAGATTTTATTATATCTTAAATGCTTGATTTAAAGTGTGTATTCAAATTAAATGCTTGATTTGCTGGGATAAAGTCAAATTCTGCCATCATTATATCAACTGACATATTTTGTCATAAAGGGCAATTAAATTGTAGATTATAAAGCTTATACAATTCATTCAAACTCAAATTCTTTGTTCTTCCAGTGATTCTACAGATTTTATTATATCTTAAATGCTTGGTTTAAAGTGTATAAATGAACTTCAATTCAGGTGGCTTAATTTATTATAATAAACAAAATGCTCTCTCTCTTTCTATATATGTATTATATACATATACTAATTATGTTTTTTGTGCCTTTCCTAAAGTCAAGTGAAATTATGATGCACTTATGAAGAATCTTTTAGGTATAAAGAATTTTCTGCTTATTAGGAGTTATGGCACCATTCAATCGCTTACAAAGAATATTAGCATTTTAGCAAGTCTTAGAGGGAACATGATCTTGTAATTGCTGTAAATTTGCTTTTCTGATATTAATTTTGCATTCCAGTAGCCTCACATTCATATTTGTCCGACATTCTAAATAATGGCTATTTCCTTTTTTTCCCCTTGCTTCAAGAGATAACCATTGTGTTTGAAGTTTTGGTTGACTATTATTAACTTTAGTTATTCATATTTGTGCTAACATTCTAAATAATTCCTATTTCCTTTTTTTTCCCCTTGCTTCAAGAAATAACCATTGTGTTTGAAGTTTTGGTTGACTATTATTAACTTTATTTTTTTTTCCCTACATATTTAGTCTTATGTGCTTAGGAAAATATCATCACTCAAGAAAGAATTACGATATAGTTGCCAACTTTGGGATCTTACATGAGATGTTTAGGTATATACTCAGTTTTATGTTGCTGTACATATGCCTTTTGGACATGGCTCCATTTTGTGTTATTTGCTAATTGAAAAACATATTATTTACCTTTTTTGGGGAGCAAAATGATGTAAAATATTGGACTTTGTAATCCTATTTTTTCTCCACTAATATTTTTTTTTTGTCAACAAAATATTACGGAGGTATTGGTGGCGCTAGGTGCTCCTCATGAATCCAAGATAGTAACTTTGATGCGATTGCACATATTGTGGATGGAAAAAAGAGTAAGTTATCTTTCTCTTTTAGACTATTGTTAGATCTTTGACAATCACATTTTTCATAGGAAGAAGATAATCCATTAAAAAAAAAAGTCCTTGCCTTTTAGCTTTTAGCATGCCAAAAGAAATTATAACACTTGGAATTAACAAAAATTAAACATGTAGCTTATATATTTTATGATTATGTAGAGAAGCTGAAAATCTCATAATGTTATTGGGTTCGAATTCAAAGACATTGGTAGATCTCAAAGCGGGGTTCATATCATTGCTACTGTAAGTCCTTTGCAGCTTATTCTTTTTCTTTTTATTGTTCAGTTTTTATGCCTTTATTATTACAATTGATAGTTTATGTTTTTCTAAATCTAGTGCCCTCATGATGGAGCTTGTCCCCTGGTGAAATTAGGAAAGTATTGTTGTTTCGTTCAGCATTTAGAACGAACATCTTCTTAACTCATCTTTCACAAACTTTCTTTTAAGGCATATATTAAATTATTATAACTTAAAAGCTAGTCATCTTTGCACTTTTTATTCACTTTACTTGTTCATCTTTGTCTCGGCATGGTTGTGGGCTATGTTACTCTGATAAAATTAGTTTATGTAATCAATTTGTGGAGCAATTATGTTTATCGAATAGAATTTACTCTCCATTGAGAATGTTTATATCCCACTAATTTGTACATGTAAAATATCAATGTCAAAAGCTTTATTTAGCATTTTAAGCCCGCTCAGAATCATTTTACACCTTCAAAATTAATATTGGAGATGAGTTAAGAATTCAAATAATGAGGATTTCAGTATTATTCTGTTTTGATTTGGATTTTTTGGCAGCCTTAAAATCTCAACACAAATAATGGAATCAAATGAGTTAATGCTTAAGATCCCATCTTCATTTCCAATATACTTTTTAAGGCCATAATCATTATTCCTTTATTTCCACCCTCTCTTTTAATCCTCCGAGCTCATTTTCATGCTTACGACCCAATTTTTTCAATGACATTATGATACTCAATAAGGTCATTTTTTAAATTATTGTTTTATTTGAATTAGTTTATTTATATTTTCAAAGTTTTTCTCCCAAACTAGAAACTGTAGTCACAATTCTATGCAATTAGCTGTTTGCATGTTATGTTTATTCTGGATGTTATGCGATACAACATATACATGGAATTCTACATCAATTTCCTTAAGACAATATTGACCTCTTATTTATATCATTATAATTTTCTTAGGTTGACATTACAGGCACATTGTGGTACAACTCACAGAAGGCGTGGTTGATAGTTTGAGATTTGCTAAGGGTGTTGTACAAGGCAGTTTCAGGTATTAATATTGCTCAACATAATTTTCTTAGAACTCATTTAAGATAATGAAATGACTAGTTTCTAGATATGATTTTGAAAAGACAAGAATTGTTAGGAAAAGCTTTTAAGGAATTTTAATTTGACTTAGATTTTTTATTTTTTATCTTTTTGAGAAATTGAAATTTAGGTGATTGTGATAAGGGTGTTTTTTTTTTTTTTTTTGGTTGTTGTTGTCTAGTGCATAATGAGTTAAGTCTGATGAGATTAAATGTACCAATGCTGGATGAGCATAACCCATGTTAAAACTGCAAATTCTCCTAAAGTTATTTAGTTCCAATTCTCACATTGTGCTTATCACAACAACAAGTGCCGATGTAATTCCCAAACTGCTTCTGTGTGGTTTCTATACTTATTAGGTGCCGAATAACCTTTGCTGGACCCGTGGTTTTATTTTTACCCTTCAAATCAACTAGCATTGATTGCCTCTTGTAAATGACATGGTTTTATATGCTGGTTAACATGCTTAATGTCTATAGTACAACTTTATCTAGTCCTATTACTCTACCTGTTGTTTTTGTTTTTCTCCAGCTTTTGCTTCTATTCAATATGGAATCTACTGATTGACGAGTGCTCTTTATTTGTTTATTTATTTTATTTTGTCTTATCATGTGACATAATAATTGAAGCGATCACGATGTCTGCAATATATACAGTCGAGATATTAGGCTTGTGTCCATGACTTTATGTCCTGTTTCGATTTAGTTTTTTACTTTGTTATGTATCTGCGTGTCTGTTTTACCTTGTGGATCTTCCTATAATCTAATTTTTAGGTTTGTCACTAGGACAACAGAGAATACTGGGTGTGCTGTGGTTAACGTTTTATACAAAGTCATAACTTTTGCTATTTATGTTAATAAAACTACACTTTCACATCTTTTTTTCGTCGATGCATTTGGATCTATAAACAAGTTAAATCGAGATAGTGCTGAGCGTAACCTCAAACTTGATTCAAAATTTAAAACCAAGTTAAAATTTTAAAGCTTGAATCTGTTTAGACTTAATTTGTTAAGGAAAAAATGTTTTAAATTCTAATTAGTATAATATTAACATGAAACTTAAGTTGAACTTAATTAATATTTATAATCAACTCAAGCTTAATTAAACTTGAGCTAGTCAAATTGAATATTATAAAGTTCAAATTTGATTTGATAAACTACTTAAGTGGCTCAACTAGATTTTTTCCGATTTTCTTGAATTGAATTTGCTACTTAATGGTATTTACAGCTTACTCAACTAACTCGACTTGTAGAACAACTTGTATCAAGTTTTCCCAGTAGTTCAGGTTAGTTATCATGAGTCATTTTTCATTATCTCATTCGTATTTTTTTTAACCATTCAATAATTATATTTATATATTGTGTGACAGAAAATCTAAATGGAAATACTTCTGTAAGTGCACGAGATACTTCATCAAATCCATCACTTGGAGATGATGGTGTCAACAGTGAGGAAGAAAATTAAATACTCAGTTTTTTGTTTTTTGTTTTTTGGCTGAAGCAATTGACATGAATGGGGTTAAATTAATGTGATAAAGTATGTACATATGCTCATTTTGATGTAGTTTAGAGATTATGCTTATGTTTCTTCTAAGGACACTAAACCATATTGTTTTGGGTTTTTTTTTTCTCCCTTTAATGCAAGGATGGTCATGGTGATCTTTAAGTAATTTTTATGTTATTAGTTTTTATTACATATCGAACGCATTGTATGCTCCGAAATGTATTAGTGATATTTATTCATACATAAATTTCATGTGCATAAGTAATAGTAAGTATCAATTATACTGTGATCAAACAAGTGTATATTACTAATTGTGCATATGTTACACAATAAAGAAGCATATATTACCAAATTAAATCAATTTGAACATTAATCTGTTCTTAACAAGAATAGCCACGTATAAACGTCGCTAAATTAAAATAACAACTACATTTAGAAATTACTATTTTAATTGAATATCTATATGTAGACGTCGCCAATGTATTAGAATAGCCATGATTAAATTGCGGTAAATATGAGATTTGTTACGTTTATAAATCGCCATTGTTGTCCAACAAACATATATAAAGCTTATTTAACCTGTGCATGGCCATGGTTAAACATCGCCAATTATGTAATTTACTTACGTTTACACGTTACTAATAAAAATATTTACCCACGTTTAAACGTCGCCGATCACAAGTTTTCCTCTTTTTTTATTTAGCGGGATGGAGATTAGTCATATTTAGCCAGACATAAGTGTGACCAAAATATGATAATAGGCCATGTTTAAACGTGGCCTAACAAAGTGTATTTGGCTGTTAAACTAACATTAGCGACGTTTCAATTTTTAACGTTGCTTATCAAATCTGCGACTGACCTTTTGCGACGTCTATAGGCCACGTGTAAAAAAACATGACCAAAAATCTTTCGTCATGTTTAATTAATGTTTAGCCATGTTTATTAGATGTAGCCAAAGGCTCATTTTGTTGTAGTGTGCTTATCGGGACAGTGATGAGCTTAAGAGACAAACTTTCATGGCTGGATTAAAACCTCATTTTCAAAGAAGACTTACTGAATTTGAAGTTGATAACTTTGCAGCCATAATAGAAAAAGCTCGAATTATTGAATGAGCAAGGAAGTATGAATTTGAGAGGTATAAGAAGAAAGGAGCTATTTTAGGGAAAAGAATGTATGATGGTCCTATGACAAGTTCTATGTGTAAACCCCTGTTTTCTAAGCCTAAACCTTAAGCCGGAAAGTCTACCGGAGACCTTAAGTCAACAAATCTTGAATAAAACCCTACAGTTTAGATCCTGAAAACCCGAGTTCGCAAATCGAGGAGTCGAAAAATAATTAAAGTGTTTTAGGATCGTCCGTAATAATATTTGAATTATTAAAAGATCAGATCGGTTCAATTTCGGCTTATTTCGACCCGTTGGATACTGCTTTGGAAAGCGTGTCCTGGGGCTCGGAAAAATTAAAAATATATCTTTAATATTTTAGACTCGTATTTTATAAGGATTTCAAAAATATCAAGTTTAGAATTTTTCGGATTCTAAAAATATCAGTTATAGCTCATATAAGCTTATTTTACTCTTACCGGTAACTAAATTGTTAAATTTCTAAAAATAATTTAATTGATTATTTTATTTAAATCATAAAAATTCTGCTACTTTAATAAAAATATTTTTCTTAATTTATTTATAAATTTTCTTATTCAAAAAGTCACTTTATCAACCCATACCTCAAGTACACATACATTATCATTACTACACATTATTATGTCTTCTTTTGCTTTTTCTTACACTCCTCTTCCCAAAATTGCAGCTGCCCATTCCCCTAAAATTAGCCACTTTTCATTATTTTTAATTATTTATTTGATATTTTAAAGTCTATTTTAAGTTAGAAATGGATGCAACTTGTTACACTTTCAAAAATACAAATTAGAATCAAACTACACACACTCCCCCACACCATACAATTCACGCCAGCCCCCCTCCATGCAGCTGATGGTTTCATTTTTTTAAAATTTATTTAACACACAATTATCTCTATTTAAACATCTATTCTCTTCTCTTTCATCTTTACAAACCCTAGATTTTTCCTCTCTCTTTTCCTCTCTTCTTTTCTCTTCTTTTTGGCTTGTCTTCTTCACAAACAAGCTGTCCCCATTTTTCTTTCTTGCTTCCACATTATTTTCTTGCAATTATTTGAGGTAATCTCTCCCTTTTAGCTCTTATAAGATGTTCTAGGATGATACCATGGATGTTTCATGCATCAAAGGACATTCCACAAGCTTAAAAGGCTATGGATGATGATGCCAAGAAGTGAAACACTCCTCTAGATGATGTTTTCTTTTGTTCTTAGTAATTTTTGTTATAGGAAGGCTTGTTTTTATTCTTGTTTATGTGATAACTTGTAGATCTAGAGTTTTATCAAGCTTTAGTTATGTTTATGTGTAGATCTAGGAGTTCAAGGCTTACTCTAAGTTTTTCTTATGCTTTCATGGTTATATATTGAGTAGATCTTAGATTCAAGTTGGAATGAAAAAGAAAAATTCGTAACTTGTCAATGCCCTATTTTAAAAACCCTCTTTCAAGTCTTAAAATGGAAGCTTTTGTTAAGAAAATGAAGGTTTGATGAGGATTATATCATCAAGGCTTCATCTTGCAAGAATCAAAGTTGATTTTCAAAGTTTATTTTCAAAAACAAAAATTGTATTTTCGGATTAAGACAAAGATCTAAAATAAAAACATGTTTTTCAACTCACAATGAGGATTTTATTCAAGAAATGAAGGGTTCTTAGGATATAATATGTAATGGGTTGTTTTTCATGAGTTTTGATGAATTTTCCCAAGAGATATGTCCAAAATAAATTTATGAAATTCGGATCAAGACCAAGACCTAATTTTGAAACCATCATTCAACTTTAAAATGAAGATTTAGACAAAAATAAGGGGCTCTTGGTATAGATATCTTAAGGAATGAATTTTCATAAGTTTAAATGAGTTTTCCTACAAGGTATAGCTTAAACCAAGTGTTTTATAAAAGACAAAATTTAGGTCTTGTATTCATTATAAACTTCAAAGAGGAAATTCGTAATTATGGGGAGACCAATTTTTAAAACCTTCTTTTTGATCTCAAAACAAGTATTTTATATTGAAAATGGAATGCTTTGATAATATATAATATAGGGAAATTATTTTCATTGAACTAAGTAAGTTTTAGCAAAGGAATTACCCAAAACAAATAATGAGTTTAAACTTGTAAATTTCGGTTTTACGAAAATGGATTCTTAGAAATTTCATTTGAACTTTGTGTTTGGTATTCGATAAGTGTGTAATCTCTTAATTTTGTTTTGAGGATCCCCTTGCAAGCTTAGGACTAAAATAAATGGCCCAAGTAGTTAAATGGAGTAGATATGGAAATTTTTCACAAAGGCTCAAAATCTGGAATTTTCGTAACCCTACTGTACAGTACGTTTCCGACCCTTAAATGACCTTAAATGTTTGAATTAACTTTAGAAATGGATAGCTCTTTCGAAGTAGGTATAAATCGGTATATTATAGCTAAATTCCGAGTTAAAATGAGTTAGATATGACCTTTTCAAGTTAAGGATTCAACCTAGACGGAAATTGACGAACTTAGTAAATAAAATTGTTAAGTTTAATAGAACTTCATAAGAGATGCTCATTGAGGGTATTCTTTGTACTTAGGTGAATTGGAGGACGGGTTACCACTTCCCGAGGACTATTACGACTAGTGGATTTTCACTACATGGACAAGTGAGTTCATTTCTCAATTAATTATGCTCTTGGATGTGCTTGTAGTAGTAGTGGCATTAGACTTAGGCAAAGATAAATTATGGTTGAATGGTGATCTAAACTTGCATGAATGAACGATAAGTATATCGAGGCAAGATTTGTTGCAATAACTCTGTATGAACTAGTATAGACTTCGAGTGTCTGAAATCGGTATGATCGCTTTTAAAATTATCTAATTAATATACCATGATTATATGAATAAATTGTACATGCATATCACGTAGTGAGTCTTATATCATTGTCGAGTATGTCTTTGGTGGGACAAAGGTGTACTCGGGAGGCAGCGGGTCTTTAATGAAGGGGATTAGGGTTGCATGACTTATGGACCACCCCATTCGAATAATGAAACTATGGTTGCATGACTTATGAACCAATATTAAAAATTGTGGTTGCATGTCTTATGGACCACCCCACTTAAGATTGGGACTATGGTTGCATGTCTTCTGGACCAATATTGGAATTGTAGTTGCATGACTTATGAACTACCCCAAATCCCGAATGGAGGGCGTAAATTCATTCACTTATGACTACCGGAAAGTCATATGCTTGTTTGCTCATATGGTTGTGCATTCATATGGTTGCTTAATTATAACTTGCTTGTATAGATGTTTTAGCTTGGTCGGGCATGTTACTTGAAGAAAATGAATCTCACTAAGCATTAGCTTATACCCCAATAGTTTTTGTTGCAGTGTTCCTATTTTTGGATGTTCCGAGAGGACATTTTGTGCAGGTTTATCACATGGAATTAAAGAGCTTTTGAGGAAGTCGGGACCTAGTGTAGGCGTAGACTTCTAGGAAAATCTCTTTAATGTAGATTCAGATATGTGTAAATGGAGCTAAACGATGTAGACTCCTATTATTTTGGCGGGGGTATGCTCCCTTGGCTTTTGTAAAGTTTAACTATTTATCTTGTTGTGATTTATATTCTTAATGCTATGTATGCTTTCTTAAGACTACTCGAATCAAAGTGTGATCCTAAAAGTTGTGTGAGTACACCTTACACTCAATATATAAACTTATGGGATGACTAAGGATGCCATACTTAAGTTTAAATATCGAGTGTGGTGGACTGTCGCGTTTAGGGTACCCTTTGGGGCGTGACACTATGCCTAAGAAGGTTAAATTCTTTAAACCTTTCAATGTGAACAAAGGAGGAATAATTGGAAAGAATAATGTTACTTGTTGGAAATGTAAAGGTTCTCACTACCCAAGACATTGTCCACAATTGTAGAACAAATGTTACTATTGTGGAGAAAGTGGGCATATAGTAAACGATTGCTCAAAAAGAAAATTGCAACTTGTTATGTATGTAACAAGGTTGGGCATATAGCAACCAACTGTCCATAGAAAGCAAGTGCGGTAGTTGGATCTTCACAACCTAATGGAGTGATTGGAGTCTCAGGATCGAAAAATGGAAATGCCAACAAAGCCAGTACGACGGCCAGAGTTTTTGCCATATATGGAAATCCTGTTGAGAGTGTGGAGATAGAGGAAGAAGATGAAGAAAATATTTGGGAAGAAGTTGATCCTGAAGAATATGGACTCATTGCAGGTATGTAATTACATATTTGTTTATTTAAAGATAATAGCCACAATCACAAGTAAATAAGCGATAGAAGTCCTTATGAAGTGAAAATAACATGAACTTAATAATTGGTACATAGGATCAATTCAAGTAGGGGACCAGACTGCGTATGCCTTGTTTGACACTGGAGCAACGCATTCTTTCATAAATACTGGATTAGCAAGGCGTATAAGATTACCAATCGAAAGCATGAATAAGGAATTGAGAGTTACTACACCAATTGGAGATTTAGTGTTAACACGAGAGATGATAAATAGTTGTCCACTAAAGATTGGGAATCAAGAATCAATTGCTGATTTAATTATGATAGAGATGTAGAAATATGATATTATTTTGGGTATGGTTTGGTTAACTGCTGTAAAAGCAAAGTTTAATTGCCCTCTCAAAATGGTATCTTTTGTTAATAACCAAGGAGAAAGAAAGGAGTATAGGGGTGAGATACTCAAAGGAGTCGGAAATAGGATAGCAGCAATTGAAGTAGAAAATGAAGAAGATATGGAGATGAATGGTTATATTCTTGGAGCAACTGAGGGTGAATCCAAAGAATTGGATATTCATACTATCCGAATCGTGTGTGAATACCCAGATGTATTTCCAGACGAATTACGGGGATTACCCCCACACAGAGAAGTGGAGTTCTCAATTGATTTGATACCTGGAACCGAACCAGTATCAAAAGCTCTGTATCGCATGGCACCTGTGGAATTAAAAGAATTAAAGGTGCAACCACAAGAATTGTTAGATAAAGAATTTATCAGACCTAGTGTTTCACCTTGGGGAGCACCAGTGTTGTTTGTGAAAAAGAAAGATGGATCAATGAGACTCTGTATTGATTATAGACAATTAAACAGAGTAACTATCAAAAATAAATATCATTTACCTAGAATTGATGATCTCTTTGATCAGTTAAGAGGAGCAAAGGTATCTTCCCGATTGATTTAAAGTTAGGATATCATTAAATTCGAGTTAAGGCAAAGGATGTACCAAAGACTGCATTCTGAACTAGGTATGGTCATTATGAATTTTTGGTCATGCCGTTTGGACTAACTAATGCACCTACAGTTTTCATGAATCTGATGAATCATATCTTTAGACCTTTGCTGGATATCTATGTGATTGTTTTCATAGATGATATTTGTATATTCATCTAATGAAGAACAACAGGATGAGAATTTGAGAAGTGTGTTACAGATATTGAGAGACAATAAACTGTATGCCAAATTGTCTAAGTGTGAATTTTGGCTTAGAAGTATATCATTCGGTGGACATATTGTTTCTGGAGAGGGAATATCGGTTGATCCTACAAAAGTTAAAGCTATTGTAGAATGGAAAAGACCTGAAACTGTTACAGAAGTTAGAAGTTTCTTGGGATTGGCAGGATACTATCGAAAATTTGTAAAGGATTTCTCAAAGAGTGCCAGACCTGTGACTCAATTGACCAGGAAGAATGAGAAATTCGAGTGGAATGAACAACGTGAACAAAGTTTTCAAGAGTTGAAGGAAAGGTTAATATCAGCACCAATCTTGGTTTTGCCCAATGACAAGGATCTATATACTGTCTACAGTGATGCATCCAGAAATGGATTGGGATGTGTGTTAATGCAAAATGGAAAAGTGATAGCATATGCTTCCAGACAATTAAAACCGCATGAGATGAATTACCCCACTCATGATCTAGAATTAACTGCTATTGTTTTTGCGCTCAAGATTTGGCGTCACTATTTGTATGGACAGAAATGTGAAATATATACGGATCACAAAAGTTTGAAGTATATATTTACACAAAAAGAGTTGAACATGAGACAAAGACGATGGTTGGAATTAATTAAAGATTATGATCTTACCATTAATTACCATCCTGGTAAAGTGAATGCTGTGGCGGATGCATTGAGCTGGAAAAATTATGGAGAAGTGGCCTTAATATTAACAGAACAAAAAGAACTCATCAAAGAATTTGAGAGATTAACCTTGGAATTTTCAATGCAAGGGTTGGAAGCTGAATTGGGAAATCTAAATTTGGAACCTACTTTGCTTCAAAGGATTAAGGAAGCCCAAAAAGAGGATGTTGAAATCCAAGAGATTAAACAAGGAATATCTCAAGGAAAGTACAAGGATTTTCATGTAGACGAGGAAGAAATATTGAGAATGAATAAAAGATTGTGTGTGCCATGTGATGAGAGCTTGAGGAAGGAATTAATGCATGAAACACATTATTCTGGATATTTTATACACCCAGGAGAAACAAAGACGTACCAAGAACTAAAAAGTGCATATTGGTGGAATGGAATGAAAAAGGATATTGTAGAATTTGTTGCTAAATGCGATGTAGGTCAAAGAATCAAAGCTGAACATCAAAAACCAGGAGGATTGTTGAAACCATTGCCAATACTTGAATGGAAATGGGATTAGATTTCCATGGACTTTGTGTGCTCATTACCTAAGACAAATGCCGGTCATGATGCTGTTTGGGTTATTGTGGATAGACTCACTAAATCAGCTCATTTCTTGCCAATTAATATGACATATCCATTAGAAAAATTGGCACGAATATATTTGAAGGAGATTGTGAGATTGCATGGTGTACCTACCGATATTGTATCCGATAGAGATCCATGGTTTGTTTCCAGATTTTGGCAAGGATTACAAAAAGCTTTGGGAACCCAGTTGAATTTTAGTACAGCTTATCATCCTCAAACTGATGGAAAAACAGAAAGGACTATTCAGACATTAGAGGATATGTTGAGAGGATATGTTGAGAGCATGTATTATGGAGTTCAAAGGAAATTGGGACCAACATTTACCATTAGTGGAATTTGCATACAATAACAGCTACCATTCAAGCATAGGGATGCTACCTTATGAAGCTTTATATGGTAGGAAGTGTCGGTCACCATTGTTCTGGGATAACTTGGAGAAAGTATTGGTTGGACCTGAATTGGTTCAGGAAACAATCAAGAAGGTCTCGGTAATAAAGCAAAGAATGAAAGCAGCACAAGACAGACAAAAGAGTTTGGCAGACTTGAAGAGAAGAGAATTGGAATTTAATGAAGGAGAACATGTATACTTAAAGATAAGTCCAATAAAAAATCTTCATGGTAGACAAACAAAAGGCAAGTTGAGTCCTAGATATATTGGACCATTTGAGATCTTAAAACGAGTTGGGAATCTGGCATACCGTCTTGCATTGCCACCCAATTTGTCTGGTATACACAATGTTTTCCATGTATCGGTTCTAAGAAAGTATGTACCGGATCCAGATAAAATAGCGGAATTAAAATCAATTGATTTGAAGGAGAATTTGACTTATGAAAAGTACCCAGTTAAAATATTGGACCGAAAAGTGCAAGTTCTCAGGAATAAAAAAATCCACTATGTCAAAGTATTATGGGATCTACAAACAGAAGAGATTATTGGGAACTAGAAGAGGAGATCAAGAAAAGCTATCCCCATTTGTTTGAAAACTCAAGTACGCACTCAAGCTTTGAGGACAAAGCTTATTTTAAGGGGGGGAGAATGTAAACCCCAGGAATTTTCCACATTAGTACATAACCTTACAATAGATTGTATGGATTAGATAATAGATTTAGATTCTAATTAAAGTCTAAGAATAGATCAATATCTAGAATTTGATTAGATAAAGGATTTAGAATTCGAATAAAGAATTTCTTCAAGACCCGAAACCTGATATACAAATAGATTTAAATAGAAAAATAGGAGTATAGAGATTAATTGATTGTTTTTTATCTAGATAATAATTCGAGATTTGAACAACGAGTAGTAATGAGCTTATATTTAGACTTAAACCCTAAATTCAAGATTCCTAGTTAAAATTAAAAGCTACTAATAAGATTTCACGTTAAGTATCAAAACTAAAGATACATATATAGTTTAGCTTATGTATCAAAAGCGATACTAAATAAATAAGTAGTTACGTTTATAGACAGAAAACGATGACCCAAAGATAAACCGATAAGATTTTAAATACACAACGGAAATATAAACTATTGAATAACTAAAAATCTAAACTCCAAACAAATGATCGAATCACGCCATTATTCTAAACCGAGCTTTCTTAAGCTATTAAAGCCTGAAACAAAAATTGACCTAATGAGCTTAAGAAATTATAATCGTAGGAGATAAAATTATACGAATAAATAACTACGTATATATATAACCTAAAGTTGTAATATTTGAAAATCTAAGTGTTTTGTATACTTCTATAAACATATTTTTGTATAAAAACTTTCAAATATTAGCTAATTTGTACCCGTATAACTCGATAAATTATCTTAAAAATCAAATTAAAATAACTGACTAATATATATATATTTGCTGATTCGGTGCAAAATCGGTGGGAAAGCTATGGAGGAAAATAAGAGCCGAAATCCAACAATAATTCCCTTAATTTTGTCAAACAAATCAACCTCCACACCAATCACATAATGCCAAGTCACCCTAGCATTTATTGGCTTGAAAATAACAGCCAAATAAGAACAAATCAAAAGGAAAAATCAGAGGAAGAACAACAGCCGAAGTCCTCTCTTCTTCTATAAAAATGTGTGTTGAATGCTCATTATGAGTAAACAAACAAACCTCATTAATAGTCAAACTCTACAGAACAAAACTACTCCTCCCTAACTACCAAAACGAGCTGAAAACAGAAAATAAATCGATCAAAACAATCGAGTTCGGATCAAAGGAAAAACAAAACCGAAAACCCTTGAATACGAGTTCAAAGGTAAGTTGATGCGATCCAAATGATTTTCTTTCAAATCTAAACCTTATAACTGACTTCTAATAATCTTAGCAACGTAACAAACACAACTACATGCTTCGGATTACATCGGACAAGCTCCAATGAGGTAATAATCCGAAACCCTAACTATGTTTTAATATGAGTCGAGATCTAAGTATATGGGTGTATAGAAGTGTTAAAAGTTGTTTTATGCTCTTATATAAGATGTATAAACACTTACAAACAGTTTGGTAAAGTTTTTAACATGGAAAATTTAAAGAAAGAAATCGGATCAGTGAGGAAGACGATGAACAGTAGCAACACTGCCTCAAAGCCAGCAGTGTAACCGCTAAACGCTGGCAGCTTACAAAGATAGGCTGGCGACGTAGAGATGGCCTATACTAATCAGAGGCTACATAAAATAAATCTCACGTAAAAGTTGAACGTAAGCCGGCTACCTGAAATATATGCCGACAGCGTAGGGTCGGCGTACGTTGAAAGCCGACAGCTTTCAAAGCCGGTGCACCCAGTATGAAATAATCTTCGAAATCAAGTTTACACCGGCATCTGGGTTTGAAGGTCGGCAGCTTTGAGCCGGCGTACGCCCAAATTTCTTAAACGAAAGCTTGTTTTCGAAAATAAACAGAACTCTTATATATATATTATATATATATATATGACCTAAGTCTACTTAGTATATATTTATATATATATAACAATTTAGAATTTGTTACTTAGATGAGTAAATACAAATGTTTAGAATGTTTTAAGTAATATCTAATAATCATAGAAACCCTAAGATTAAGAAAAGATACTAGATGTTAATCAAAGTTAGTATTAGTCAAATATTTGTTTTAAATAGATAAAATAGGTAAGAATGGAAATTGAAATAAGCTAATTTCTTGAGTAATGTAACTTCTAAAAATAACAAAATAATTATACGAGATAAAATAGGAGAAACACGACAACACTTAGAAGTAATAAATAAAGATAATTTTCTATAATGAGATCAGTATAGAATAACACAAAACTAGTAATAGTCAGTATCAAAACTTGATAAATATCGAGTTTAGGACACTAATCACATATAGAAATTTAGTTAATTTATATTGATGAATACTTTATTCATCTTAAATAGGTGACTTTGATTCACTAGAGGATCTACCAGCTGATTACTACGACTGAGTCAGTATGAGCAGGTGAGTAATTCAGTCATATTATACTGTTTGTGCTTGTAAATAGTTAAATATGTAATGTAAAGATAATTAAATGAATGTTTGAAAGTATGTTGTGATCTGATTGTATGATTGTTAAGATACCCTTACAAAAGCGATAATGAAATGTATTGATGATGTGAAGTAGTATAATGATGATTGTGTGTAATGTATGGTCACCATGAAATTGATTAAGAATTATTGACTTAACAAAATAATATGATGATGCATTGCACTAATTACATTATTGCATATATATGGGTGTGACAGCCTGCTACGTATTAATATTTCGGATCTCTTTTTTCGCTTGGTTGTTCTAATGTGTTAGTTCTTCCAAGGTTCTCTTTGGTCTGGCGGTCCTATGAGGACTAAAAGGCACCGAAGAACGTCACCCGTAGAATCGCTTTGAAATGATTAATACTTAGGGAGTTTCTAAGGGGATTGCAGGAGATGGTCAGTTCAATCAATTATCTTCAAAGTGATAACCTTAAAACGAGAAATCGTTGATTCTCCTGTGTACTTAGTCTCTCCTGGGCAGGTGAGTCATTGAGTACTGGTTCTTCAACCCTTAAAAAGAAGGAGTAAATCTTTTTCGTGTTTGGATTCTAGATCATCCAAACTTGTATCTGTGCATATGGTTGAGTGCTTGCATTGCATATGATTTGTTAATGACTTGTGTGATGTATGGTATGTCTAGTTATTCACTGAGCTGTGGTTTCGCTCATACTCCAACAGTCTTTTCAGGTTTTGCTTTACGACCTTGGTTAGTTACATTCAGGAATATGGCTCCGGTAAGAGCTTTGGAGCTGGAAGTCTACAGTTATATTTTAGTTTGATGGTTATGTACTATTAGAATAGATTATTTAGTTGTGCACTGCAAAAGAACTATATGGTTTGTAATAGTTTTGTAATGTTTATTCACTAAATTATTTCTTTCATATATTTGTTATTTCTTATCAAGCAACTAAAAAGATCCTATTGTTTTGAAAACCAGTAATTCTCTGAAGGTAATTTAGTGATAGTATTCAAGTGTGACTTGTTTACT
This sequence comes from Combretum micranthum, assembly GCA_024138025.1. Taxonomy (NCBI): domain Eukaryota; kingdom Viridiplantae; phylum Streptophyta; class Magnoliopsida; order Myrtales; family Combretaceae; genus Combretum; species Combretum micranthum. The sequence goes on along the minus strand of JAMXBD010000543.1, from coordinate 146,614 downwards.
ACTACTAGGGTGCCTTCGGGGCGTGACAGGATTAAATAGATAGGGCGATGGAATATAAGAATTGCACAAGAATTATATCAAAATCTCATTAACTCAATTGCCAAGCAACAACAAATGAAGTGCATCATGTAATTTATAGCGTTTGGTATTACAATTCGCCAAAAAAGCACCTAATAATAAAGTTTTAAAATACCATAATAGAACGATATAGGATATACCATATTATAAAAATAATACGACATCAAATGATTAAAACACAAGTTAATACTAGAAATAGTATCATATTAAGACGATATAATACTATACTAGGAGAAAAATATTATATCTAAATAAAAGTTGATACTTCAAAACAAGGATACCACATTTGAATGCAAATAATAAAAATACCATATTTAGTGTAAGTTGGTTGTGCAAAAGTACCATATTTGAAAATAAATACCACGTTAGAACGCTGACCAAAGTACAGATTGCGACTGATTTGTATAAAACCCACTTTTATAGTGGTGGAAATCCAACACGGTGAAAGAGGCTAAAGATAGCATAAAGTTGATGGCTAAAGATAAGAGGTTTATACTAGATGCAGATGCTTCGATATGAAGCAATTCAATTTTTCACCACATGCAGCATTAACATGAAAAAGGTTTCCTTTACTTCATGATGAAGACAATTTAGTTGACCGAAAATTTCGTGCAAAAAAGAAAATTTCTTCTCAGAGAAGTACTTCAAAATGAAGGATTGTTTCACGCCAGACGATATGACAAAATTGGAAATTATATTTTTAACACTTGCTATATAGAGACTCGAAGCATCAAGATTTACATTCCATAAATAATTCAATTTGCTGGCATATGCAAAGGTCTCATTCACTATTCACAATTTTAATTATGATTTGAATTTTTTTGTTATTTTTTTAGTTTTTTATTTATTTATTAATTTATAACTATAATAAGTTTTGAAGGTATCCACTAGCACACCATATATAAATAATAATAATAAAAAAACCCTAAACAACATAATTTCAACCTCCATTTTTTAGGTCCTTCACTATAGTAGTAAGATCCTTCAACTTTTTAGGATTCTTGAAGGATGTTGATTTCTTGTATTACTAAAATTTTTACAAATGTCAGTTGCTCAAAAATATATACAGTTATATAGTTATTTTATTTATTTTTTAAATTGATAAATATACAAAAACTTTACATAACACTTGAGGCTTTAAAATGAATGACTTCGAATAAAAAGAGGTTCTTAACTATATGTATGTTTGTGAAGAGGGAAGGAATTAGGAGGGAAGCAAAGTAAAAAGAAAGAATTAAAGAGGAAAGTAAATGAAAGGAAAAAAATTATAAATTCCATTGTTTAGATAAGGAGGGAAAGAAAAAGGAAGGAAAATTAGTAGCATAATATTATATTTTGTTAAAATACCATAAAATTGCCTTATATTATAAAATTTTGCATTTGTTTTAAAGTTGTGATTGTCTTCTCATCTATATTCCCTATCAATTTTCTCTAAATTGGAGAGAATAATATTTTTTGGACCCAGGGGAAAGTTTTTTTTCCTAAACCTTATCCCTTTCCCTTGCTTCCTTGTTTTTGCAAATAAGGAAAAAGCACATAAAATCTTTCCTTCCGATTCCTTCCCTTTTGATGAGGTGGAAGATGCAATGAACAATTACCTAAGGAAATGGGGTAAAGATTAGCCAGTGTCATTTCCATAGTTGTAGGCCCTTATCTTAATAGAAACGATCTAACAAGAAGAAGCCATCACTTTTGGTGATGAGCTACGTCAATTTAAGGGCAATTCTTCATTTACACATACAAACGGGTAGTTTTTATATTTCATGCAGATTTTATTTTCTTTATAACTTCTTATAGACACTTTTGTTATTAATGTCGTTTATGGCATTGTATTTGTTCTTTCATGTACTTTTTGCTCTTAAGTTTTAGGACTTTTCTATTTTTAGCAGTTTTTATACTTCTATTTTTGGTAGCTTTAGCTTGCATATATTTGTATGCTTTAGTGCAAACGAACTCAGTTATCATATCAGAAATATAGAATGGAGTTGTTTTTCTCTTCTCTTCCCAAAATTCAAATTTTACATTGTTATCTAATTTTGGATGTTAATTACCTACGTATTGACAGAATTGATAAATAGTTAAAGATCACTTTTTAACAATTGTGCACGATTCAATGGTTTGTGATATAAAACCTTAATTCATACACTGTGTCAATTAGTATCAAAGTTATGTTTGCTCTGGAATTATCATGGCACCTCGAAGGCAACCTAATCAACAATGTGTAGTGGATGAGATCTATGACTATAAGAAAACTATCCTTTAGAGACAGAACTTATGTGCTGGAAAACTAGTGAAATAAGTTATATTTCTACAAATAGAATAAATAACAATGATTTTTGCGATAGATATCAACATTCAAAGATAGAATTTTATCTCTAAATCCCAGTTTTTCTAGTAGTGTATTATCGTGGCGGTCTAGATCAGAAGATTAGACAAATGATCGATAAAAGGTTGGATGCATCCTTAGAGTGTCGATTGGATGTGGTGGTGGATTGACTTGCTAAGAGGCTAGGTGTGCTTATGGAAAATCCAAATCAAAACATCAACCCTAGGCGCGGAAGAAACCTAATCCAATGTTAGATTCTGATGATCCAAAGGATGATTCCTCTTCTATTGAAGAAGAAGAAGAGTAGTACAAAGAGGTGTCATGCAAGTATGGTAGATCTTATGTTGAGGAAGATCTGAGATGCTGGGAACCAGGAATGAAGACAGAGATTTCAAAGTTTCATGAGAGCCATCAACTAGAGGAGTTCTTACACTAGTTGGCTACAATAGAAGAGGTTTTAGAGTTTAAGGGGTTCTAGAGGATAAACAAGTGTAATTAATAAAGACAAAACTCCATGGAAGAGCCATAGCATGGTAGCAGCTGACAAAATTGACCCGATGCAGATTAGGGAAATCTAAAATTACCTCATGGGAGAAGATCAAGAAGCACCCGTAAGCAGCATTTTTGCCCTACAATTTCCAATGCTGCAAAATTTGAAACAGGCAACAGGTTAGTTGGCAAGCACACTTTTGAACTTTATCAATTAATAATGGATAGATAAGAGAAATTATTTTTTACATTACTACGATCATATATAAATACAAACAAACAGTAAAGGGCATAACAGACTTCCTCAGTAATGGCTTCCTTAGATTCTTCCACCAAAAAGGTGGTTGTAAACCAACGGTAAGGAATGGCCCTAGGAAGAGGGAGGTTATAAGTAAAAGGACTTGTTAGCTGCATGGATATGGATGATTTGGCGATAAAGTCTATGTCCACCATTTCTTGTCATCATTTGGCAATTCTTTCTTATCTTAAGGATGTCGGTGCTCCTGAGGAAATGCATGGATGAGGTAAATCATGTGTATGATCTACCTTTACTGCGATAATTGTTTATTTTTGGATATGTTTCCTTATTACACCAACCACATCTATTAAACTTTCCAAATTATACTGATGATGTCTCTAAATATATTTAAATTGTATACCTATCCTATTATTATTTCTTTTGCTTTTTAGGTTTGTATGGTTGCGAATTTGTCTAAGGTTCTTTTATGTATTTTGAGAATTTATTAGGAATCCAGTAGTGTACATGTAATTGATATATCTACATATAAGAAAACTAGAATTGATGGTGTAATTTTGAACTTCTGACATCATATCATACTATTTTGCAGACCAAAGATCCAAAACATTGAAGAAGTGGAGGTCCTTGGATTACTGCAAATGCGTTGCTAATTGTCCATGTGAACCGAGGTTTGTCTTGATAGAGGAGAATGAAAAGGATTTGATGATGAAAAAAACCCCTAGATGCCAAAGTGAAGTAGTTGTTGTACAAGATAAGGAAATCTTAAGTGTCGTTGAAAGTGAAGAATTGTTAAAAGGGTCGGATGAAGTGGTGAATTTAAGTGGGCTCACAGAGAATACAGTTAAGAGTATTGTGGACTTAGGTCGAAGCTTAATACAAAAACTAAATAAATAGTACATTAATATATGTAATATAGAAAAAAAATTATTTAGAGCAATATTCTAGAATGTTTTCTGTTGTAACAAGATTGTGATGTAGCAATCCCATCACATGACAAAATATTCCACAGGAGCAAATTAGTTACAAATTCTCATGCAACGTATTATATATATATTTGGTCAGATGTAATATAACAAAAACAAGAAATGAAAAATCACAAACATTGCTGCTCCAGTAACTTACATACGAGTTATTCCTAGTTGTATTTGACTGGGAAATTGATTGCTTAATTCCAAGTTGTATTCGACTGGAATCTAGTTTTTCGTTCTCATTTCTGGAATTAAATTGCTTCCTTACTCCAATTGGTATCGAAGCTTTACTGTTGGAGCTGATGGCCGAGGGAAACCGAGAATTCAAGTGGATGGAGGACATGCTTAAATTAATGATGAAGGATCAGGCAGAGAGGCGAGAGGGATGGATCAAGATGTTTTCTAAAACATTATAAAAACAAGAAGTAGTGTTAGAACAACAATCGCAATCAATTGAAGAGCTTAAGTAGCAACTAAAGGTAAAACGACTTTTATCAATACCCTAATTAGTGTGCAAAAAGACTCTGGAGGTTCTACTGGAGTGACTAGGGTTTTGACAGCCACTGGTCTGGTACATTGAGCACTTACCAAATACCTATTCGCAGTACCAAGATAGACTTTCCAACCTTTGATGGAGTTGGGTTTCAATCTTGGGTGATCAAGGCGGAGTAGTTCTTCCTCATCGATGATACTCTTTAACACATGAAGGTGAAGATCGCTATAATGCAGTTAGAGGAGAAGCCATACAAGTGGTATGCCTCCTATTCTAAATTACAAGCTGACACTTCTCCTATTACATGGGAGGAGCTAACTAAAGCTCTACAAGCTCGATTCCATGAGCGCGCCTTTGAAGACGTTGTAGCTGAACTCAAAGAATTACAATAAACCCATACTTTCGAAGAATACCTTGACCAATGGTCTTAGGATATCATCCCACTATTAGATAATCCATAATTTTAGTTTCTAACTACTTCTCACACATTGAGCCTGGACATGCAAAATAAATAACTAAATTAATAAAATTAGGTAAATATACACTGTTTTATTTGTTCAAAAAAATGGAATAATATTACGATATTTGATGTATTGTTTAAGCTAGTTCCATCAATTCCTGCCAATAAAGAAGTAAAACTTAAATGCTCCTAACATTTCAAAAGTTAAGTCATTATTGAATTTTCCCTTATTAAAAAGAATATATATGTAAATATAATTGTGTGTGTATTCATTTGTGGTGACAATAACTTACATTCAATGAATAAGATGTTAATGGTAATTGATTAAAATCAATTATATTCATGGAGATGTTATATGAGAAAGTGTCAATTTCTAACCACTTAATCAATTATTTGACGATAAAGATAAACATAAAAAAAATGTGAAAGAATGTAACAAAATTTAATAATATGTTTATTACATTAATACATGCTTCTAAATTTGATCCTTGTGTAAATAAATTTGGAGAATCCAATTTGACTCAAGTGTAGTAGGAACATACTTATGCTATTAAGACAAAATTAATATTAGAAAAACATATACGAAGTAATGCTATAATAATAATAATAATGATAATAATAATAATTGTTTCACTTATATACTCGTGTACATCTTGATCCATTACTTTTAGTGGTTTTTTCTAAGTCGCTTTTCTTTCTCTTGGATGTGCTACCTTTAACTCTTATTTTTTGTTTTATTCCTTTTACCTTACAATCAAAATTAATTTCTTTATCACATACTCTTGCTTGATGGGTTTGTTAAATTGATGAACCTTTCATGCTTTCCTTAATTTTTTCCATAATATTCTCATAACCATCAATTGCTATCTTAAGAGACTCATCTATTAAGGAAGCTTTTGCTACTAAATGAGCAAACAATGTGGTTATTATCTTATAACATTCTCCAATGTTTGACTTTGAACCTTGCACTTCATGTGTATCATATACAACCATAGACCACTCTTTGCATCCTTTGCTCATCTCTTAGAATGTATTTTTCAAGCACACACATGATATTTTGAAATAATAAAACTTTTAGGGTATGTGAACATAAAATTCCTAAAAACTCAAATTTGTTACAACTACAATCAACCTGAAGATTATATGAGTCAAAATGGATGATGTGATGATGGGATCCTCATGGAGGAGTGACTTTATATTTTATTATTGATCTAATTTGCTCAAGAATACATTCCTCACAATCCCATGTCAGCCACAACTCATCATGAAATATCTTAAATATTGTTAGAGTGTAGACTTTTGCCACGTGCTTCAAGATTTCTATTCTATTTAGCATGTAAGAGGGATTAGCTTTGAAGTCTGCTTTCAACTTTTCATAATCTCTATCATCTACTAATCTTTTAAAGTGTTGAAAGAATTGCAGAAGTTCAAAATTGTAGCCAATATACTTTTTCATAGGATTGTTCATGCTTTCACTTCTTTGAATAGAACTCATATCAGCACAAAATGTCATGCGACCATAAACTAATGCCCATTTATCTCATATATCAAATTGTTTTGCAACAATGTTATTTTCAAAAAGATCATATTTCTGAAGCATCTCATGCCATCCTTTAATGAAATTCTCTTCAATATCCTACTCATATACATGTGCTAAAATTTTTAACAAGGTACTAAATTTTTCAAAAACATGACTTAGATGCTTTCTAGTGCTTTGGTACATATGCCTTACACATAAAAGATGTCTAGTTTCTAGCAAACTTTCGCTAATGCTTTTGTCATTGCATGGGCTTCATCAATAATGATTGTTTGGTTTTTGTGCTAGACATTACTTTAACAAAGGCATAAAATAGCCGCTTGAATGTATCCATCGACTCATCATATAATAATGCAACCTCAAATATGATGCTCTATTTGTGGTTGTTTACACCAACATATAATGCAAGTGGTCTACCATTGTTACATTTTTTGCATGTCATGTCAAAACAAACAACATCACCAAAGAAATCAAAATTAGTTTTCATTCAGCCATCAACCCAAAAAATATTTGTAATTAGATCATTGACATCCACTTATATGGCATAATAAAAGTTTAAGTCTTTTGATTGCTTGTTTTGCATATTTTTTGACACTCCACATGTATTACCTATTCTCATATTTTGGCTTCTTTTAGCTTATAAATAATTAGTGTAATCTTCAGGAACAAATCTAAGATTTTCACACCTTCCTATCCTTCTTTACATCATCTCAATGCTCGCTTTTGGAGAAATTCCAGAACTTTCATCTAAGTTAGCTTTACTTGTTGTGAAGAGTTTAAATTCATGTGTAATCTGATAGACATCCTTTTTTGAGGAGAAGTTAAAGGATGTGTTTGTTTATATATAAATTTTATGACTTGGAACTTACCATTATTTTGCTTTTGCATCTTCATTTGAGCCAAACAACCACACCTCATCACTGATCGATGATGTTGTACATTGCTCCTTCTTTTGTCTTTTTCCCTTAAGCATTGACATAAGCAGCAAAAAATACGGTCTATCCACTCTCCTTTAAAATCATTATGTGCCTTCCTTCGTCGAATACTAAACCTAACTTCTCTAGCATACTTATTATAAAAATTAATGCTTCTTTCTCAGTTTCAAATACAATTCCTACTCTTGGTATTTTTGTTTTTGCTACACCAAGATGAGTGTCCATTTTCCCCTCATCCTTGTCAATGATCGGATCAATATCCAAATCACCATTGGCTTCTCTAGTTGATTTTTTGAGTTGATTTGGGAAGTTTAGTTTTCTACATGTCAGATTTTCTTTTGGAAAAGTATCATTACTGGAATCCATGTATGAGAACATAATATAAACATATTATACATAAGCAGTAATGAATTAATCAAAAACTAATAATTTTATTAATACACTTACACAAGTCCCAAAAAAAATCAAGATTAATAGCTTATTACTTTAAAGTTCTCAATTGTCAATTCTCATTATGAATATCCATAATTCATTGAATAGACACTATAAATATTATGATCCCACATCGATTCTGTGAAAAATTGCGAAATGATATTTAAGTCTACAAGGTTCCCACCTGATAGGCTAGTCTTTTGAGTTAGACTCTCCCTTTACATTTGGAACCTAACATTTGGTGCTCTTGTTGAGAGACCAACGTTAGCGAAAGGGGCAACCTAGAAAATGGATAGAGTGCAGCCAACCAAAGGTGAAAGCCACCTAGAGTAGGCCGTCAAGGACGTCGGCTTCTCAAAGAGTGGGCAATGTTATGATCCCACATCAATTTTATGAGAAATTGTGGAATGTTACTTATGTCTGGAGGATTCTCCCACCTGATAGGCTAGTTTATCAACTTTAAAATGATATAATTATTAACCTTTTGTAGGATGTAAATCAACTTTAAAACCACCTAAAAGATCAAATTCCTTTCTATAATAAAGAATACAAATTCTTTGATTTAAAAAAAAAAATTATTGAGTCCATGCAAAGAGAAAAAATATATATTTAAAAAACAAACCACAAATACCCATAAAGAGAAACTGGACACTCTTCTTTAAGTTGTACTAGCATTTAGAATCCTAAAATAATTCATTAACAAAATATTATAACAGAGAAAAGAAAATAAATTTAAGTGATGAGTGTATATCTTAAATAATGTTATAAGATATCATGGAACATCATGAAAATAGTAAAACAGACCTTTTAAAAACGTGAAGAAGGTTGGTTTAGAAGAACGTGTTAATTCAATTTCCTGGTAGAAAAAAATATTCTTTGAAATGTGCAAATACAAGGAGTTAATGAATTGAATTTTTATGGAAGGAAAAAAAGGGCAAATAAAAAGGGAAGAATTTTTAACATACGGTTGCAAGTTTTTTTGTTTTTTCTTTTTTTAGCCTGCAGAGTTATGAGGTTTTTTTTTTCCCCCTCTATTTGCGATGCTGTGAGGTTGATTAAAATGTTGAATATGATTATAGAAATTATGCACTATTGTCATGGCCAATCTGCTATATAGATTAATTAATAACATATAGGTACGGTTAAATATTAATATGCCAGCAGTTTTATAAAAATTACGTATTATTTTCACAAAAAAGTTATTGCGGTTCGTTCTCTAGTCATTATGACAAAGTTGAGAATAGTCTTTTTTTTTTTTTTTTTTTTTTTCCTTTCCAATGAAATAGAAAATAAAACTTGCGTATGAGTAAGTGCCAAACGATAGTAGTAATCTATACTTTGTATATAATTACCATTCTACATTTAAACTTTATGGGTATTAATCCTAACTAATCTATGTAAATATGGTTGAAACCATACTTGCAAAAAGCGACCTTGCAGATTCTTTTTTGGGACACTACTATTGTTTTCCATGTCTGATTTCTGGGTGACCAGACAAATTAATCTTCAAATAATAAGTGATCCCAATTATCTAATGTGTTTCTCGGATGTTTCAAGGAGACCTTTCGCATTCTAGGAAAAAAATATAAGTGGATCATTATTCAACATATCTTAAGTGGATCATCTATTGAGGATCTACTACATAAAAAATAATACTGTAATAATCTCATATATGATACTGCATACGGTTTTTCACTTGGCAGATCCTTAATAGAGGATCTATCTAAGATAGATGGACTAAAATTTACCAATCTTTTGCTCCCTACTTACCAAGCTCAAATGTAGAGTTACGTAAAAAAAAATTAAATGTACTGACTAGTGACCTTTGATATTTCCCAAGTCTCATTGACTGGAGGAATGAACAGTCACACCAAGAGTTCCCGTCCATCTTCTGCCTTAAGTTTTCAAACAATATATAAAATGGCAATTCTTTTTCTGATTACTTTCATACCTTCAAATTCTTTTTCTCTCGAGTGCTTTCTTTCCTCTGGCTTTCAGCTTCTACTCTTTCCGATCAATGGGTAGTAACACTTCAGATGCTAATTTGCCCACTAAGGGAGTCACGCTGAATCTTCTAATCGACAAGAAAAATTGGAAGGTCGTATACGCAGAAGCAGAGAAAAAATTCATTGATTTCTTATGTCATATGATGGTTTTACCTGTTGGTGCTCTCATTGGACTAAATGAAACCCCCAACAACACAGCCACCAGTCTAGGGACACTTTACAATAGCATCAAGAACTTAGATTCCGCTTACATTGATCCTAGATGCAACCTTGAGTTCATACTAAATGCCCCCTCCTTCGTTCGACTGATACTTTGTTAAGTGACAAAGTTCCCTCAGCAGTTAAAAATTTATACGTGTGCTGGTTAAATGGCAAAGAGCACTGTCGTAAGTATGTGAGTCGTTTGAACAAGACCCCTTGTCCATCCTGTAAACATGGAATGTCTCAGGATGTTACATTTGCTGGGCCACTGTTATGGTGGAAGGGTGGTTATGTCAAAAGTCCATTCACACCCCAATAGTACCATAGTAGTAATATTATATTATGATATAGCCTGATAATCCAGACGATATCAAATACACATATTCATACTAGAACTACTTTGGAAAGTGACGTATATTTAACAAAACAGGATCTTTTTGATTGCGTGATAAGAAACGATGAAAGTAAATAAAATCATAATACCATAATTAAGTGCTACAGTCTGAATAATAAACTATTACAAACATAGAACTATCTAAGTTCTCAGATAATAAAATTGATGCACTAACATCAATTAATACATATAAATAAAAAACTATTTTCCCTGTTTCCAAACTCTTCAAGCTTTAGAATCATACTGGCTCTAAGCTCCTAGAAACCACCAACCAAGGCTTAAGTGTCATCCTGTAAGGACTGAAGGAGTGTGAGCATAACTACGGGCTCATGAGTAAAACCAGACTTATCACAACAAGCAAGTTATTATCAATCATATGCAATGCATCAATCAAACACATGAACAATTACAGCTTGGACAAACCGGAATCCAAACAGGAAGGAGATTTACGCCCTCTCATCGGGGTTGAAGGAACCGATACCTGAATCACCTACCCAGGAGAAACTAAGTACACAGGAATCCATAATCCTCACAATTATTATCTCTTGTAATGAATGATTTTAAACACTCAGTTCCTGTCTTGTACCTTAGAAACTCCACTAAGTGTTAGCCATTTCACAGCGATACCATGGGCGGCCCTTCGTTACCAGTTAGTTCCCATGGAACCGACAGAACAAGGTAAACTTGCGTAGAACTAATAGCCCATTGCCTAGAAAAACCAAGTATTACCAAGAACCGAAATTCTAAACGTGATAGGTGTTCGTAAAAACATAATGCAGTTTATGCAAATCGGCAATGCATGTCCGTTTCATTTATAGTACCGCAGTTGTTAATCAAGTTTAAGGCGATCATACAATTTACAGACAATCATCAACATATTTCATACAATATTTATCATACAATAGGATTATCGCTTATATTATGATAATTTGCCATTCAACCATACACCACGCATCATGCTGTATCCCAATCCCGCATGCATATCAATTGATATATATATATTATTCCAAATGCAACTATACTACAAGCACAAACAATGTAACAAGTCTAAGTCACTCACCTGCTCATACTGATCAGTCGTAGTAATCGACCGGGAAATCCTCGACGGAGTCGAAATTACCTATTAAGATGAAATATTCATCAATAATATTTATAAATAGGAAATTAAATTCCTATGAGTGCTTAAGTGTCCTAGATCGGTATTTGGTATTATTCCTATGGTTTATAGTGATTTCCTAAAGTATTAATTCTTATGGAAAAGGAATATCTATTGCTTACTTCTTTTAAGTTTCTTCGATGGAAGATTGTTTAGAGAATCCCATTTAAACTTTCATTTATTTTTAATTTCTGTTATAATTTATAGAAGTCTTGGCATGTATAATTTCTATGAATTGTTCATGACATTTTTCTTGTAATAAAGGACTTCTAATCATGCTTGTAAAGTTTGTTTTATCAAGCTTTATGTTCATATAAGGTCTTAGAAGCTTTAAACATGCATTTAGACTAAATTGGAAGTTTGAGTCTTGTTTTGTTCACTTCATCCTCAAATCCGAATTTACTATTACCACAATTATAAGACTTCTAAGTTTTGTTTTTCTCTTCCAACAATATCTATGCATTCTCAACACATCAACCATCTATTCTCTTGAATTCATCAATAGATTTACAACCTTTATCAACCACAAAACTTTCTTGGAATGCTCAATAATCTATCCTAGGATCTATTCATAAATTTAACAAGGATAGGTTGTAATTTGGAGCTTACCTTGGATTGGGATGGAAGGAGGTTGCTCAACTTCCTCTTAAAGCAAGAATTAAACCTAAACCAAAGATTAGATGATGAGTTTCTAACTAAACACATTAACTAAAATGAGAGTTTATTAATGAAATCAAATCTCCTCACCTTGTCAAGCTAAACTCCTCCTCTTGAACCCTAGGATACTTAGGATTTTTGATTCGTTTTGGTGGTTATTGATGAGCTTAGTGTGTGTATATAAGGTATGGAAGTAGGCTAGGGTTTATGGTGGTTCACACAATGTTCCTAAGCTTCTATGTTGATGGTGGAAATGGAAAAAGGAATGGAAAGTGCTGGACGCACTTGGGTTTGCAGCTGGAATTTGAGAGTGTTTTTGGGGGGTTTATGAGCTCAAAGTGTGTCTAACTTAGGCTTATATACTTATACTAGGATTAGACTAAGTTTTAGAGGCTTTGGAGTTGGTTTTGGACTTGAAAAATGCTTGTAAATGCAGCTGGAATTTTCTACACGAATTTGCAATGTTGGATGCAAAATTAACTTGGTTTTGACAGATTTTTGGTGGCTATCTTTGAGGGCTTTAATGGTGTTTGTTTGGTAGCTAATTAATGCCATTTATGTGTGTGAAAATAAGAGATCAACTAGTGTAAAAATCGGGTCAAAACTTGTTGAAGTTTGAAGTGTGAAAACTGGAATTTCTAACAATTTCACCTTGATTTTTGGACGAATTTTGGATCCGATTTTCTTATTAATTTTTTGTATATGTGTCCATTTGAAGGCTCCTTATTGGTGTTTAATTGGTCAAAATTTCAGCTCATTTAATCCTAGGAATGTTGCAAAAATCGGAGTTAGATTTGGAGATGTGTGCTGCTGTATATTGTGGAATTTCTCCTCTGCTGCAGCTGTAATATTTGATTTTTGGCCAACAATTTGAACGGTTATGGTTGTTTTTCTAAGCTGAAATTCTCCTCATTTAATGTTATTCACATGTGGAGTGTTTTGATTGGCTTTTGGGTCAATTTGGTTTGAATTTAGAAGCTCAAATTTGAATCAACTTGGTCAGCAAAATTTGGTCTCTGCAGCAGGGATGTTCTTGCTGCTGCATCACGATTTTCTAGCTAAATTCGGAGTTGTTTTTCTATCCCATTTGGTTTGTAATTCTTGTACATTAATTGTGGGGTATAGATGTAGATTTTGGATTGGTTTGGGTGTCCTTTTCGGGTTGAAATTCGTTGGAAAAATCGGATCAAAGTTGGATGAAAAATCAGCTGGTTGCAGTGCTCTGTTTCGCTCAAATGTGCTCTGTTTTCCAGTTGGCCATGCTGTGCGTGTTGGCCTGTTGCTGCTGCTGGTTGAAGCTGCTGCTGTGCGTGTTGCTGAAGCTGCTGCTGTCCACTGCTGTTTGGTTGCTGCTGCTGCTTGTTGCTGAAGCTGCTGCTGTCCATTGCTGTTCGGTTGCTGCTGTTCACGTGCGTGGAGCTCCTTCTTCTGCTGCTGCTGCTGCATATGAATGCAGCAATTCTCTGCTGCCCGATCCACGCCAATCCTTCATGCGGCATTTGAAATCCAATTTTCTCCTTTTTTTATATATTTACATATTTAATAGTTGCAGAAAAAATATTTTTACTAAAAATATATATATATAAATTATTCGCGTATATTTATACTCGTTATATTTACGTTTTATCAAGATAATATTATCTAAATTACTACAATACTTTAAATTATTTGTATTTTCAAATTTTTAGTTAAAACTTCACACGATTAATTATTTTTAATATTTTTAACTTACGTGATTAAATTTTCAAATCGATAATTAAATTAGGAACCAAGTCCTAATAAAGCTAGAATTTCCTAACAATTAAAACAGCGGGTTCGAAATTTTCTTTTTAGTTCTAAGTTGATAATTATTGTTCAGTATTAGTGTTTGTTTGTATTTATAATCTATTGTTTTATACCGATAAGCTCTATAAATAAACTGTATCTTATCGGTTTCGAAATTTTAAATCTATTTCTAGTTATATCTTGAATTATCAGTTCAAGATACGAAATCTCGTTTTTTATTATTTCTATTAAGGTCAGAAAATTTTTATTCGGTTTTTCAAACTAGAAATGAGTTATCACAACTCATAGTCTATTCTAGGATTTCTATCGGTTTCTAAATTCACTATCTAATTTTCGTTTTCTATTTTACTACTGTATACTATTGTGAAAATTTCGGGGTTTACATCCTCCCCCCCTTAAAATAAGCTTTGTCCTCAAAGCTTGATACGTACCTGATGATTCAAAGATTAGGATAATTCTTCCGAACTTCATCTTCCAACTCCCAAGTCATTTCTTCCGTTCGGGATCCCATAAAACTTTAACATATCTGATTTCTTGTTTCTAAGAGTCTGTACTTTACTGTCCATTATTCGAACAGGTTGTTTCTCATATGTCAAGTTCTCCTTCAACGGAATTGGTTCCAACTCAACCACTTTATCTGGATCAGACATATTTCCTCAACTGATACATGAAACACGTTATGTATACCAGAAATTCGGAGGTAAAGCCAATCGATAGGCTAAATCTCCTACCCTATCCAAATTTCAAAAGGTCCAATATATCGAGGACTTAATTTTCCTTGATTTCGTCCACGATGAAGACTCTTGATCGGGTTCACTTTAAGGTATACATGATCTCCTCTTTGAATTCCAATTCCCGTCTCTTCATATCTGCCCAACTCTTTTGTCGATCTTGAGCTTCTTTCATCTTTTGTTTTATCACTGCCACCTTATCTATTGTTTCTTGTACCATTTCAGGTCCAACCGATTCTCTCTAAATTGTCCCAAAATAATGGTGATCTACACTTGCGACCATACAGTGCTTCATATGGCGGCATTCCGATACTAGAATGATAACTGTTATTATACGCGAATTCCACCAAAGGTAAGTGTTGATCCCAATTTCCTTTAAATTCCAATATACAAGACCTTAGCATGTCTTCCAAAGTCTGTATAGTCCTTTCCGTTTGTCCATCGGTTTGGGGATGATAAGCGGTACTGAACTTTAACTGCGTCCCTAACGCTTTCTGCAACCCATTCCAAAATCTGGAAACAAAGCGTGGATCTCTATCCGATACTATGCTAGCTGGTATTCCATGTAATCGAACAATCTCTTTAAGATATATCCGTGCTAGCTTTTCCAGTGGATACGTCATATTGATGGGTATAAAATGTGCTGATTTAGTAAGTCTATCCACGATAACCCATACAGCATCATGTCCACTACTCGTCTTGGTAATGAACATACAAAGTCCATAGAGATCTGATCCCATTTCCATTCAGGAATCGGTAATGGCTTCAACAATCCTCCCGGCTTTTGGTGTTCAGCTTTAACCCGTTGACATATCTCACATCTAGCCACAAATTCCGCTACATCCTTTTTCATCCCGTTCCACCAATATGCACTTTTCAATTCTTGATACGTTTTCGTTTCTCCAGGATGAACAGTATATCCGGAATTATGTGCTTCTTGCATCAACTTCTGCTTTAACTCTGATTTATGGGGAACACACAGTCTGTTGCCCATTCTAAGGATTCCTTCATCATCAACTCGGAAATCCTTATATTTATCTTGTGATATCTCTTGGATAATCCTTTGAAATTCCATCTTCCTTTTGAGCTTCTTTGATCTGTTGAAGTAAAGTGGGTTCCAAAATCAGATTTCCAAGTTCAGCTTCAAAACCTTGCATTGTGAATCCTAAACTCATCCTTTCAAATTCCTTGATGAGTTCTTTTTGCTCAGTCAGCATTGAGGCTACTTCACCATAGTTTTTCCGACTCAAAGCATCAGCGACGGCGTTCATTTTTCCTGGGTGATAATTGATACCCAAATCATAATCTTTATTAGCTCCAACCATCGTCGTTGCCTCATGTTCAATTCTTTTTGTGTGAATATACTTCAAACTTTTATGATCAGTATAAATTTCACACCTTTGACCATATAAATAGTGTCCAAATTTTGAGTGCAAAAACAATGGCAGCTAGTTCCAAGTCATGAGTAGGGTAGTTCATCTCATGGGGTTTCAACTGCCTGGATGCATATGCTATTACTTTTCCATTCTGCATTAATACACATCCCAAACCATTTTTGGACGCATCACATATATAACATATGGGTCATGATCATTGGGTAAGACCAATATTGGTGCTGACACTAATCTCTTCTTCAATTCTTGGAAACTTTTCCCGCTTTTCATTCCATTCAAATTTTCATTTTTCTTTGTCAACGTGTTAATGGTTGCAATTGTTGAGAAATCCCGTACAAATTTCCGATAGTATCCAGCTAAACCCAAGAAACTTCTGATTTCAGTAACTGTCTCAGGTCTTTTCCATTCCACGATGGCTTTGACCTTTGCAGGATCTACTGAAATTCCTTCTCCAGACACGATGTGTCCAAGAAAAGATATGCTCTCAAGCCAAAATTCACACTTTGACAATTTAGCATATAATTTATTATCCCTCAAAATCTGCAATACATTCCTCAAATGCTCCTCATGCTGCTCCTCTGATGGTGAATATACCAATATATCATCTATAAACACAATCACACAAATATCCAACAGTGGTCGAAAAATCCGATTCATCAAATCCATAAATACCGCAGGTGCATTAGTCAGTCCGAATGGCATAACCAAAAATTCATAGTGGCCATACCGTGTTCGAAATGCAGTCTTAGGTATATCTTCTGTCTTGATTCGAATTTGATATCCAGATTTGAGATCAATACGGGAAAATATTTTTGCTCCACGTAGTTGATCAAACAAATCATCATTCTTGGTAATGGATACTTGTTTTTGATGGTTACCTTGTTCAATTCCCTATAATCAATACAAGTCTCAATGAACCATCTTCTTTTTAACAAACAGCACCGGGGCTCCCCATGGAGATACACTGGGTCTGATGAATCCTTTATCCATCAATTCCTGCAATTGCACTTTTAATTCCTTCAATTCTACAGGTGCCATTCGATACGGAGCTTTTGATACTGGTTCTGTTCCAGGCATCAAATCAATGGAAATTCCACTTCTCTTTGTGGAGGTAAACCAGGTAATTCTTCTGGAAATACATCTGGATATTCGCACACAGTTCTTATAGTATGAATATCGGTTTCTCTGGTTCTCCATTAACAGCTCCTAAAATAATTTCACCCAACTTCTCGGTGCCATCATCATCAACTTCAATGGTTGTTAATTTGACTCCTTTGTCTCGAAGTGTTTCTCCTTGGTACTCCTTTCTTTCTCCTTGACAATTTATAAAGGATACCATCTTGAGACGACAATCGATCTTAGCTTTTGTGGCAGCTAACCAAGTCATTCCCAAAATAACTTCATATTTATGCAGATCCACTACAATTAGATCAACAATTGATCCTTGATTCCCAATCTGTATTGGGCATTCTTTCACTATCTCCTGAGTCATAACCATTCCTCCGTAGGTGTACTGATCTTAACCCTTTATTCATAGCTTCACATGTTAGACCTAATCTGGCTAATACAGTGTCTATAAATGAATGTGTCGCGCCGGTGTCAAATAGAGCGTACACCGAATGGTCTTTCACTTGTATTGTGCCTATTTATCAATTATACATTACATGTTATTTAAGACTTATAAAAGCATTAATTGTGCATCTAAAGTGTTTGTGTCTCATACTATTGCTTTAACATAATAACATACCTGCAATGAGTCCGGTATCATCTAAATCAGCTTCCTCCCAAATGTTTTCAGTATCATCCTCCTCTATCTCCTCTTCATCAACTGGAGTTCCGTGCATAGCATAGATTCTGGCTGCTCCAGTATTTTTGTTAGTACTGGCATTGCCTTCTTTCTGACTTCTGGCTCCAACAACTCCTTTAGATTGTGATGATCCTGCCGCTCCAGTATTCCTTTGAGGACAGTAAGTTGCTATATGACCTATCTTCTTACAGATAAAGCAGGTCGCACTTCCTGTTTTTGGACACTTGGCAGCATGATGTCCACTTTCACCACAATAAAAGCATTTATGTTGCAGATATGGGCAATCTCTTGGATAATGAGCGCCCTTACATTTCCAACAGGTAACATTACTTCTCCCGGTATTTCCACTTTTGACATTCCAATTGGCTTAACAAATTTCCCTTTCTTAGGAACAGTACTCGTTCCCACATTATCATGAATCCTTTTTCCAAAAGTTTGCCCCCGTTTCTTATATCTTTCCACTTCATATTTCTAGCGCGTTCTATCACTCGCGCCTTTCTACCATAGCAGCAAATCAATAATCTCAAATTCAGTAAGCCTCCTCTGAAAATGGGGCTCTAATCCAGCCATAAAAGTCTGCCTTTTTAATTCATCACTGTCTTTGTATGCGTCAGGGGCAAATTGCAGTAGCGATTGAATTCATGTTCATATTCATCAATTGTCTTACTCCCTTGAGTCAAATTCATTAGATCTGTACTATACTTCGCTTTCAAGCTGCCCGGGAAATATTCTTTCAGAAATTCCCGTTTGAAAACTTCCCACGTTATGGGATGTGGTAATCCTCTCTGCTTCGAATCCCACCATATTCTTGCCCTTAACCGCAGCAAGTAGGTTCCGTATGGTACCTTAAGTGCTTCAGGTATCTGAAACACGTCAAATGATCGCTCAATTTGCGACAACCAGTCTTCTGCTTCTTCCGGTTTTCCCGGCATTCCCTCAAAGTACCTGTTACACTTTATAAACTCAGGTAACAAATTCCTTTGTGGTCTCCAAGGTGGTGGAGGTGGTAATTCATGATCATGTCGAGGTGGTCCTTGCACTTCAGCTGCAGATTCAACACGTCTTTCTTGATTTCTCGGTTCTTCCACAGGTGGTTGAACCGATGCAACACGTTCCTCATTTCTCCTAGTAGAAGCTCGAGGCATAGGTGGTGCCTCAGGAGGTGGTGCTACAGGTGGTATTTGCCCAGCTTGCAAAGCTTGCAAAATTAGGTGTTCTGTTGTTGAATTGCTTGCAAAATAGTCTCCAAGCGATTAGGTTGTAGTGCCGGTTCCTCATTAGGTGGATTTGTTGGTACTCTTGCAGTTCTTCTCCTTCCACCTCATTCTCGGCGCTCTACTATAAATTGCATATTAAATAAGGTAAGTCTCGTTTATTGTAACCATTTCTCATTCAAGTTATTTTTGCTTCTTACTGCATTTTTCATGGAGTATCTCATGCATGTGTAAATCTTTCATAATTTAAAAATACACATGATACTTTCCTAACATGAGCATACTTTCTTTACTACTTCACTTACATTTACATACACACATGATAATATATATATACACCAAAACATAAACATACTTGTATTCCATATTAGTGCCATATATACAACATCAAAAATTGCACTAACTATCATCACTAATACTAAGTACATCACATCATAATAGAGTTCCTAGAGTTAGTGCTTTATATACAACATCAAAATTTGCACTAACTATCTATCTACTAGATCATCAAAAGAACATCACCATAAGTCATACATATTTAGTCTATTTACAATACATAAAACAACATTCTTTCCACTAAAACTCTCTAGGGGGGGGTAAAGTGGTCTCTTGCCCTTATCTCGGGCATCCAACTGTGGGTACTCTCCTGATCACTGGAGTCGCTGCTCAACTCGTGGATCTCAACATGCTGTCCAGGTGGAGCTAAACTAAGCTCAGATCCATCAAGCTGTACTCCCTGTGTCTTTGGAGCTTGTTTACCCTCATGCACTAACACTGTCCTCACCACATATCCATCCTCCATGTGGCGTTCCCTTCCATGTATTATATTGACCAAAAGTACTATGTGTGAAATCCAAGAATTCTAATCCTTGTGGAATTGATGCAGTACTCCCTGTCCTGGTCTTCTTTGTCCTGTCAGTATTTTCTTCCAAATCAATACTGGCTACTCCTCTTTTGGTTGATCTCCTTTCCTGTCCACTAACTGGTAATACAGTATCCTGAGGAATATTAGGAGAAAAAGTATCACAAAAACCACAAGGACTCGGGCGTCAGGCTCAACTGTGGGTATAATAGCAGGTCGACTCTGTAATACTTCCTTAGGAAACCTGCAATTACTGAGATACATCATCCACTCATCAGTATATGGATCAGTACTACGTACACCCATATGATCATCCCTAAAATCATGAGCATATATCCAACCTTTGCCAATATACTCCCATATCCTGAAATCTGGAAGAGTCGGCCTCATGGAATTTATTGATACTACAAATGCTATATTATCTATCTCTACTGCTCCACCTTTTCTACCAACAACCTTTCAAACCTATAAATTAATTCAATAGCAGAACCTGGATTCGGGTGTGCTTTCTCCATCAGGAATAACCAATCTCTAAAGAGTGGCCTCAATCCATGTCTCCATTTGCTTAAAATCTGATCCAGGGTTTGAGGATTGCCTACCAATGCTAGATCTTCCACCAAGATCCTCAACCTTCGCCTGTAATCATTTAAAGTCTGTAAAGGTTGCATACTGAAAACCAACCACTTCACATAATAGGTTGCCGGATTAACCTGCACCACAAATAAAATTTGCATGACTAATAATAATCATACAGATTTTATTTTAGGTTCTTAATTCTACCCAAATCTACCCATACTAGTCTTAAACAAATTCTATCACTACTACTATGTATACTAATTATGATTTGTTTAATTTCATCTTTTTCTTATACTTGCAACCTCAGCTCTGATACCAACTAAATCTGTCACGCCCCAATAGTACCCTAGTAGTAATATAATATTATGATATAGCCTGATAATCCAGACGATATCAAATACACATATTCATACTAGAACTACTTTGGAAAGTGACGTATTTAACAAAACAGGATCTTTTTGGTTGCGTGATAAGAAACGATGAAAGTAAATAAAATCATAATACCATAATTAAGTGCTACAGTCTGAATAATAATTATTACAAACCATAGAACTATCTAAGTTCTCAGATAATAAATTGATGCACTAACATCAATTAATACATATAAATAAAGAAACTATTTTCCCTGTTTCCAAAACTCTTCAAGCTTTAGAATCATACCGGCTCTAAGCTCCTAGAAGCCACCAACCAAGGCTTAAGTGTCATCCTGTAAGGACTGTAGGAGTGTGAGCATAACCACGGGCTCAGTGAATAACCAGACTTATCACAACAAGCAAGTTATTATCAATCATATGCAATGCATCAATCAAACACATGAACAATTACAAGCTTGGACAAACCGGAATCCAAACAGGAAGGAGATTTACGCCCTCTCATCGGGATTGAAGGAACCGATACCTGAATCACCTACCCAGGAGAAACCAAGTATACAGGAATCCATAATCCTCACATTTATTATCTCTTTGTATTAATGATGTTTTAAACACTCAGTTCCTGTCTTGTACCTTAGAAACTCCACTAAGTGTTAGCCATTTCACAGCGATACCATGGGCGGCGTCCTTCGTTACCAGTTAGTTCCCATGGAACCGACAGAACAAGGTAAACTTGCGTAAAACTAATAGCCCATTGCCTAGAAAAACCAAGTATTACCAAGAACCGAAATTCTAACACGTGATAGTTGTTCGTAAAAACATAATGCAGTTTATGCAAATCGGGCAATGCATGTCCGTTTCATTTATAGTACCAGCAGTTGTTAATCAAGTTTAAGGCGATCATACAATTTACAGACAATCATCAACATATTTCATACAATATTTATCATACAATAGGATTATCGCTTATATTATGATAATTTGCCATTCAACCATACACCCCGCATCATGCTGTATCCCAATCCCGCATGCATATCAATTGAATATATATATATTATTCCAAATGCAACTATACTACAAGCACAAACAATGTAACAAGTCTAAGTCACTCACCTGCTCATACTGATCAGTCGTAGTAATCGACCGGGAAATCCTCGACGGAGTCGAAATTACCTATTAAGATGAAATATTCATCAATAATATTTATAAATAGGAAATTAAATTCCTATGAGTGCTTAAGTGTCCTAGATCGGTATTTGGTATTATTCCTATGGTTTATAGTGATTTCCTAAAGTATTAATTCTTACGGAAAAGGAATATCTATTGCTTACTTCTTTTAAGTTTCTTCGATGGAAGATTGTTTAGAGAATCCCATTTAAACTTTCATTTATTTTTAAGTTCTGTTATAATTTATAGAAGTCTTGGCATGTATAATTTCTATGAATTGTTCATGACATTTTTCTTGTAATAAAGGACTTCTAATCATGCTTGTAAAGTTTGTTTTATCAAGCTTTATGTTCATATAAGGTCTTAGAAGCTTTAAACATGCATTTAGACTAAATTGGATGAAGTTTGAGTCTTGTTTTGTTCACTTCATCCTCAAATCCGAATTTACTATTACCACAATTATAAGACTTCTAAGTTGTTGTTTTTCTCTTCCAACAATATCTATGCATTCTCAACACATCAACCATCTATTCTCTTGAATTCATCAATAGATTTACAACCTTTATCAACCACAAAACTTTCTTGGAATGCTCAATAATCTATCCTAGGATCTATTCATAAATTTAACAAGGATAGGTTGTAATTTGGAGCTTACCTTGGATTGGGATGGAAGGAGGTTGCTCAACTTCCTCTTAAAGCAAGAATTAAACCTAAACCAAAGATTAGATGATGAGTTTCTAACTAAACACATTAACTAAAATGAGAGTTTATTAATGAAATCAAATCTCCTCACCTTGTCAAGCTAAACTCCTCCTCTTGAACCCTAGGATGACTTAGGATTTTTTATTCGGTTTTGGTGGTTATTGATGAGCTTAGTGTGTGTATATAATGTATGGAAGTAGGCTAGGGTTTATGGTGGTTCACACAATGTTCCTAAGCTTCTATGTTGATGGTGGAAATGGAAAAAGGAAATGGAAAAGTGCTGGACGCACTTGGGTTTGCAGCTGGAATTTGAGAGTGTTTTTGGGGGGTTTATGAGCTCAAAGTGTGTCTAACTTAAGCTTATATACTTATACTAGGATTAGACTAAGTTTTAGAGGCTTTGGACTTGAAAAATGCTTGTAAATGCAGCTGGAATTTTCTACACGAATTTGCAAAGTGGAATGCAAAATTTGATTTGGTTTTGACAGATTTTTGGTGGCTATCTTTGAGGGCTTTAATTATCTTTGTTTGGTAGCTAATTAATGCTATTTATGTGTGTAAAAATAAGAGATCAACTAGTGTAAGAATCGGGTCAAAACTTGTTGAAGTTTGAAGTGTGAAAACTGGAATTTCTGGAACAATTTCACCTTGATTTTTGGACGAATTTTGGATCCGATTTTCTTATTAATTTTTTGGTATATGAAGTGTCCATTTGAAGGCTCCTTATTGGTGTTTAATTGGTCAAAATTTCAGCTCATTTAATCCTAGGAATGTTGCAAAAATCGGAGTTAGATTTGGAGATGTGTGCTGCTGTATATTGTGGAATTTCTCCTCTGCTGCAGCTGTAATATTTGATTTTTGGCCAACAATTTGGAACGGTTATGGTTGTTTTTCTAAGCTGAAATTCTCCTCATTTAATGTTATTCACATGTGGAATGTTTTGATTGGCTTTTGGGTCAATTTGGTTTGAATTTAGAAGCTCAAATTTGAATCAACTTGGTCAGCAAAATTTGGTTTCTGCAGCAGGGGATGTTCTTGCTGCTGCATCACGATTTTCTAGCTAAATTCGGAGTTGTTTTTCTATCCCATTTGGTTTGTAATTCTTGTACATTAATTGTAGGGTATAGATGTAGATTTTGGATTGGTTTGGGTGTCCTTTTCGGGTTGAAATTCGTTGAAAAAATCGGATCAAAGTTGGATGAAAAATCAGCTGGTTGCAGTGCTCTGTTTCGCTCAAATGTGCTCTGTTTTCCAGTTGGCCATGCTGTGCGTGTGTTGGCCTGTTGCTGCTGCTGGTTGCTGAAGCTGCTGCTGTGTGTGTTGCTGAAGCTGCTGCTGTCCACTGCTGTTTGGTTGTGCTGCTGCTTGTTGCTGAAGCTGCTGCTGTCCATTGCTGTTCGGTTGCTGCTGTTCACGCGCGTGGAGCTCCTTCCTTCTGCTGCTGCTGCATATGAATGCAGCAATTCTCTGCTGCCCGATCCACGCCCAATCCTTCATGCGGCATTTGAAATCCAATTTTCTCCTTTTTTTTTATATTTACATATTTAATAGTTGCAGAAAAAGAATATTTTTACTAAAAATATATATATATATATAAATTATTCACGTATATTTATACTCGTTATATTTACGTTTTATCAAGATAATATTATCTAAATTACTACAATACTTTAAATTATTTGTATTTTCAAATTTTTAGTTAAAACTTCACACGATTAATTATTTTTAATATTTTTAACTTACGTGATTAAATTTTCAAATTCGACTAATTAAATTAGGAATCAAGTCCTAATAAAGCTAGAATTTCCTAACAATTAAAACAGCGGTTTTGAAATTTCCTTTTTAGATCTAAGTTGATATTATTGTTCGATATTAGTGTTTGTTTATATTTATGATCTATTGTTTTATACCGATAAGCTCTATAAATAAACTGTATCTTATCGGTTTCGAAATTTTAAATCTATTTCTAGTTATATCTTGAATTATCAGTTCAAGATACGAAATCTCTTTATATATATATATATCTATTAAGGTCAAGAAAATTTTTACTCGGGTTTTCAAACTAGAAATGAGTATATCACAACTCATTAGTCTATTCTAGGATTTCTATCGGTTTCTAAATTCACTATCTATTTTACGTTTTCTATTTTACTACGGTATACTATTGTGAAAATTTCCGGGGTTTACAAGTCCTGCTTCGTATATGGTGTTGGATGACTTGGCCGTCATGCCTTTGTCTACAGACACTTGCTTTAAAGTGATTAGTTCGCTTAATCTTAACGAGGCTAAGGATCTTGAGAGAAAAGTAGTCGATGTTGGGATGGATCAGGTTTTCTTTTACTTGACATTTTGTTTTATTAAATTTGTTTTCATTGGATTTTTTTGTCTAATTTTCTTTTTTTGTTAAATTCTTTTTGCCAGGTTATTAAATTGGTGAATGCATCGCTTAACTCGAAGTCAGTGCTTACCGATGTGTTTCTTCGGGTCTAGAGATGTTTTTTGATAGTGCTCCATTGTGTTTCTTCTCTCTGTTAAATCCAGTCAATCGGATTTCTTTTGTGCTGTTTGCAAAATGCTGGTGTTCTCTTTTAGGTTTTGGTTGTGAACTTAGTTTGATTGTGCAGTAGGTTTGCTTCTCCAATTATGGTATCTCATCATACTCAATTTGTGAGAGCAATATATGTATGCTTAATATTCTTTGCTAAAAACTATCTATCTTTCTGCTACCATGGCTTATTTGTTCCTTTTATTTTGTGTCGACATGTTCCGTTAACCTTTTGAAGAATCACATCGCATGGTTTTGTTACTGTGCTGTTAAAAAAAACAAAGAAAACAAAGAAAATTAATACGATACATGTATATATAATTTTCTCGGCCTCGATCAGTTATCATCTCCTGTTTTCACTCCACCCATCTTGTATTTTGGCATTGTTTAGTGGTATATTTTGCATAGATCTAAATTTTATCCCCAATACACATTACAATTTTTGAATAAGGTCAATTAAACCTGATTCTTCTGTTAAGAAACCAATACTTGTATCATAGCAACCTAATTAATTTTGGAAGTTCCTTTTTTTCTTACTGTTACAAGGTGAGTCAATATAATTGTTACAATAAATTTGTTATAGCCATTGTCTGTTTAATATTAGTTTCATGGAATAATATTTTAATCATTTTTTTTTTGTTTTTTAAGATTTGAAGGAGACACTTATTATAAATTTTTTTATGGTTTTCTCCTTGAATTACGGCGCTTCCTCTCTACATTTGTTATTAATAACATAACATCGAATTCAAACCCATGTATCCGGTTTTCTTAGTGTTTTTAGCGCTCTAAACTAAAAAAAAAAAAAAAAAGAAATCTGATTCTTCTACTACCTTCTCGAAGTGATGAGCTCCAATAGCTATATATGTAAATAAATTGAAAATTAGCAATCGTACACCGTGTACCGAATTTAAATATAAAGACGAAATCGAATTTCAATGGAAACACATGACTTGAGGTTAAGTACATGATCATGAACTAAAAAGAAGGGATAATGTTACATATGGTACCTGAACTTTAAAACAATATGCAATTCAATACCTATACTTTAAAAATTATAAATTTAGCACCTAAGTTTTGAAATTGATCAATTTAATTTTTAAATAAACTTGATGAAGGTACTCTTAGTGTGAAATACATAGAGTTACACCTACTTGCATCATCTAAGCGCCCATATCAAGTTTCATGTTATTAGTGGATGGTGGAGGCTTTAATTATTATTATCTATGTTAAGCAATTTTTATTGTCTATGTCAAATACCTCAATCATCAATGACCACAGAGAATTAAATATCACTCGCCAAATGTAGGAATTAAGGAAACCATATAACCTTTTGATATCTAATGAAATCAAAGTGGATGGAGATTTATTTCCGAGTTTATGTGTAAATATTACAATTTTCATCTTAAAATCAACAAGCTATCTCAAAAATAAAGCTCGACCTATCCCACAAGATCTTTGTTGTAGTGGGTTTATTGGGTATATTATTAGGCTTTCCTTGAAGTCTCACTCCATTGTTAAGGTTATGGATATCCAAAAGATTTTAAGTATCCACCTAAAATATCATGTGTCTTTTGAGAATATCATTAGTCCATTTATATATCATGTATAATCTATTAAACTCCTACCTATATTATATTAATGGATGTATTTGGTATACTTACTCTTTTTTTTTTTTAATGTTTCTCCAATGTCTAGTGCTGGTACATATTTGGCCTTATTAGGCGATTTGAATAGTCGAGTCTTGGCGTTTACTCCGCGTGAGTGATTATATTCGCCGGTCATTAAAAATCAATACTTTTTCCTACCCTTGGATCTATGAAATAAAGGGGAAATCGAATTCAAATTCAGTAGGAATATTCTATTTATGGAATAAGAGATAATCAAATTCTAATTTGGTAAAAATATAACAGAGTTTTAATACTTATTACAATGTTTATTTGATATAAAAAAATAAAAAATTATTGAAGTAAAAAAGTTACATTTAGGGGTAAATGTTAGTTTAGGTAATTGGAATTGAATTTCTTAAATAATTTAGAAAAGCTCAATTTGATATGTGGAGATAATTTGAGATATTTGGTAATATAGTATAGGTGATTGAGATATTGTGAATTTGAGATCAAATTGATAATTTAGGTAATTTAATAATTTATTGAATTTCTATGTATTTAGGCATTTATAACTTGATGATTTAATTTAGTTATTTGAAACTGGATTTAAATATTAGGAATTGGGTATAGCTAGCTTACATTGGTATTTAGGTAGTGTAGAAATTTGACTTTGGTTTTTGGAGGATTTATGTGTTTATATATATATTAGACTAGCTTAAGTTGTCAATTAGGTGGTGAGGTTATTTGAAATTGAGAATTTAGGCTCAATTTAACATTTGGAAGTAATTTGAGAAACTTAGACAAAAAAAAAAATGTTGAATAATGAAATTTATTTGCTAGTAATTTATGTCCTATCTAAATTGATGATCCAATTTACAATAATATATTCTTATAACGTTCCATTCTAATGATGGTAGTTGGCCATTTCATATTATATATAAGTAAGGTAAGTGATAGCTGTGTGTATGGATTAGTATAATGCTAGAGCCACTGCATTATCTCTTATGTGGAGAGTACGTTTACAACAAGCTCCATAGTATTTATTACCTTATTCTATCATGCTTATACAAATATGTTTTCAAAGTGGATATTAAAATTTATCAAATAGATTCTTTTCCTTTTTTATATATTTTTCATCTTCTTTTTGGCATAGGTTCCATAGTCTCATGACTAGGGACTAACACAAGATTAAAAGGTTGGGGGCCATTATGTATATCAACAAAATCATAAAATTCATGATATTATTATAAAAAGGATAAATTATAGCTTTAACATATTAAAATTGGGGGAAAAAAAGCTTTTTCAGGTTATGTTTTAAAACAATGATTTCACAGTAAGGTGGCTGCCATACCCCGAATTAAGGTCTAGGCATATCCAATACCACATATAATACCTTATGTATTATACACGTAAACTAACCTTAAGACTTGATTATCATGAACTTTTGTTGCCAGTTTTAAATTCTAAAACCATTTAATTAGATTCTGAAAACACTTGAATTTAGTAGCAATAAAAGAAACTTTGCAAAACATTTCATGATCTAATCTCATGAGTAGATCAACTTTTACAAACAAAACCATAACATCAAGTATCTCAATATAATACCTATTCATGATGGTAAACAAATCTTTAAAGCTTAAATTACAAACTATGTTTCTGCACAACTAGGCCCTAAAAGATTATGCTAGTTCCAAAAGATAAATCCAATTCTTAAGCAAAATAAAATAAATTACATCCACGGTCCTAATTTGCTTTACTCTTCAACCAAATTTTCCCGAGTCATCCCATATACCTGAGGCAATCATCAACAGCTAAAACATCACTTGGAAAGAAAACAAAAATACAGTGAAGCCTAGTATAACAGTAACATAACCACACATGAGATGATACACAGGCTTAATATAATGCAATGGCAAAATTTAACAGCTTTTATCTTTAATTAAAGTGAAACAAATCAACATTAAAACACTCACACTCCAATAACATGCCTCTAGGAATTTAGGGATCTGAGTAACAATAAGTACTTTGGGGGTTAATATAGGTAGCCCAAGTACCGATATCTCTTACAGTACCATCTAAAGTAAATAGCTTCATCTAGGGTTTACAGTTGTTACACATCTCTACTTATCTAAGTTCATAATAACATTTAGTTTAATCAGCACCTATATTCGTGAGCTAAACCATATTACTTCGTTTCAAGCTTAAGTAAACGTTACGTTGATATCGTTTACCTTATCAACAACCTGCTGAGCCACCTCAATATACCACGGCATAGGTAGAGATGGCCTAAGCACCTAATTATTATGCTGGCATTGCTAACAAGGTTGTTGCTCCCCGAATCGAATTCAACGACCATGCATAACCAACAAGCAATTATTAAGATCGTCTTTAAGTATGAATTAACTTGAGATCCCTATCCTAAACATACAACTTACATGTTATTACGTACCTTATTCATCATCAACAATCTAAACAACTTAGAGGACAGATCAGTTGTCATGCTTCGATGGTACCCTAGTAGTAGTGTCGAGCCTGGATTTTTCAATCATCTGGTTTATTTCTTCTAACCCGATTCATATTAAACCCGAACCCATCTAACATGATGTAAAGACCCGATCCTCTAAATCCCGAGACTTAGAGTACCGAATCCCCAACCACATATAACGTTTTCACATTATATGTAAGGTTGTCCTAAAACTAACAGTTTATGAAAATTGTTTGATCAAAACACCATACTCTGTAAAGAACTTTTTAAATAAAACAAGATTGCTAACAAAAGCAATCTATACATATATTTACATCAAATAAACATCGTTTAGTGCCAATACATGACACTACAAAAATTACATATTTTCTCAAAACATGAAATCCTAGGGAATCTTAGGTCATTACAAAAGAAATTGGCTTCACTAACAAGCCTTCTATACATAGCTGGTCCTTAGCAAAAAGTCTTCTAAAAGTCCCGGGTCATCGGATCCTATTCATCCCACTCGTCCAGAAACCTTTCAAAATCGGACCCATAGCCCAAGTCATCGTAATACTCGTCTCCAAACCTGCAAAGCAAAAGTGAGCCAGAGGCCCAGTACACAATAACCAATGCAAAGCAAGTCATCCAATTCATGTAATGCATAGAACAAGTGGTTATCTTTATTACATTTTGATTCACAAATCAACAAGAGGGTATTCAAACCCCGGTCACACTTCGGGAATCCAGGGATCCTGAGTAACAGCAGCTGCTCAGGGGTTGATATAAGCAGTCCGAATATTTATATCTCCTATATCTATTTCATGAAGATAATAGCTTCATCTAGGGTTTAAAAGCCGTTGCCCGACTCTACTTAAACTCAGTCCATAACATGAGCCTAGTTCACAAGTTCCCATAAACCTTGAACAAAATCATGGTATTTCCCCCTAAGTTTAAGCAAACGTTACACAGATACAATTCCCCCCTATCTGCTACCCACTTAACCAAAAGAATCGCTATTGCATCATAGCGTACCATTGCATCATGGTAAAGTCATTGCATCATGACTTGATTAAGCGCCTAGCTAACATGTCATTGCATCATGACAGGTTTGCTGCTCCTCGAACCAGATTAAACAGCGTAATAGACATCCAATTCATCCATATTAAATCGAATCAATTTAGGTCAAATTAGAAATGTCTGGTCCTAGCAAACATCAGACAAGTTATTGCGTACCTGAACCCGTTAGAATAGAACTTAGGATCTCTCGGTGATGAACTAACCGAAGAATCCTTAACTGTAAAGGAAATGTCACAATAATTAATAAATCACAATTACAGATTCATTAACACAAATATATACATATTATATCCATATATCACAATTATCAAAGAAATCTAAATAATTGGATACAAGTCATGAATAAGCATTTAAACGTCCATTATATCCCAAATCGTTTAATAAACACTTAATTGCTCAAATAACAACTTTGGAAAATTTTAGAAAAAGCTCTCAAAATTCAAAAACTCAGGGGATGCCGGCACTCAACGCCGGCGGCGTTGAGCCGGTGTTCAATGTTTTGAAAATGTACACTGCCAACGCTGGCAGCGTTCAAAGTACGCCGTCAGCCTTTGTACCCTACGCCGGCGGCCTTGAGCCGGCGTAGAATCCAAAACCAAGTTTTCAAAAATGTCCAGAGAGGTGTAAGCCGGCCGCTTACCTAAGTACGCGGGCAGCCTTCACATGTACGCCGGCGGCCTTGATTCCCAGAAGCCAGCGTACAAGTTAGAAGAAAGAACGCCGGCTGACTTCCTACGAAAGCCTGCGGCGTTCAGTCGGCTTTAAGAAATTTGGTTCTGTGAACTTTCAACACCGCCTCTACGCCGGCGGCGTAGAACTCAAATTGCCGGCGTACGTTCTGAAGAACAGACGCTGGCAAATCTTCAGCATATAAGCCGGCGGCGTTGCAAACGGCGTTAGGAAAAACGATTCTGTGGGCTTTCTACACCGCCTCTACGCCGGCGGCGTAGAATCCCCAGATGCCGGCGTACGTTTTAAAACAAGGTTAAACGAAAATTCAAATCCCCTGTTTTCAACTTTGCAAACTTACATTAAACACTTTAAAACTTTCCTCAACTACACTTCCACTTCATATACTCACTCCATCATACACTACTCAATTCTAGCAACCCAAGGCATGAATTCAACATCACTAAACACTTCAAATTCTACTTCCATCAATTCTAAATTCTCCTATACAAATCCTCTTAACACTTCCCAACTCTTCATAATCATACAACAATACATGCATACTCTCCACACTCATATAACACTTTCTCAACTAATCCCATGCATGAACAACAATTTGATCAATCTTAAACTCAATCATCCAATAATCCATACATCTATTTCAAGAAGGAAAATAAAACAACACAACAACCTAAATTAAATCAATTCAAGTATATATACATACCTTGTCTTGAGAAATACTTTGATTTTCAAACTTGATATAAACCCTAACTTGAGCTTGGAAATGGAGATGGAATGGAAGAAAAGAAAAGGAAGAAGAAAAGAAAATTCGGATAAAATTTGGCTGCCTTCAAAAAGTAAGTTAAATTAGCTTAATTTTGACTTTTCACATTCCAAATTTACCCCTTAATGCATATATAACTTAGGTTGCATTTGGCTTTAATTTGAACTTCATTTGGCTTGTATTTAGGGCATAAATGCTACTTAATTACAAGAAACTAATCAACTAGCTTAAGTGAAATTATGGTTGATTATTAATCTAACTTAACTTAACATCTTAATGCAAAAGACAACATTAATAATTTCATTACTCACACATTAATGCATATAAAACAAAATATTAATATCAACATATACACATACAAAATCATATATCTTACTACTAACACATAACCATACTCATTCAATTCAACTTTAAAATAAATTAATAAACACATGGATTTGATTAAAATGTAAATCTAGGTCATTTCATTCTTCCCTTCTTCAAGAAGTTTCGTCCCCGAAACTTAACTCACCTTCTTACTCAAAAAGTTCCGGATATTTCTGTTCATTGCACTCGCTACTTCCCAAACCGCTCTCTCTCGGATTGGTTACTCCATTGGACCTTTACCATTGGTATGACTTTATTCCTCAATTCTTTGTCCATTTTTCCCAAATTCTAATTGGCTTTTCTTCAGTAGTTAAGTCTGGTAGTATCTCTGGTTGATTGGTATCCAATATTGCATCGGAATCGGATATACACTTTCTAAGCTGAGATACATGAAAAACATTATGAACGCCTGACAAACTTGGTGGTAACGCCAATCTATAAGCCAATGGCCCGATCCTTTCCAATATTTCATATGGCCCAATGTATCTTGGATTCAATTTACTCCTCACACCAAATCTGAAAACTCCTTTAGTCGGGGATATCTTGAGAAACACATGATCTCCAAGTTCAAACTCCAAAGGTCTTCTTCTCAAATCGGCATAACTTTTATATCGGTCTTGAGCAGCTTTCAATCTCTGTTTGATCATTTGAATTTATCAACGCTTGTTGTACCAAATCGGGTCCAATCAAACTCTCTCGCCCACTTCATCCCAATGCAAAGGAGATCTACATTTTCTTCCATATAACGCTTCATACGGAGCCATCTGAATCGATGCTTGATAACTATTATTGTAAGCGAATTCAACTAAAGGTAAGTGTTCATCCCAATTCTTTCCAAAATCCAATGCACAAGCTCTAAGCATATCTTCAAGAATTTGAATTGTCCTTTCCGATTGCCCGTCAGTTTGTGGATGAAAAGCTGTACTAAATTGTAACTTTGTTCCAAGAGCTTCATGAAGACTTTTCCAGAATCGACTGACAAATCTCGTATCTCTATCCGAAGTGATGGTCATTGGTATACCATGTAATCTCACTATCTCTCGATGTAAATCTGAGCCAATTTTCAAGTGAATACCCGACTCTCAGTGGAATGAAATGTGACGATTTCGTGAGTCGATCCACAATGATCCAAATCATCTCATTCTTGGCTACTGTCTTTGGTAAAGCGTCACAAAATCCATAGTTATTCATCCCATTTCCATTCCGGAATCTTCAATGGTTGCAATTCTCCTCCAGGCCGTTGATGTTCGATCTTCACTTGTTGACATACCAAACACTTAGAAACAAATCTTGCAATGTCCTTCTTCATTCCTTCCCACCAAAAATGTCGCTTCAAGTCTCGATACATCTTCGTGTTTCCCGGATGAATTGAATATGAGGAGGAATGTGCTTCCTTCATAATTTGATGTCTCAAATCATGGATCTCAGGTACATAAATTCTATCTTTGAATCTGATAATTCCTTTATCATCAATTCTCATCTCTTTTTCTCTTTGATTTATCTCATTTCTCAACTTTTGGCTACCGGGTTCTTCAAGTTGTCCTTGCTTGATTTGATCTAGAATCGTCGTTGTAATGATAAACTTGCTAGCATAATGTCAACATTTTCCATAGCTATCTCAATATTCATCCTTTGAAGATCTTCTTGTAATTCCCATTGATTAGTAACAAAGATTCCACATTCATCGATTTCTTTCTACTGAGCGCATCGGCTACCACATTAGCTTTTCCCGGGTGATATAAAATTTCAACATCGTAATCTTTAATTAATTCCAACCACCTTCGTTGTCGCATGTTCAATTCCTTTTGAGTGAAAATGTATTTCAAACTCTTATGATCCGTGAATATCTTACACTTTTCACCAAACAGATAATGTCTCCAAAGCTTCAATGCTAATACCACTGCGGCTAGCTCGAGATCATGAATTGGGTAATTCCTCTCATGGGACTTCAATTGTCTTGAGGCATAAGCTATGACTCGATTATCTTGCATCAAACACATCCGAGTCCTTGAAGTGAAGCATCACTATAAATACAAACTCTTCTCCACTAATTGGTAATGCCAAAATCGGTGCAGAAATCAATCGTTCCTTCAGCTCAAGAAAACTCCGATCACAATCTTCATCCCAATCAAACTTCACATATTTCCTCGTCAACTTAGTTAATGGTGAAGCGATTTTGGAAAAACCTTGTACAAATCTTCTATAATACTTGCCAACCCCAGAAAACTTCGCACTTCCGTGACACTTGTCGGTGGTGGCCAGTCAATACCGCTCTAATCTTCTCCGGATCAACAGATATTCCTTCCTTTGTAATGATATGTCCCAAGAATGCAACTTCTCTCAACCAAAACTTGCACTTGCTAAATTTAGCATAAAGCTTCCTCTCTCTCAATCTTTGCAATACAAGTCTCAAATGTTTCTCATGATCTTCCACATTCTTTGAATATACCAATATATCATCAATGAAGACTATCACAAATTGATCCAAATAATCCTTAAATACCCTATTCATCAAATCCATAAAAGCAGCAGGGGCATTTGTTAAACCGAAAGGCATAACCATAAACTCAAAATGTCCATATCTTGTTCTGAAAGCCGTCTTGGATATATCTTGTTGCTTAATCTTGAGTTGATGATATCCGGATCTCAAATCTATCTTGGAAAACAATGCCGCATCTCTCAGTTGATCAAATAAATCATCAATTCGAGGAAGTGGATACTTGTTCTTGATTGTCACTTGATTCAATTCTCTATAGTCTATACACATCCTTAGACTTCCGTCTTTCTTCTTAACAAACAATACCGGAGCACCCCAAGGAGAAATACTTGGACGGATAAACCCGAGGTGTTGCAATTCTTCAACTGACTTTTCAATTCTTTCAACTCAGCCGGAGCCATACGATACGGAGCTTTAGAAATAGGTGTAGTTCCAGGTATCAAATCAATCCCAAAATCAATCTCCCTATCCGGTGGCAAACCGGGTAATTCATCAGGAAAAACATCAACAAATTCCCTTACTACTGGCACCATATCAACTCGGAGTTCTTCACTACCCATTGTAGTTCCCATATCCTTCTCCCACAATTCCATAGAATACATACTTCCGGGTCTCCTTCTTTCCAACACATGAAATAGTCTTCTACCTTCCAATTCAAAACTCACTTCCGCTTTACTACAATCTATTGTGCTTTGTAAAGATTCAACCAATTCATTCCAAGAATAACATCAAAATCAATTAAAGGTAGAACTAACATATCTATTGGCATGCTTTCATCAGAAATCACAACATCAACATTCTTACATACACATGGCTCTTTGGATTGCACACCAAAAGGAGTATTCACACTCATCACTCTATCATACAACACTTCAGAAGACAAACCACACTCATTCACAAAGCTTTCAGCAATACATGCATGAGTAGCACCAGTATCAATTAAAGTATATGCAGGATGTCTTGCAATCTGTATTATACCTGCCAGTGTATCAACCGAAGGAGCTTTCTCACATTGTTGCAAAGCAAACACCCTAGCAGCTGTCATTCCCTTTCCAAAGTTCGGTCCTTCATTCCTCGGCTTTTCTTTACAATTTGCCACATGATGACCCCTTTGTTGACAATGAGCACAAAAGATGGGCTTCAATTTAGGATCAGGACAATCAGAAGCTTTATGACCAACTTTCCCACATGCAAAGCAAGCTCCAGGAGTCCATTTACATTGAAACGATTCATGAGGCCCAAAACATATAGGGCATCGCCTATCAAATGGAATGGATGGCATAGGAGTCTTCACCACTTGTCCCGAGCTTGGTTTCTTACCCAAATATGGTCGCTTGCCTTTGTTAACATTACCAAACCTTGAATAAGGAGTAGGATGTCACCGATCTCTTGCCCATAAATGTGCACGTCTATCCCTCTGAGCTTTATTTTCATTATTAATTTGTTCCACTAACTTCGCCTTGATTACTGTTTCGGACAGTGTTGATAATTGAAACTTCTTAACCTCACTCTTAATCTCCATGTTCAAGCCATCTTGGAACTTTTGAACCTTCATGCTCTCATCATTGTAACTTGTACCCGCAAATCGAAGCAATCTACAATATTCTGCATGATATTCTTCAACAGTTTTATTTCCCTGCCTTAGACTCAACCAACTCGATATCATTTGTTCCCGCACTGTGGATGGAATGTATTGCAAGAAAAAGGCTTCTTTGAATCTGTTCCATGGTATCGGTCTCACATATCCTTCACTATTCAATCTCCACCAATTATATGCATCTCCCTTCAACATATATATAGCCAAATCAACTTTTCTATGCTCAGGCACTTCACAGGCTGCAAACGCTTTCTCTACTCCACTATCCAACCTTCCGTTCGAGTCGGATCCAAAACAGTTCCATCAAAATCAGGTACCAGTCTAACAAAATCATGCAACTTGACTTGTTCGTTCCGGTCTCCCATTGGTACTTGTGGCTCTTCTCTCACAGTTGGAGGATGATATTGCTGCATAAATTGTTGTTGTTGTTGATACATCATTTGTTGGTACTGCTGAACTATAGCAAACATATCCCGAAACATAGTGAGCACATTATTCGGATCTCCGTAGGCATCTGTGGCATAGCTGGATATGCTGGCATTTGAGGAGGCTGTGGATTCGGTGCAGTAGAAGCCGAAGCCGGTGATGGAGTCGAAGTAGAAGCTGGAATACTAGCTGATGCAGAAGCTGAAATAGTAGACTGAGAAGGAGGTGGCATACTTTCTCTTTCCGAAGATTGTCGGGTTACTCTTCGTGACCTATCCATCTTTTAAACAAACATGCAACATGTATGACATAATAATTTACAAGGTCAAATCAATATCAAAACAATTAATAAACAATTAGACAATTAAACATAAAACTTAATATAAACAAGTCCTATATATGTCTAACTAACTACCGCATCTAAGGTCAAGTCACCACTATTTAATCAAACAATTTCATAAACAAGGCTCTGATACCATCTGTAAAGACCCGATCCTCTAAATCCCGAGACTTAGAGTACCGAATCCCCAACCACATATAACGTTTTCACATTATATGTAAGGTTGTCCTAAAACTAACAGTTTATGAAAATTGTTTGATCAAAATCACTACTTTGTAAAGAACTTTTTAAATAAAACAAGATTGCTAACAAAAGCAATCTATACATATATTTACATCAAATAAACATCGTTTGTGTCAATACATGACACTACAAAAATTACATTTTTCTCAAAACATGAGAATCCTAAAGGATCTTAAGGTCATTACAAAAGAATTGGCTTAACTAACAAGCCTTCTATACATAGCTGTCCTTAGCAAAAAGTCTTCTAAAAGTCCGGGTCATCGGATCCTATTCATCCCACTCGTCCAGAAATCTTTCGAAATCGGACCCATAGCCCAAGTCATCGTAATACTCGTCTCCATACCTGCAAAGCAGCAAAAGTGAGCCAGAGGCCCAGTACACAATAACCAATGCAAACAAGTCATCCAATTCATGTAATGCATCATAGAACAAGTGGTTATCTTTATTACATTTTGATTCACAAATCAACAAGAGGGTATTCAAACCCCGGTCACACTTCGGGAATCCAGGGATCCTGAGTAACAGCAGCTGCTCAGGGGGTTGATATAAGCAGTCCGAATACTTATATCTCCTATATCTATTTCATGAAGATAATAGCTTCATCTAGGGTTTAAAAGCCGTTGCCCGACTCTACTTAAACTCAGTCCATAACATGAGCCTAGTTCACAAGTTCCCATAAACCTTGAACTAAATCATGGTATTTCCCCCTAAGTTTAAGCAAACGTTACACAGATACAATTCCCCCTATCGGCTACCCACTTAACCAAAAGAATCGCTATTGCATCATAGCGTACCATTGCATCATGGTAAAGTCATTGCATCATGACTTGGTTAAGCGCCTAGCTAACATGTCATTGCATCATGACAGGTTTGCTGCTCCTCGGACCAGATTAAACAGCGTAATAGACATCCAATTCATCCAAATGTTAAATCGAATCAATTTAGGTCAAATTAGAAATGTCTGGTCCTAGCAAACATCAGACAAGTTATTGCGTACCTGAACCCGTTAGAATAGAACTAGGATCTCTCGGTGATGAACTAACCGAAGAATCCTTAACTGTAATAGAAATGTCACAATAATAATAAATCAACAATTAAGATCTCTCACAAATATATACATATTATATCCATATATCACAATTATCAAAGAAATCAATAATTGATACAAGTCACGAATAAGCATTTAAACGTCCATTATATCCCAAATGCTTAATAAACACTTAATTGCTCAAATAACAACTTTGGAAATTTTTAGAAAAAGCTCAAAATTCAAAAACTCAGGGAACGCCGGCGGCGTTGAGCCGGTGTTCAATGTTCTGAAAATGTACACTGCCAACGCTGGCAACGTTCAAAGCATACGCCGTCAGCCTTTGTACCTACGTCAGCGGCCTTGAGCCGGCGTAGAATCTAAAACCAAAGTTTTCAAAAATATCCAGAGAGGTGTAAGCCGGCCGCTTACCTAAGTACGTGGGCAGCCTTCACATGTACGCCGGTGGCCTTGATTCCCAGGAGCCAGCGTACAAGCTAGAAGAAAGAACGCCGACTGACTTCCTAGCGAAAGCCGGCGACGTTCAGTCGGCTTTAAGAAATTTGGTTCTGTGAACTTTCAACACCGCCTCTACGCCGGTGGCGTAGGAACTCAAATTGCCGGCGTACGTTCTGAAGAACAGACGCTGGCAAATCTTCAGCATATAAGCGGCGGCATTGCAAACGGCGTTAGGAAAAACGATTATGTGAGCTTTCTACACCGCCTCTACGCCGGCGGTGTAGAATCCCCAGATGCCAGCGTACGTTTTAAAACAAGGTTAAACGAAAATTCAAATCCCCTGTTTTCTAACTTTGCAAACTTACATCTTAACACACTTTAAAACTTTCCTCAACTACATTTCCACTTCATATACTCACTCCATCATACACTACTCAATTCTAGCAACCCAAGGCATGAATTCAACATCACTAAACACTTCAAATTCTACTTCCATCACTTTTAAATTCTCTTATACAAATCCTCTTAACATCTTCCCAACTCTTCATAATCATACAACAATACATGCATACTCTCCCACACTCATATAACACTTTCTCAACTAATCCCATGCATAAACAACAATTTGATAAATCTTAAACTCAATCCATCCAAAAATCCATACATCTATTTCAAGAAGGAAAATAAAACAACACAACAACCTAAATTAAATCAATTCAAGTATATATACATACCTTGTCTTAAGAAAATACTTTGATTTTCAAACTTGATATAAACCCTAGCTTGAGCTTGGAAATGGAGATGGGAATGGAAAAGAAAAGAAATGGAAGAAGAAAAAGAAAATTCGGATAAAATTTGGCTGCCTTCAAAAAGTAAGTTAAATTAGCTTAATTTTGACTTTTTCACATTCCAAATTTACCCCTTGATGCATATAATAACTTAGGATGCATTTGGCTTTAATTTGAACTTCATTTGGCTTGTATTTAGGGCATAAATGCTACTTAATTTCAAGAAACTAAATCAACTAGCTTAAGTGAAATTATGGTTGAATTATTAATCTAACTTAACTTAACATCTTAACATGCAAAAGACAACATTAATAATTTCATCACTCACACATTAATGCATATAAAACAAAATATCAATATCAACATATACACATACAAAATCATATATCTTAGACTACTAACACATAACCATACTCTTTAATTCAACTCCTTAAAATAAATTAATAAACACATGGGATTTGATTAAAACGTAAATCTAGGTCATTTCACATGAATCCTCGACTAAGGGTTAAAAGAAATTTCAATTTTTGAAAATTGTTTTGGAGTCGCCACCCGATATAAATCGGGAAAAAATAAAAGCTAGGATCAATGGGTCAGTTGATCCTAACTTAGCTACTAGTCTGCGAAAAAAAAATTGATTTAAAAATCAAAATTTTAAAACCAGGTATCATGGATTCGGGGGCTAACCTATTAAAACCAAATTGGTTACCACTTTTGGAATTTTAAATTTATAATCCATCCTTTATATGCTCAAAAATTCAAATGATATATTATAAAACAATATTCACAAGTCACATTATTCATTTTTTTAATATATTTTTATATATATTTATTTTGAAGTCTCACAATATTTACAAGAATAATCAAAATAATAAACAAAAAGTATTTTTTTTCATTTTTTATTGTCACCCTGTAGGTGTCTACGTACTCGCTAATTGAGATCAGACAAAACGTAGTTCTTTTGAAAAGAACTTTACTTTGTTGATCTATTTTAATTCTTGAACTATTTTCACTTTAAATTCATTAATTTTTTTATTTTTTATGAAAACCATTTTTTATGATCCTATGATCTAATCACTTAATTTTTATTTTATAAAAATGTAATTTTTCTTTCTTTTTTTAAAGAAAAAAATCATTTTATGAGAATTCATGGCTAATTTAATGCTACATGAAAATAATCTTGATTAAAAAAAAAAATCCTTTCATTATTTATGTAAACTAAAGTATTTTTTCATTTTCTTGAAAATATTTTTGTCATTTTTTTATTTTTTCAATAAACAAAATCCCTTTTTCTTTAAAAGAAAACTCATTTTTTATTTTATCATTTTTATTTTTTTTATTTTTCCCAAATTTAGTTGCTATCATATATACATA
Source organism: Combretum micranthum (assembly GCA_024138025.1). Lineage (NCBI taxonomy): Eukaryota > Viridiplantae > Streptophyta > Magnoliopsida > Myrtales > Combretaceae > Combretum > Combretum micranthum. Next base: position 105,348 of record JAMXBD010000543.1, on the reverse strand, counting down.
AATAAAACACATTCAAAATTTATTATATTGTAAATACAACACACTAAAACTATATTACATGCATCATATGTACATTTTTTAATTAATCTACTTACATATACATATTCATAAAATATTAAAAAAATATCAAAAACTAGTAAATCATGAAAATTTACACTAAAAGTATTTATTTTGGTTTTTTTTTTTATTTTTCTAAATTTTTTCTTTTTTTTTTTATTTTTCATGCATTTTTCTATTTTTTTTTACTATTTTCCGTAATTTAAATATATTAAATATATAATAAAATATACAGACTCACCTGAGCCGTTGGATTAAAGCAGATTTGATATGGAGCGCTGATATGGATGTGGACCATTGATCATTGACTGTTGGCCGTTAAACCGTTGACTGCGCGGGTAGACTGAGACCAACAATCAATTTGCTTTCTTCCCCCAGGAACCTGTTTGATTCCAGCTTTTTTGAGTGATTTTTGCTGTGATATTTGTATGGAATCTTTTTCTCTATGTTATCTTTTTTTTTTTTTTTTTCTGTGATTCTCTACTTCTTCTTCTTTTTTTTCTTTTTCTCTCTCTCTCTCTGTTTTTGTGTTTTCCTTCTATATTCTGTTGGTGTTGTGGTATGCCGGTATTTATAGGCATTGGTATGCTCACCTACTGGTTCACCTATTACGATACAATGTATCTGGACACTTTAGTCTACTACTCACCAACCATGATACATTGTATCTAGACATTCTGACCTACCGCTCACCTACCACGATACAATGTATTTGGACACTTTAGCCTACTGCTCACCTACCATGATACATTGTATCTGGACGCTTTGGCCTACCGCTCACCTACCACTTACCTACCCACTTGCTGACACGTGTGCTTACCTCAACTAGCAGCTTGCTGACACATGCGCTTACCTCATCCAGCCAATGAAAGCACGTGGAAAAAAAATAAGGAAAATAAAAGGATAATTTACCTCCTCATGGAATCGAATCCAGGTCTTGTGGCTGGTCTAGTCATATGGGTCAGTGGTCTTAACCGTTAGGCCGTTAGCCTGTGCTTGGTTGGGTCCAGCAAAATTAATATTTAAGGCTCTTAAAAATTGCATTTAATTAAACAAAATAATTTTGGAAAATTGTTTAATTAACTTAAAAAACAATTTATAACAAAAATATGTATTATATCAAGCTCGAATAATTTTTTTTTTTAAATTTACTTTTCTTTACTACTCTCACTTTTCTCTCATTTTTTTTTATTTTTCTTACTACTTCTATATCTTATCTTATTTTTTTTTGTTTTTGATTTTCTATGCTATTTTTGCTTATTTTTTGATTTTTTTTCTATTTTTTACTTTTTTTTGTGAGCTCGACATAATACTAATTTTTATCATAAATTTGAGCCTTAAATTGAGCAAAAATTGGGTGTCTACAACTTCCCCTCTTTGTGGTGAAGTTTGAGCAAAACTTTGCCACAAAGACAAAAGATAGCCAATTTTTGCTCTTTGAGCACTTATCTGGTATTTGGAAGCTTTTGGTCCTCTAGGAATGACTCGGCTTGAGAAGGCGATGGGCTGGTTGTCCCTTTCAGGAAAACTTGATCGGAGAAAGTGATGGTAGCGCTTCTCGGGCTGGCATTTGGCTTGACATGTTGCTTCTTGAGCTGATTCTTGATTTGGATTGGTGCTACTTGGCCTGACTGATGACCTTAAAGGCAGGATGATGCTCTTTTGAACAGGTGATCCTAGTACTTAAAACGGTAGCATGACGCTCCTTTGAGCACTGTGACCTAATACTTTAAAGGGTAGGATGACGCTCCTTTGAGCAAGTGATCCTAATTCTTAAAACGATAGGATGACGCTCTTTGAGCAAGTGATCCTAATTCTTAAAACGATGGATGACGCTCCTTTGAGCAAGTGATCCTAATTCTTAAAACGGTAGGATGACGCTCCTTTGAGCAGGTGACCCTAATTCTTAAAACGTAGGATGACGCTCCTTTGAGCAGTGACCTAATTCTTAAAACGTAGGATGACGCTCTTTTGAGCAAGTGACCTAATTCTTAAAACGTAGGATGACGCTCTTTGAGCAAGTGACCTAATTCTTAAAACAGTAGGATGACGCTCTTTTGAGCAGTGACCTATTCTTAAAACAGTAGGATGACGCTCCTTTTGAGCAGTGACCCTACTATTGGATGACTTAAAAAACTTCCTGGAAACTGAATTTTGAAATCTTATAGTTTGAAAATTGGGCTAATTTGGAAACTTTTTTGAGTTAAGACTTCTTCTTCTTCCATTTTTGTTTAAGGCCAAATGCTTTTTTCAAAATTATTTCTTTATTTTCTTCTTCTTTTTTTTTTAACAAAAACTTTTGAGTTTAAAACTCTCTTCTTTTTCTCTTTTTTTTTTTCAGAATTATTTCTCTTTTCTTGAAAAGATTTAAGGATTCCTTTTATTCTTTCTTGTTCTTTTTCTTTTTGGAAAAACTTTTGAGAAAATCTTCTCTTTTCACTTCTTTCCTCATTTTTTTTCAATTTTGCTAACAAGCAAAGAAATTTACTGATTTCAAAATTGCTAATGAGCAACAGCTTCTCCCTTATCTATTCATTTTGAAGGTCAATCCTTGGCAGCCTTCTTTTCTCCTCCCTTTTGATTAAGGGGTAGCAATCTTCAATTTGACTTCTTGCCTTTGGGGCAAACGATTCTCATTTTTCTTGTCATTTCTATGATCTTGGATTGGTTATCTTATGCTTGAAGCACTGAGTTAAAGAGGACTTCCTTCCACACTCTTTGGCTTATTTTCACACATGACTCGAATTCCAAAAATTACAGTCCGTTTTGTAAATGATACATTTTGGTTAATCTACCAGGACTTTTCTTGGGTCATAATTTAGGCTTTTGGTTGTTGGTTTAATCAAAGAAGGATATTTCATAAAGGCCTTTTTTTCTGAAAAATTTTCCATCACATCCCGGGTTTACAAGTCAAGAACCTTTAAGGAAAACTTGATAATGCACTTGTTCCTAGTTTCAAGGGTATTAATAAATCAACTCCAATGCTCAAAAGAGTCTTTAAAGGGTGGAATTTGTGGGTGGGGTCTGGATTTTGAATATTTTGAGCTATGTGTTTGTGTTTGCAAATCATTGATTTTTTATCACCTTGTTTGCTTTTTTTTTCTTTTATTATTTTTTTAATATCTTTTTCTTGTTTTTTTTTTTCTTTTCTTTTCATTTCCCTTTTGGGAGATGAATTCAAGGTGATTTGTTCTTTTTTTCTTTTATGATTTATAGCTCAAAGTGTATGTGTTGTGTATGGTTTGAGATGGAGACTCTTTTTCTTTTCATAGGAAATGATTTATTTGTGTCAATTGACTACTCTTGAATTGATGCGACTAGGTCAAGTGCATATAAGTTATTCCTTTTTCTCCTTAATGATGACCCTAACCTCCAAATTGCCCATTGTGGGGTACCCCAATGTGGGGTGGTTCTTGACAGGGTTTATTTTTAAGAATTTTCTTTACAAAGAACAGGCCCAACGGGGTTAGCAAGGGATAAATATATTTAAGTTACTGAAATGAATGCCTGGTATCATCTTAACCTATGTATCAAGTGCAAAACAGACTTCTTTTTAAGGAATGAGCTTTATAAATTTCCTCAATATCGCTCAACTCTCAAGTGTTTACTGGTTAGTGTTTGGTATTTGGGTTGCCTCTTTTTATCAAAAAAAAAAAAAAATTCAAGCAATAAAATATCCAAACATCCATTCAAATTGCCCCAAATGTCACTAAAAATAGAAGATTTTATTATCATTTTTATTACAACGATAGGCATCATTGTCAATCTTCTTTCTTAAACTGTTTGCCCTACTAACATTGACCGGCAAATTCAACTGTTGCATATGATAGGCTATCTTATCAGATGGCAACAACAAACTCTCAATTCCTGATGAAGTGATGCTTGGAAACCCTGTCGGAGTTGGGATAGAATCACTATCATCAACTGGCTTCATAGATTCGAGGAGCTCAGGTTGGATAAGCTTAGCATCGATCAAATCTTGGACTTTGTGCTTTAATCTCCAACAATTCTCTATAGAATGGCCTGTTTGACCCATGTGGTACTCGCATTGGGCATTAGGATCATATTTCCTCGGCTTGTACCCTTCTTTTGGGATTTCAAATGTTATCATATTCTGTTCTCTCAACCGGTTAAGAACTTGAATCATCGGAATCTCAAATTGTGTGAGACGCCTTTGCTGTGTCAAACGATCTGGTTTATTTTGGCCCCATGCTTTTGAATTCAAAGGCTTCTTTTCTTGCCTCATATTCTTTGGCCTGTAGCTTGATGATCCTTCTTGAGTCTCACAAGATGGCACTTTGTTAGCATTAAGACCTAAATGTTGGAGTTTATCTAGCACGTGCTTCATAACCTGCTCTAGGGTTTCAATCCTTTCTGTCATTGCCGCAAGTCTTTGCTCTAGATTTTCATGCTCTTTTTATCTTTCTCTTGTGAATCACTTCTTTGATTTGAGGTGTTGCGACTTCTTGTGCATGGAGCATGTTGATTGTGGGTTCTTCATCATTAGCCGCTAGCTCATCAACAAATTGCAATTGGATCGTTTTGAATCAATCAAATCCTGAATTTTATTCTTCAATTCCCAACAATCATCAGTAGCATGCCCTTGTTGACCCATATGGTACTCACAATGTGCATTAGGGTCATACTTTCGTGGTTTATACCCCGGTACTGGCTCACTAGGGTATAATAAGTAATCCTCTTTCAGCTTCTGGTAAATTTGAGATAGAGGGACAGGGATTTGAGTGAATTTCCTCCTAGATTTCTGTGTAGGATTGTTGTAACTCACTACATTGGTTGTGTCCCCTTCTACTTCAGGTTCTTCATTGCTTTGCAGTTTACCAGAAATGAGGGCATTTTCAACTCTGCATCCTACCATTACTGCTTCTGAGAAACTTGCTGATGCATGTCCCACAAGATGTGAAAAGAAAGGTTCATCCAGGGTATTGATGAAAGTGAATGTCAGATCCTTTTCAGGCATCAGGGTGGTGATTCTTGCAGCTAAAGCTCTCCATCGTTGGGCATATTCCTTGAATGTTTCTTCTTTCTTCTTTTTCATATTGTTCAGGTCCCAAACTGAGGGTGCCATTTCGATGTTGAACTTATATTGGTTGCAAAATGCTCTGGCTAATTTATCCCAAGTATCAACTTCTTGGTGATCCAATTGGGCATACCAAGCTAAGGCTGGGCCAGTAAGGCTATCTTGGAAAGTCTGTACCATCAGCTTGTCAAATTTGGCGTACTGCCATACGTCGTATGTACAGTCTTGTATGCATATTGGGACAACCGGTTCCATTATATTTTTCAAACTCAGGTGCCTTAAATTTTTCAGGAAAGGCACCTTCCTTAAACTGTGGTAAACTTAGGATCGCAATTTGATCAAAATCGTCAAATGTCTTCATCTTTTCAAACAATTTTTTCTCTATCTCTCTAGCTTGAGCTTCTAGTTCTTTTTTAGCTCAGCTGCATTAAACTCATTTTGTGTGTCATCTTGATCGATGAACTGCCCCTCAATTCCTTTCCCTTTTTGTGCCCCTGAGGATCCTTCAGATGTTGTAAGGGTCTTAAGCTGAGTGAAATTTTGTGTCAGAGTCTGCATTTGTTCAGCAACTCTAAGTAGGGTTTGTTCTATAGCATTGAGTCTCTGTTCAGTGGTCTGATTGGGAGTGTTGTTGTTGTTAGCCATCTTAATAGGTAAGGGATTAGCTGAACCTGGTCAAAAGCAATTTCAAAACCTTAATATGTTCTTGCTAGCAAATTATCTCCTTTTTCTGTTTGTTTTGTTTTTTTTTTTTTGTTCTTTTTTTTAAAGAAAGTTTGAAAAATTTTTATTTACAACTTTTATTTTTTCTTTATTTTTTTTTAACTTATCAAAAATATCTTCAAAGAATTAATCGTTGAAAGAATAATGGATATTCACAAAAAATTTTAAAAATGATTATTTAAAACCTAAAGTGGAAAAATTATTCAATGTTCTATTTTTATTTTCTTTTTAAAGCAAAAACTATTTTTCTTGAATAGTAGTAAAAAAATGACTCTCTTTTTTAAAAAAAAAAAAAACTTCGAATGGGAGCTGATATTTTACAAGAATAATAGACTTGAAGACAATGGAGTGGAATACCTATGACAAAAGTAACTTTGGTTGGAAAGAACCTATAACTATAGGTGGACAATACATATTCTACGGATATATACAAGTCTAACTTTGGTTGGAAAGAACCTATAACTATAGATGGACAATATATATTCTATGGATATATACAAGTCTAACTTTGGTTGGAAAGAACCTATAACTATAGGTGGACAATATATATTCTATGGATATATACAAGTCTACTATACACATTTTTTAAAGAAAATATATACAAATGCAAGGATGCAAATATGCTAGCACACGAATGCAAATGGGGATAAAGACCAATATAATTTTGAAAAATATTTACTGGAGTTGTCTTTAAAAACAATGGTTTCAAAACCTTCATCAAATCATTTTTTATTTATTTAACTATCTATATACTAATCTTATAGGGCCAACTAATACTAAAAGAATATAACTCCACATTTTTTAAAAAAATTTTGTGAAAAACTTTGTTGGAATTGGTTAAAAACTTTTGTTTTATTTTATTTTTTTTTTTTCAAAAATTTCTTTTTGAAACCTTTTTTTTTATAAAAAACTAACACAACTCCATTTTTCTTTAAAAAATTTGGTCAAATCCCATGTTGATGAATGCATGATTTGGTAGGGTTCTATAGGTTCCCCCGGCTTAGTGGTACTAAACCGGAGTGGGAGGACATTTCTTGATCTAGAGGGTGGAAAGCCACAGCTCCGGACCTTACTTCCTCCTCGCTTAGGCTCTTAAGATGGCCTGGTTTCGACCGTATCTAGCACACATTCATGCCAAAATGCAAATGCAAATAAATAAAAATAAATAAGTAAAACTATTGCCCTTTTTTTTGTACCTGCAATTAGTATACATGTATTCACAAAACAATTATTCAAATAATGCACAAAGAATTATATACATTCATATAATGATTATATAAAAAATCGAGCAATTTAAAGGATAAATTTAAAATTTAAAATCCCTAAATGGCTAGCCCTCTTCTTTTTTTTTAAAAAAAAAAAAATTAAGCGGTCCCTAGTAGTCGCCAAGCTGTTGAGCCTGGATTTTTCAATTATCTGGTTCATTTATTCTAACCCGATTCATATTAAACCCGAACCCATTAACATGAATCCTCGACTAGGGTTAAAGAAATTTTAATTTTTGAAAATGATTTTGAGTCGCCACCCGATATAAATCGGGAAAAAATAAAAGCTAGGATCAATGGGTCGGTTGATCCTAACTTAGCTTAGTCTGCGAAAATTTGATTTGAAAAATCAAATTTTAAAACCAGATATCATGGATTCGGGGGCTAACCTATTAAAACCAAATTGGTTACCACTTTTGGAATTTTAAATTTATAATTCATCCTTTATATGCTCAAAAATTCAAATGATATATTGTGAAACAATATTCACAAGTCACATTATTCATTTTTTTAATATATTTTTATATATATTTATTTTGAAGTCTCACAATATTTACAAGAATAATCAAAATAATGAACAAAAATTTTTTTTTTCATTTTTTATTGTCATCCTGTAGGTGCCTACGTACTCGCTAATCGAGATAAAATAAAACGTAATTCTTTTGAAAAGAACTTTACTTTGTTGATCTATTTTAATTCTTGAACTATTTTCACTTTAAGTTCATTAATTTTTTTATTTTTTATGAAAACCATTTTTGATGATCCTATGATCTAATCACTTAATTTTTATTTTATAAAAATGTAATTTTTCTTTCTTTTTTTAAAGAAAAAAATCATTTTATGAGAATTCATGGCTAATTTAATGCTACATGAAAATAATCTTGATTAAAAAAAAATCCTTTCATTATTTATGTAAACTAAAGTATTTTTTCATTTTCTTGAAAATAGTTTTGTCATTTTTTTATTTTTCAATAAACAAAATCCCTTTTTCTTTAAAAGAAAACTCATTTTTTATTTATCATTTTATCATTTTTTTATTTTTCCCAAATTTAGTTGCTATCATATATACATAAATAAAACACATCCAAAATTTATTATATTGTAAATACAACACACTAAAACTATATTACATGCATCATATGTATATTTTTTAATTAATCTACTTACATATACATATTCATAAAATATTCAAAAATATCAAAAACTAATAAATCATGAAAATTTACACTAAAAGTATTTATTTTGGTTTGTTTTTTTTCTAAATTTTTTCTGATTTTTTTTATTTTTCATGCATTTTTCTATTTTTTTACTATTTTTCCGTAATTTAAATATATTAAATATATAATAAAATATACAGACTCACCTGAGCCGTTGGATTAAAGCAGATTTGATATGGAGCGCTGATATGGATGTGGACCATTGATCATTGACTGTTGGCCGTTAACCGTTGATTGCGCAGGTAGACTGAGACCAGCAATCAATTTGCTTTATTTCCCTAGGAACCTGTTTGATTCCAGCTTTTTGAGTGATTTTTGCTGTGATATTTGTATGGAATCTTTTTCTCTATGTTATCTTTTTTTTTTTTTTTTGTGATTCTCTACTTCTTCTTCTTTTTTTTCTTTTCTCTCTCTCTCTCTCTGTTTTTTGTGTTTTTCTTCTATATTCTGTTGGTGTTGTGGTATGCCGGTATTTATAGGCATTGGTATGCTCACCTACCGGTTCACCTATTACGATACAATGTATCTGGACACTTTAGTCTACTGCTCACTAACCATGATACATTGTATCTAGACATTATGACCTACCGCTCACCTACCACGATACAATGTATCTGGACACTTTAGCCTACTGCTCACCTACCATGATACATTGTATCTGGACGCTTTGGCCTACCGCTCACCTACCACTTACCTACTCACTTGCTGACACGTGCGCTTAACTCAACTAGCAGCTTGCTGACACGTGCGCTTACCTCATCCAACCAATGAAAGCACGTGGAAAAAAAATAAGGAAAAAAAAAGGATAATTTACCTCCTCATGGAATCGAATCCAGGTCCTGTGGCTGGTCTAGTCATATGAGTCAGTGGTCTTAACCATTAGGCCGTTGGCCTGTCCCTGGTTGGGTCTAGTAAAATTAATATTTAAGGCTCTTAAAAATTGCATTTAATTAAACAAAATAATTTTGAAAAATTGTTTAATTAACTTTAAAAACAATTTATAACAAAAATATGTATTATATCAAGCTCGAATAATTTTTTTTTTTAAGATTTACTTTTCTTTACTACTCTCATTTTTCTCTCATTTTTTTTTAATTTTTCTTACTACTTCTATATCTTATCTTATTTTTTCTGTTTTTGATTTTATGTGCTATTTTTGCTTTTTTTTTTATTTTTTCTATTTTTTACTTTTTTTTTGTGAGCTCGACATAATACTAATTTTTTATCATAAATTTGAGCCTTAAATTGAGCAAAAATTAGGTGTCTACAAGTAGTAAACAAGATTCACTTGAATGATATTACTAGTTTACTAGTTTACCTTTCAAGAATGACATATTTTCAATAAACAGTTTCTTTTAGTTGCTTTGATGAGAAGGAGAAATATATATAAGACATAAATTAGTAAATAAATGTCATCTAAAGTAGAGAATATCATATGAATATTATAGACCATAATGACTATTCTAGAAAATCTCCAAGTACATGACTAAAGTTTCGAATACTATCTACTTGTAACTAAAAATAGAAATACATGTCTTATCCCGATCTACTCCATAAACTTCCAGCTTCTAGATTCTTACCAAGATCATGCTCTTGAAAGTAATGAGCCAAGGTCGCAGTATAAACCTGAAAAGACTGTTGGAGTGTGAGCGAAACCATGAGCTCAGTGAATAACTAGAACTCACCACATATCAACCAAGTTATTAACAATCATATGTAATGTCTCAATCAACCATATGCTCAAAATACAAGTTTGGATGATCTAGAATCCAAATAGGAAAAAGATTTGCGCCCATTTTTTAGGATTAAAGGATCACAATACTATGGCCCACCTACCTAGGAGAAACTAAGCATACAGAAAATCAACAACAATCTATTTAATTATCACTTTTAAATTTAATCATGTCTTAACAACCAATTCCTGTTTTAGCCTCAAAATCTCCACTAAGCATTAGCCATTTCAAAGCGATACCATAAGTGGAGTCCTTTATTACTAGTTAATTCTTATGGTATTGATAGCTTAAAGGTAATCTAGTATAGATCTAGTAGCTTTTAGCCTAGGTCTAGCCAGTGTTATTAGAGGGCCGAAATGCTAACACATAGTAGACTGCCACTTACTCACATGCTGTTTTATGCAAATTGTCCAATGCATATCAATTTCATTTATGATATCAAATGGTTTTTAGTCTAATTTAAGGTGTTCAAGCATTATATGGACAATCAACATGCTACACAAGCGATAAGTTCACAAAGAATTCTATTATCACTGAAATTAATGTTGTTTAACAATCAATAAATCATACATGTCACGACATGAAATAGGGGCATAGTAGGATTAATCTAAAGCTATCATATCATGTGTGCACCCGTAACATGAGAGCCGCCTTGTATGTTAGAGTGTACAAGACTCTATTTATTTATCAATGTTTATCATATAAGTGATATAATATATTACAGGATTTCAACAATGGTATCCGATTTTCTAATCTCTACCAGGATCGCAGAGAATCGGTATCCCCTACCAAATAGTGAAAATGGGTTTCAAACTACAACTTACAAATTTCAACAATATAAAATTTATCTAATTTACATTCCAATTTCAACTATGGAATCCGATTTTCCAATCTCTTCAATAGAGTTTGTTGGAGAAGCTCTCTTCACACATTCCTAGCTCAATCCCAGCTAGTAATAAACCTACACAAAAATTGTTGGGGGTGAGTGAACCACGGGCTCAGTGAGTTCATTCCTCACTACTACTGGTCACGCAAGTTATCAAACATTAATTATACATTCATGCAAATCTATCTACACATAATATGAATACATACGTGATGAATGCAAGCAACACATTTATGGGGGTCCGGATCCATAGACATGTAGATTTACCTGTCTACATTTTAGTTGTCTCCCATACTTACCTGCATGGGACACCTCGCCTTACTCGCACGAGGCTGTTCGATAGTAGCGTCCATCCAGACTTACCCAATGCTTAACCGCCATTGGTAACAACAAATATTCCCCAACGTGTTCATATGATTTATGGTGTTAATATTTAAAAATAATAATGCCAATTTAATGGCGATTTTTACTAACCATCACTAATCTATGGTGAATCAGGCAAGTAGACCCCGACTCAGGTAACATCTACTGCCAATACTAACCATCACCTACTAAAAGTGAATCCAACAGATAGACCCCAACTCAAGTAACATCTATCACCACGTGACCAGTAGACCCCGACACAGGCAACATCCACTGTCACAACAATACTCAGAAATGTCCTATGCTCATCTCATAAACTCTTTTAGTATAAATTTTTCCTTTTCAAAGGATATAAAAGCAACCTGGAATATTCCAAGTCAAATTTCTTTAAAAATTCATTTCAAAATACTTTTGATCTCAATTCAGGACATTTCCTACAAGGATCAAGCACATGCGATGAGTATATCCAATTAGTTTAGTCGAATCATTATCTTTATCCATTTATTCAGGTGATCATGCAGATGATCACACTCACATCAATCAGTCATTCCACATATAAGCAATACAATCAACATAACAGCAAACAGTAGCAATCACAAGCAAATAGTAGATCATTAGAATTTCGTCACCTGTGGTCCTCGCTAAATTATTGTATAAGTTACTAGAAGTCCAAGAATTGATCTATTTTCCTATGAAAGGAAATAACAGAGATTTATTATTGGATTGTTTCTGTAAGAGAAGTCTTCCTATAATTAAAGGTGTTGATTCCAATCGCCAGATATTAGACTAAACCCGTTACTTTAATTATTGCATCGTTAAATAACTTAATTAAATCCTTATAGATGCCTAACTATTCCGTATCGGTATTTGGTACAGTTTTTATTAATTGCTATCTATATTTTTATTCAAGGGATTTGTCTTTTCTTAAGTTCTACTGCTTTTAGTAGAAGATTTTTATTTATTAATTCTTTGCCCGTTAACCTTATCTATCTCTTAAATTAGTATTTTTATTTATTTAAGGGTATGTTCTAGTATCTATATCTTTCAAAAGTTATTTTACCAAAATTGTATGTTTATGGAGTTTAGATATATCAAATTTTATTATACTTCAATTTTATTTTTATTGAAAAAAACAAACTAAGTTTAATAACATTAAATTATCAGTAATATTAGTTTTGAAAAATCAATATCAATATTAATATTAAAAACAAGTATAATAATAACGATAATTTTCAGACAGCTAGTAAATAATATTATTATTGACAGAAATGATAATAAAATTGATGATAATATAAGTTTAGTACCTTAACGTAACTAAATACAGCATTAATAATTCTAATGAAAATATCAATAATACGGAATACTATAAACAATAGTAATAATAGCGGCTAATAATTATAACTATATTACTAGAAATAACAGTAACATTAATATTGGTTTAAGAGTAAAACTGAGTAAATTTCTATCTACAATTTCTTATTTGTTTTAAATTCGATTTTGCTGTATAAATAGACGATTTGGTACTACTTGAAGAGTACTTTCTAATAGTGAAATTATTTTTCAAGAAAAAAGACTTGTATAATTTTTAAATTTATAAAACGCATGCATAGATTTCAAGTGAATCCTATCAATTGTAGTCAAAACTTATTTTGATTTTATCTAACTCATTTCTAGTCCGTTTTTAACGAATAAATAGTCATTTTCATAGTATTTTCCAAGTACAATCCATTAATGGTGTTAGTTTTATCAAACAAAGTCATTAAGGGGGCGAAAAAGGCAAGAACAATCCAATCTATTCGCAAAAATCAACAGAAATTTAATTTTTATTTTTGCAATATCTAATTCGTTTATTATCCGTTTTTAACAAATAAATAGTCGATTTCGTAGGATTTTTCATGTTCTTTCCATTGGTGGGATCGTTTTTGGCTTAAAACAAACACATTAATACAGTTTTATCATTCTTCCTAGGGATATACATGAGTGATCTAAAGTTCAACTAGTTTGTTGTAGTTGAAGTGTGGTTTTGATTTTTCCTTTCTAAGACTTGAATTTCTACACTTAAAAATCTTCAAGTTGAGGCATTTATCTCCTAAATATTCTAAATTACATCAATATACTATTAGATCAATTTTGATAGTTCTAAGACAAATTTCTAAAGAGCAAACATAATGAATATTTGAACTTGATGTAATTCTTACCTTGTTTGGATCATAGATGGGGTTTAGTTCCTCCTTGATAAAAGTAATGATCTAAAGAGGATAGTAAGGGAATGAGTAACTAAGGAAAAATTAATCTAGCTAAACTAACATATATATCTATTTGATTTTCTTACCTTGTTGAGTTTAGATTCCAACTTGAATCTACGCTAAACCAAGGTTATTTAACTTGGTTTTTATATTGTTTGGGTTAGTTAAAGTGGGGTTTCAATTGTGGTTTATGAGTATTGATGTTTAGATAATGCTATAGGATATAAACAAGGGATAAAATTTTATTTTTAAAGTGATGAAACAAGGTTGATCAAGTGAGCATGCATGAGGAGTATGATAAATTCGTAGTGGCTGTTTTGAGAGGAATTTTGGATTGTGTTTGAGGAGATTTTGAGCTAGTTTAGTGTCTAACTTAAGGCTACATATATGTACTAAGGTTAGGCTAAGTTTAGGAAGCTAAAGAGAGTGTTTTGCGCTTGAAAAACACAAGTTTCTGTTGATGTTTCTCGGCTGGAAATTTGATGCCAATTTGAGGATAATTTTGGTTGAATTTGTATGAAATTTGTAGCTAATTTCTAGGGGCATTAAATGTGTTTGTTTGGTAGTTAATTAATTAGGTTGTTTATGTGTGTAAAATAGGGGCTCCATTTGCAAGAAAATCGGGTTAAAATCGAATCAAAATCTGAGGTTGAAATTGGAACTCTGCTGCAGTTTTCTTGGTTGTATTCCTTCTGTTGTAGTTGCTGTTTAGTGAATTCTCTAGGCCAACTAGAGCTATGTTTGACTTTGATTTGAGTTGGATTTCTTCTTTATTTAATGTTGGTTTTATGTAAAATGTTGTGGTTGGGTTAAATGTCATTTTCACATGGAATTTTTGTGTTCAAATTGGGTGAATATGTTGAATGTGAATGCTGCAGTTTTTGTTTGAATTTCCTCCTCTGCAGTTGATTTTTATTGGATATTTGAAGGCAAATTTGAAACTGTTTTAGTTGTTTATTTGAGTTGAATTTCTTGATATTTAATGTTGATCAAATGTGGTCTGTTTAGATTAGGGTGTGTGTCATTTTCAAGTTGAAATTTTGTGTTTCAATTTGCTTAAACTAGCTGGACGTAATTCTTATAGTTAGCCGAGATGTCTTCTGATTCCAGCATGAAATTCTACAGCTGGTCTCCTCTTTATCCAAGGTAGAAATTCTGTACAAATTTGTCTCAGTTTCCAGCATAGAGGACTGCAGTGTGTTGAATTTTCCAAAGACTGTTCCCACTCAATCCAAATCCTGCTCTATGAAGACCGCGCGTGAAGGCTCTGGAGCCAACTCCAGCGAAGGACTCTATGCGTGGAATTCGGCCGAGCTTTCCTAATTTGCTACAATGTGAAGACTGCCCATTCCTCTATTCAAGCGTGCGTGAAGACCTAGCGTGGAAATCCCTCTATTCATGCATGGCTCTGTAGCTGGACGTGGTTGGATCCTGCTGCTGCTATACGTGTTCCAGCTGAAGACTTCTGTTCTAGCACGTGGAGTACATTGGTGGCCAACTCCCCTGTCTCCAGCAATTCTAATCGTACGTGGAACTTGTGAGTGTCCTGTCCAACGTGAAATTCTGCTCCATCCTTTTATTTCATTTTTTTTATTATTAGTTAATTAAAATATTTTAACAAATACTAAATCATATGTGTATATATTTAACAATTATGTAAGGGTTTCATTTCTAAAAGTTTATCTATGTTTCTACACTTTTCTAGAGTATATATATATATATATATATTCAAATTTTAAATTTAAAGTTTACCCGATTAATTAGTTTTAGTATTATAACCTACGTGATTAAATTTTTCAAGTTCAATTAAATTAGAAACCAAGTCTTAATAAATCCAGAATTTTCTAACAAGTATAACAGCGAGTTTGAAATTTTCATTTTAGATCTAGATTAGTAATTGTTGCTCGATGTTAGGATTTATTATGTATTTATAATCTTAGGAGTTTCATCTTTAGATTATTGTTTTATAGCACTAAGCTCTATTAATAAACTGTATCTTATCGGTTTTGAAACTTAGAGATACTTCTAATCATATCTTCAATCATCAGTTCAATATACGAAATCTCGTTTTTGGTATCTATTAAGGTCAAAGAAATTTTTATTTGGGTTTTTCAAGCTACGAATGAGTTTATTATAATTCATAGATCTATTCTAAGATTTTTGTTGAATCATATATTTGATATTAGTTTCACATTTGCTAATTTCTTTATTTTCTAATTTTGAAATTATTGAATGTTATATTGGCAACTCAGGATTTTAATTTGAAATCTCTAAATCTTTTCATTAGAATATTAGTGTAATTTAATTATTTATTTAAGATCTAGATTCTTGGATATTGATCTATTTTACCAAATATTATGTTTTATTGTATAGGAGCTATTTATACTAATTTGTTATTAGCAACCTATTTTTATCTAGGGCTACTCAATACTATTAATAAACAGCTTGAACACTATTATTTCATTATTTAACAAGCGTAGGATTTATTTTCTAAGTATTGAACTTAAGAAAAAATGATTCAGTAATTTATATTAATGATTGGTTTATCGTTGTTTTATAAATTATTTGAGATCATAGAGTTACAGTTTTATATTTCGAAATATTTTATTGCTAACGGTTTTAATCTTTCTAATTATAATCAAATTCATTCTTACTTTAACAATTTCAAACCGAGAAAAATTTGGAGTGATTTTTACTTGTTCCAATTATTCAATATGATTCTATATAATTCTATATTACATTTTTAGTATTTATTAAAATTAGATTACGTAAAATTTGGGGATTACAATACAACATATAGTTCTCACAAGAAATTAGGTTATTATCTTTTCATTATAAGCTACAAACACAAACAATACAATAAGTCTGAGTTACTCACTTGCTCATGTTGCTCAACCGTAATAATCTTCTAGAAAGTCCGCTATTTGATCAATATCACCTATTGAATAGATAAATAATTACTAGTTAGATATATATATATATATATATATATACATAAGGAATCCTATTAGTCATCTAAGTCCTATTGATATTTCGTTTAATGTCTATTATTGTATTCGTCTTTTAATGGTCTTATGATAATAATAATTATTTAATATTTTATTTTCATTTTGATTGTCTTGATCGTGTTGGATATTTATATATTTTTATTAGATAATCATAATAGTTATATTCAATAGATTGATATTTTTATCATTATTATTATTTTTGCTATTTTTATATCGTTCTTTTAGTTTACTCATTAAGGTAATTTTATTATTTAGTTTCATCGTGTTTCTCCTAGTCTACTTCGTATAATTATTTTGTTATTTTCGGAAGTCACATTGTTCTAAATTTTAACTTATTTGAAATTTTCATTCTTATATATTTATACTAGATAATTACTTAGAATATTTATAATTCATTTCTATTTATACAATATATTAATATTAGCAATAATTTTGTAAGTGGTATTTTCCAATAATTTTAGAGGTTGCTAAATTACACTTATTATATTTTATTAATATTTAAATTTTTTGGTTGAAATTACCTTCTAAAATCTTATTTTATTTCTTTTATTACACACATGTATATAAATATAATATATATATTGGCTTTGGATGGAACAGACTTAATTTAAAAAATTTTACACATACACTGGCATCCTACACCGTCAATGTTTATTCCTACGTGCCGGCGTTCGTGTAAATTTTTACACGATTCAAACGCCAATATATGGTGGCTCAAAGGCCGCCGGTGTTGTAGCTTATGCCGCCAGCTTTTCTATATATAATACCTCATTCAAAATTTACATAATCTTTATTCCAAACTATGCCGCTTCTACTCGCCGGCCTATCCCTGTAAGCTGCCAGAATTGCGGGTATAAGTTGCCGGTGTTGGCATTGTTCATCGTCTTCCCTGATGACCAATTCGTATTTCTTCAATTTTCTACGTTAAAATTATTCACAAATCATTCCTAAGTGTTTCTATGTGATACATATATACATACATCAACTCATAACAAATCAACACGTATATGATCTTTAAGTTATGAATTTAGAAAAGTGCAACTAGATTTTTTGCAAGTTTTACCTTTTTGTTCCGAATTTAGATGTTCTAAACTCCACTCCAAAGCTTGTTTTGGACCTAGGACAATAAGAAACATTGTTTAGAACAATGTTTGACACTCAAACTAGCTAAAAACTTATTTAACCTTACCTTAACTTCTTGTTTCCAGGCTTTTGAAGTTTGTTAATGGAAGTTGTGTTCTTGATCTTTTTGGGTATGATTTTTGGATTGTTTGGGTGGCTTTATTTGGCTTTTATTTTGGTATGATTCAAAGCAGCCTTTGGAGAGAGTTTCTAAGGATCATTAAGCTTTGCTTGGTGCCAAATAATGAGTTTGTCTCGTTGAGTTTCATCTAGATTTCTCTTCATTCTTGCACTATTTTTACAAGTTGTTTGCTGCATTAATTGTAGGATTAAGTTGGCTCCATTTGATTGGTGTTTTGTGTGTGTGTGTTTTGTTTGACATTTTTTAGTAAATTTGAACCAAATCTAATGAAGAATTCTGCTTTCATTTTTCTAGAAATCCTTAACCATATGTTTGTGCAACTTGCACCGAAATTGGGTTGCAATTGTAAAGAAAATATTATTATATTTATTAGTTAATAATTATCTTAGTTTTATGATAGTTTATTAAGTTAAATGGGTATAAATAATCATTTATTTAAGAGTTTTTGTCTAAAAGTTTTTGTATAGAGTCCTATAAAATTTTTAAATTATTATTAATTTTAAATTTAAATTTAAAGTTTACGCCATTAATTATTTTTAGAGTTTTAGCTCCCACGATAGGGTTTTAATAGCTTAATAGGCCAATTTTTATTTAGGCTCTAATAGCTTATAATTACTCTAACTAAGATAATGATGTGATCCAAATATTTATTTGGAATCTAGATTATTAGTTATACATCTGTTTATGTTTTTATTATGTATTTATAACCCTAATAGTTTATCTTTAGCTTATTATTTTCTAATTATAAGCGTAATTGGTAGTTTATTCTGTATCACACTTAATATCTTAGCTAAGTCATTCTTATACCTTGAGTTTTCGACACCCACTATGAAATCTTATTAGTAGTATTTAATACTATCTAGAGATCTTTGTTTTAGGGTTTAAAACTATATATAAGCTCATTAATACTCATAGTTCTATTCTAAAGTCTTTGTTAAATTCAATAGTAACCATCTATTTTCTATATTTATATGTTTCTATCTATCTCTATTTGTATGACAAGTTTTGGGGTTTGAAATTTTGGGTTATCTTTAATTATATCTTGAGTTATTAGCTCAAGCTATGAAATCTCAATTTTAGTATCAATTAAGATCAGAAAAGTTTTTATTCAGGCTTTTAAATCATAAACGAGTTAAGCTTAACTCATAGATCGATTCTAGGGTTTTTGTTGAGTTCTAGATTTACTAGTTAATTCACATTTTATATTCTAGTGTTGTGTACTAGTGTGAAAATTTTTCAGGATTTACATTAGCTACCCATACATCTGTTCATCAAATTCATTCATATAAGTATTTAAATAAATTATTAACTCATATGAAAAAGCTCATTTTTCCAGCAAAATACATTTGAAACAACATATTCCTCATATTAATCAAAGTCGAATCTTACATATTACAATTATATCTAAGCTAATTATAAGTTAAGTCTATATTACTTAACTTAGCTAAATTGAATAGACTTAATCTTTCTAGTTCATTTTGGCTTACTAAGTTCATTAGGTCTAGTTGAATTTAGGTTTATTAACTAAGTCCAATTTATACTTAAGACTCATATTAAACTTAGGTCTATTAACTAGTCCTCTTCATATTCAAAATCCAAGTCAAACTTAATTATAATTAAGTTTATTCACATATTTTATAATTCAAAGTCTACTTATTATAAACTTAAACCTAACTTATTCCTATTTATACATGTACCAATATATACATCATTTATTATTTATTTTGTTTCTCCGTTTCTCTCTTTTCTTTTCTTTTTTTTTTCCTAATGAATAGTACCAGGAGACAAATGATGCTCGTGATGGGGGTCGTGATCTAGATCACTTACCTCATCACGCCCATGATCAATAGACTTATAATATTTTATTTTATAAGTTATGTTATAGTTTAATAAAAAGTATGATCAAAATATCAAAGAAATAAATAAATCTCACCCATACTATTTATGGAAAATAGTTAAAGCCCTACGTAATATGGGGGTTTCATTTTAATACATATTGTATTAAAAAATAATTTGTTTACATGAAAGATTATTATGTGTAATGTTTAATAAATTTATAATTGAAATACTATATGAATGTTATTATTTGATTATATAATTTAAATCATGTGGTTGATTCTATAGTATTTATAAAATATTATAAACTTTTGAGTTATAAAATTACATCATATATCAAGATTCTATCATTTTACATCCAAATATTTATGATTATAACTTTTCCAATAGTTACCATCTTATAGTAGGATAATAAATTCAAATTGTTGTTATTGAAAAGATACATATAATAACAAGTGGAGAACTTCTAGAGTCTTATTGTGCCACAACTAATGTTATAATTAAATATTAAGTTAGTAATAAAAAAAAGTGAATGATTTCCATCATAGTTGGAATAAATTTTGATTATTTTATGGTAAAATGGATCAATCATGTTATAACCACACATATTTCATAAAATTTTTCTAAAAAGTGATATATTTTGACCTTTTTCAAAATCTTTGAAACATTATAGTGGATTTTAAAAAATTTGGACTCTTATTAAAAAGTTCAAAACCTACCTTCATTGAGAGAAGAAGCTTATTTCATAAGTTTCAGACCTTTTTCTTTTAGCCAATAAAGACAAAATTTCATTCATCATAGAAGAATGCCATCAATCTTATAGTCAATACAAGAAAAATGACAAACAAAGAGTTAAATATAAAAATCTAACCACATAAACAAGCCCATTTCTTCTATAGTCAGAAAATTCCATATAAGAGATACCATTAAGTTTAGAGATGCAATCAGGTGGGTCATTATAGGGTTCCCGATCCACTAAATTCGATAAAAACCCTATAGGCTTTTAAAGTTGAGTTTTGACATAGAATAAAAATCTTATAGGGTCATAGGGTTGAGTCTAGACTCTATAAAAAAACCTGGTGGATACTTAGTTCATGTTGTCGCTCGACTTGCCATTTTGCTATAGGAATAACACCTTATTATTTTGTGTTAGATTAAATTTTGGAATATAGATTGATATAAGAAATAGTTTATAAAAAGCATAGTGTTTTATATTTTATCATTAAGAAACTAGAGAGATTGGAGAGAAGAGGGTTGCATTGGAAGTGGCATGTTCGACACAAGATTTAACATTTGAGAGAACTTTATGGTAATATCCCATTCATCTAGAATTGAGCATTTTCCTGACTTTTAATCATCTTAACTTGCCAAGTCAAAACCCATTATAATCTTGTGATTTTCTGCAACAATTAGATTATATGTTTTCCAAGGAGATGTAATAGACTTTGGGAAAGAAAAAGAAAAAAAAATTTGGGTAGGTTTCAGGTTACAAATTAAACCCTATAAAGTGGGTTTGGATATAGTATAAAAACCTAGCAAGTCGGGTTTTGAGTTCATATGTTCTATCCAAAACTTGGTCTGATTGCATTCTTAAATAAGACTTTTAAGAGAACGAAATCCACCTTATTAGCGAGTGAATAAAATCCCATAAGAGGGATAGAAATAAGAGGAGAATAAAAATAAACATAGTGAAAAATAAATCCATTTATTCTAAAAATACTGACTAAATAATATTAGCTCGATCTTCACAGTATTCAAACCAATAATAACTATAGGTGTAACTTGCACTAGTGGAAATGTGATGTGGATGGATAAAAAAGAATGGGATTAATAGAAAGCATCTAATATGATATTAGTAGTAAATAGTATTCGATCTACAAATAATGAAATTAGTAGTGATAGATATGCGGGTTTACAGTGGTGAACGCTAAGAAGATATTAAGGAAGAAGGCGTAGGTGTGGCTTGTGATCCCCTAGATATTTATCACAAACTAAATTATTGTAGATTGTCAAATTAGACAATCAAATTCTAATAAGTTTTAAGAAAATATTGGAAAAATTGCTTCTAATTTTTTGTGATTTTAAAATAATAGTAGATAATCGATCCATCAATAGCTTTATCTAATGGAATATATAGAATTAAAATAATACAACACAATTATAATGATAATAATAATGATATACTGTACATATATATAAATCAACTTTAATATTAAATGAGTTATGAATTCAAAATTCAAATTACCAAACTTTATATTTTTTAAAACAAAATAATACCAATAGTTTGGCAATGAAAAATTCCAATCTTTAGATAGTAAATCTATGCAAAACTTTAAAGATGACTTCAACATTAAGTATAATAATTGATAATGTTTAAACACAAATAATGATAAATAGTTTAAACTATAAATTTATCATAAGCTTGTAATTTTTTTGTAAATCCTAAATTATTTTTTATTAACACATCTAAAATAAGCTACATTACTAATTTAATAATACAATTATACTAACAAAAATAAGGTACATGATACATAATATAAAGGGATAAATCCCTTTTTGGTACTTGAACTTTGGCCAAGTAGACAATTAGGCACTTGAACTTTCAAGAAGACCAATTTCATACCTAGCCAAACTTTTTGTGCCCACTTTCATTACCTCATCCAATCATTGTTTGACACGTGTCCATTACTTCAAAAGACACTAAAAGAGTGAGGTAGTGAAAAGATCATAAAAAGTTTGGTTAGGTATAAAATTGGTCTTTTTGAAAGTTTAGATACCTAATTGTCCACTTGGTCAAAGTTTAAGTACCAAAAGTGGCCTTTTTCCTAACATAAATGTATATATATACATAAATGTATTATTAATTGTAGTAGTAGTAGTATTATCAATAATAGTAGCAGAATACTGTAATTATCAATATTAACATGATATTTTACAATAAACAATAGTACTAATGAGATCATTTCATCATATATCATAATAATAACAATAGTAATAATAGCAATAGTAGCAATAGTGGTAGTATTATACTGCGATTATCAATATTGACATGAATTTAATAAATAATAGTATTATTAATATCATTTCGTCTATAATATGATTATAGTGGTTACTAAATACTCAATAGTATGAGATTTACCATATGCATAAGTTACAATACTTATGATAGCTAATGATACTAATTATAATAGTTCGTAATTATTATATTACTAATTATGTTATTGTAGTCATTATAACGCGTCATATTACAGTTATATTATAACTAATATCATAATATTAGTGAAGTAATACAACATTGTTATTATAATTTAATACTTATGGTGAAAAATGTATTATAATACATAAAATAATCTTATCACTATAATATTTATTGTAGTGATTGATAAATTATTATCACAATAATTATATAAGTGCATTTAATTTCTTTTAGACAAGACAAATGTTGTGAATGTTGCCTGAACTTTGACAAAATATGCAATAGAGTATTAGAATTTTAAAAAATGATCAATTTATTACCTAAAAATTGAAGTTGAATAATTTAGTACCTAAAAGAACTTTTCATGTACGCTTATAGTATCTCCAGCAAATTGGTTAAAAACACAACAAGATGATAATGTTAACCAATTCGATAGAGGTAGTATTGAAGTACACAAAAAGTTTTTGGCTATTAAATTGATTAATTTCAAGTTCAGATACCTAATTGCATATATTGTCCAAGTTCAGATATCATTGGCAACATTAGCCCTTTAGAAAACTAGTTTGATTTATTAGTACAACAATAGGTTTATATTTCTAAATACTTACAATAGTTTTGTTATATTTAACTATATTCAAATATTTATAAGGATTTGATAGCCATCTATCTAACGACTAAGAGTTAAGTAACAAATATATATATATATATATATGTGACCATATAAATGTGTATATATAGTTATATGTTGTTGAATTGAAGTATAACTTCTAATTTACCATAATATACTTATAAATATAACTAAAATTTTAAGAATTCATTCAAAAAATGTATATAAAATAAAAGGGTTAATGTCATAGTTGCTACTTGTACATTTCATAAATGTGAAGTTTGGGAACCTAAAGTTTCAAATAACCAATTTAATACTCAATTACACTTTGCAAGCACACTATGATACCCAAGCTAACTCCATTAGACCATTTGCTGAGTTAGATAAGCGATCGAATGGTGTTGCGACATGTGTCAAGTTAACTAAGCGTATGAAATGAATCATTGTACTTAATTGTCTAAAATCTAGATAAGGTATGGATTTACACTTTCTTATATCAAGGTTTAAAGAACTTGTTACTAATGCCTAGGTGAGTAAAGGTATAGGGCTTTATAATGGAAAATGGCCCTTCTTAAGAGGTCCACTAACATTCATTTTCAATTTTAAATCTCCTTCTATCTTTCAAACTCAAACCCCAGATCTTAGTTCTATGAATGATGTTTCTCCTAAGCTTAGTCCTACCCAAATGTACAGCATTTTGTCATGCATCAGTTAGTTTCCATTAGCAAGGCTATGGCTGCATAAAAGGGTATAGATTTGCAAATGCTAACTAAATTTTTAGCCTTCGCCAAACATACTGAAACACTCTCTGTATAGACTTGAAAGAGCCATCACATAGTAATGGAGCCTATAATAATGTAGGGAATGCAACTATTCAAGCTTGATCGATTCAGTAATTTAGCCAAATAGTTATTAGTCAAGTTTCTTGGTAATCATTTAGTAATTTACGGATACTCAACAATTAATTCTACAACATAATAATTATTAGGGATAATGTTATAAATGGTACTTAAATTTCAGTAAATTATGTAATTAGATGCTTGAACTTTGAAATTGATTAATTTAGTACTTGAAAGAACTTAATGGAGCATGGAGGTATTGTTGTCTTGCATGAAAAATTCTTTTAGATACTAAACTAATCATTTTAAATTTTGGGTGTTAAATTGATCTATTTCAAAGTCTAGGTACTAAATCGATTGATTTTAAATTTTAGGTACTTCATTGTATATTTTGTCAAATTTTAGATACTATTTGTGACATAAACCCTAATTACCAATCAAACAAAGATGCCTTCACTTTCATTATAATGATTTAGCATAGCACAACAAATTGCTAAGCATACGCTGAAATCCCCAAAACCCTACGCATAAAAGTTTAATTGAATTGTTGGAATTAAATAGTTCGGCTACATTACAAGTACAATCAACACGGAAGGTCATAGAGATACTTACCTAGTAATGGGGCTAGTCAACTGTAGTAGATCTTCAAGAAAATTGAAATAACCCAAATCTCTACCTAAGTTAAAAATTGAGTTTAAATAGATTAGCTTATAGGATGTAAATAGATAAGTAGGTACAATTAAATCAAAAATAGATTAAGTTGAAATTGAGATTTTAATTCCTAAACCCCTAAACATATTGTTTAAATGTTTAGTAAATCCCTAAACCCTTAAATTTTAGCCTAAATTCCAATTCCTTAAACATCATAAAATTTGAGATGATCTACTTATATAAAAATATCAGTTCCTAAACGAACTCAAATTAAATATCATTTTGATCTAAACTAAATTCTTCAATTAAGTTATTAATTTCTAACTTATTGGTTCTGAAATCACTTCCTAAATGCTCTTAGAACTAAAGATATTGATCTGGAAGTTCTAAACCTAATATCTTTATTCCAAAATATCCTGACTTAAGCCTTATCGTTTCCTTTGCTTTTTATTTTTTTTTTCACATGCCCTCTCTTTCATTTCTTTTTCCTTCTCTCTTCTTCTCTTCTCTCTTCCTATATCCTCTTCTTCTTCTTATTCTTCAAGAAGATAATAGGATAAAGTGAATCTAGAAGATGAAATAAGAGAAGGGAATCAAAGTTAGAAGTAGCCCAACAAAAAAAGAAGATTCAATTACATGTTTTTACAAAAGCTAAGTATAATTGTTTTTATTGTTGTTTTAGAGTATGTATGATGAATTGATGTTAGATTTAAGTTGAAATTATGATGACGTTGATGAATGATGGTTGTTTGAACATGGGAGTTTCCTAAGTTAGTATATACATGCATAGATTAAAGGATTTAAAACATGATTTAGAGTTAAATGAAGAAAAACATGAAGATAGATGTTACTGATGTTGATTCTAGGCTTACATGTAGAGTATAAGATACTAGATTTAGAACAAAGTAAAACACGGGAAAAATATGTTTTTTCATGTGCTGGGTCAAAAGTCACGAGCGTGACTTTGATTTTTAAATTATCGAATTCAACAACTTTTCACAAGTTACGAGTGTGATCATACCTGTGATAGCCTCGAAAATTGAAATTTCGAGCAATCACGGGCATGATCAAGTCATTGGTAGGCTTAGGTTGGATAATTCTTCTCAATCACGGGCGTGATCTTTGATTCAGTGGTTTTGTTTTGAAAATTCTTAGGAATCACTTGCATGATCTACTCCTTACTAGCTTTAGGTTGTTTTTAAATTTTTGAAATGCTAAAATCATAGGCATAATTTAAACCACAATCACCTATGTTTACTTTCCATTTCTTGATCATGGGTGTAATCATGGCCATGATTTGAAATCACGACCTTAGTCATGGGTGTGATTTATGGTTGTGCCCTGTTTTGCCTTGTTTAAATATATTAATTAAAGGATAAATGATAAATATGATGTGTTAGTGCTCATGTAAATGAGTTAAATGAATTAATAGGATTAGTAATTAACTTTGTCTAATATGGTTTCTAAGTATAAAATGAATAAGATTGATTATGTTTAATCAAAATGACTTAATATTTGAATTGAATGATTAATTCTAATCAATTTGGTTAAGATCAAGTTAAAATGGGTTTAATAGCTAATAATTGGATTAGAATGATATGTTAAGGTAAGCCTTAGTATAACATGGCCAATATGTTGTTTCAAATATGTGTTTGCTTAGGAAATGAATGTTTTTATATATGAATGCTTTATTGATGTTTTTGTAATAAGAAGAGACTATAAACAAAGTGAAAAGAAATGTTTTAGCAGACAAAGAAGAACTGTCCATATTTTGGCGGGGTAATCTTCACAGCTATAGTATAGTTCTTATTTAGTATCTAATCAAATAGAGTTGTAATAAAAGATTGATGTAAGTGGATAATGAGTTTAATTTCTTATATAAGTTTATTTCATGAACATACATGGATGCCTGATTTATCTTTTGAAATGCATTTTGAAACACCCTCTATCCTTGTTTGGATTTCTAATATACAAGTATGCAATAACTTGCGTAATGATTACTAGGATAGGCATCTTAAAACGAACTACAACTTAAACTTAGCTTAATAATTGATGAGTTTAGTTTGTGTGTGTGTCGTTGAATCCAGTCCGGGGAGTGGTGACCTTATTTGAGTAAACATGGTAGTTTAGATGCTTAGGCCACCTCCGTCATGATGCAATGACATTTATAAGTGGTACGACCGATAGCTGATGGGGTTTACTTAGGCTTGGGATGAAGTAACATGTCTTAGTTCACATTCATGGAATCGATTGAACTAACTAATGTTATGGACTGACATAAGTAGAGTGTATGTAATAACTATGACTCCTAGATGAGGCTATTTTCTCTTTCTCGGTTAGATATAGCAAATATAGGTATCCGAGCTGCCTAGATAAACCCCTTAAGCATCTACTGTAACTCAGGACCCCTGTTTCCCTTAGATTGTTCTGGAATGAGAGTGCTCCAATATTGATTTACTTTCTTTAAATGAAGATAATAACTTGTTGTTTTCTGTATTGCATTTAGCTAGGCTTGTGCAAGTCTGTGTGTGTTTGTGATACTATGTACTGAGCTTCGGCTCATTATTGTTGTTATTGTTCTTTTTCCAGGTATTATGTTGAGGATGATGATGATGATGATGATGATTAGATGAAGATGTGATGATGTTGATGATGATGTCTGGCTCAGGTTTTGGGCAATGTTAGATGAGTGAAGTGGGTTAAAGCCGTGTATCTTATTTTGTTTTGTTTTGTTCTGTTCTTATTTAAAGGATTGGATTTTAAGTTGTAATATTCTTTTAAAGGGCCTGTTAGAGCCCATGTATTGTAAATGAAGCTTTTAAAGCTTTGTACACCATCATAAAAAGGATAAAATGAGACACCTAATGGTATATTTTGTTTTATGGATGTGAGTGTACTCATGAGAGTAGATAATAAAATGTTTATGTAAAATTTATTTTGTGAATTATAAATTCAGTGGTTTCTAGATTTTAATTTGATGATTTCATAATTTAAAAGTGAGTAGCAAATATTCACAATAAATATATCATTCAAAAGAGACCTGTGCGTGTAACACCTAAGATATTATACGTGGCCAAGAGACTTGACTTGCCTAAATCTTATAGTAGGGCAAGCTGGGTCCTTACAAAAATCTATATCGTTATCTAAAACACACACACACATAATAAAACAAGGCTATCAATAACTATTTTATAAAGAGATCTTTATTTAGATTCCATTTTCTTGGTTAAGAGTATCTTTTTTTGCCTCTATTGCATTTTATTGGTTTATTTGAATTGAAATGCATAATTAGTCGTTGCAACATTTACTTGATGAATTGTTTGTTAGTACAATTTCAGTGTTAATATTTTATAGAACCTAGGAGTGCTTTAAAGAGTAATCTTTATTTATGATTTACTTTTATGTGTAGCCATTTTAAATTTCTCTCTTATCCCAATCTATGTATGCCACCCATTTTGATTTTTATTATTTTATTAAACCTAAGTATAGGAATTATATGTATATATGTATCTTAATACTTTATATATGAAAATTAATTTCTAATTTGTTACTTCACTCTATTATAATTTAGTGCGAAGCATAAATTTCAAGAAATCTTTTCCAACTATGTCATAAAGATAATTCTATATTGAACATTATACATCCTCTGGTTAAAGTATTCCTTATGCATATGTATGATTATTTAAATAGCATAATCATAAACTCACTATATAAAATATTTATAAACATTAGTTTTGGTTATAGATTATGTTATTCTCTCTATGCTATCTATCTATATATATTATATTTATCATAGATCACTGAATTGACTTTTATCAATATAAATAGCAAAACTAATATTAAATTATATCATTAATTAAAAAACCTTAGACTTTTAATAATTCATTTTTCCTTATGTTTTACCTTTACTATTATTTTGAAATATTTATATATGCTTTGTTTCTATGTTAATTTTCAATCTATATAAAATTTATTTCCACCCATCTTTGATGTTACTAATCATAATTCCACCGACATATCAAGGATTTATATCATGTCTATCACTTGGTTGATACTCTTTCTTATATTATCCTTATTCTATTTTGTATGCTTTCAGTGTCCAACCATGCTTAGAATTATGACATGTCCTATCAATATCGTTTTGCAAAGTATTACGTCATTTTTATTTATCATGTGTACTTAATAGAATAATTATCAACAATTCGAGACCTAAAAGTTTATCGTAAATATCTATTATCCTATATGCGATTTGTTACTTCATTTAGCCATTTCATTTCATATTGTTTTAGAGGATTATTTCATATTTCTTTTCATTATTTATCATTACGGTTATAGTAACACATTATTCTCATTTCAAATCTATCATCAATTCTACCTAAATAATTAGACTTGAATTAGTATTGTAAATATTATTAACTATCATTACTTAATCATGGTTTTATACTTGGTAAAAAAATACATAAGCATAGATACAAGAATTATTTTCATAGTTTTATGCTTTCTATCTAATTGGATAAGGGGACCTCAATTTGCAAGAAAACATAAAGGATAGAACCAAAACCTTTTAACAAACGTAAATGAAAGGCCACTTTCAGTTTAATTTATTTATTTATTTAAGCATAGATCTCAGATGTATTAAACATAAATCCTAAATCATAAGATGGCAAAGGATGGTCAAAGGAAGGTGGTGAATTGTATATCTAGCGTTGTTGATATAGCTAGAGAAGGGAGAGACGGTGATGAAGACATGGACATAAAGAGGGGAGATCTGGCACGCTTTTGGAAAATGAAAAGAAGAGGCTCGTTGTATAAGTATAATTATAATTGTATTTGTTTCGGTGGAAATCGACTGAAATTAAAGGAGGATGAGGGAAATGGGATGAATTTTTTTGTTTAGTAATTTTAAATAGTGGAGAAATGGGATGAAATGGGTGGAAGTGGAGGGAAGTTGGAGCCCCTCTTTTTTTCGTCCAAAGCTAGTATTGAAAATGGAGGAAAAGAAGGAAAGTGAATTAAAATGACAAAAATATGTGATTTAAACTAAGGAAAAATAAATAAATAAAGGATATTTTAGTGTATTTATTATTTTATTTCTCTTCCTTTCTTTTATCATCCCAATCAAACCAAAAAAAAAAAAATTATCCATCCAAAAAAGAAATAATGACAATATTTTCTTTTATTTCATTTCCACTATTTTCTTTCTATTCATTTTCGTACATTTTTACTTTAAAAAAATTCCAAACACATTGTTTATCTTCTTCCTCAAAAAGTTCCTTTCTTAAGAAGTATATGATGGCATCCGCTTTACATCAAAGTGATAAATCAGCCCTTCTTTCAATTTAATTATGTTAATAGAGAAGATTCTAGGATGATAATCCATCTTTCCAAGCAATAGGGACGGCAACATTGTATACTTATAATAATAATATATTTAATGTAGTGATTTTATTATTATTATTATTATTATTATTATTATTATTATTATTATTATTACAAAGTTACTTCTAAGGTTTGGATCAATTTCGCAGCCAAGGATTAAAGTTTTTAACTTATAAGTCCTCCATTTTAATTAAATGTTATATTGATGTTTCGCATACTATATGTTGTTGTTATTAATTGTTAATTTAATGGTGTTAATATTAAATTCATGATTACATCGGTAGATTAAATTTTTGGATTAACTAGGTTAAAATAAGATTATTATGTTAGGGTTATATCCTAAAATATTCAAACTAAATATTAGTTATATTCAGCTACGCTCGAATTATATATAAGGCTCGGACAGTCTTCAAACCCAACCATTGAGGTTCTTTTACTTCATTATTTTATGTTTAAAAACTTTTGTCTTTAGTGTTCTACATGTCAAACTAATGTAGGATTTATATATGCACATCAGAAACCATCAACTTATAATTAGGACTAATTCTAATTTTATGTTTTTAAATTACAAAAAAAAAATTAAAGGGATTTTTTGATTTTCTAGAGTTTTCTCAAATATATTTTTCTATTTTGAAATTATTGAAATTAGGCTCATACGTGACATGATTATAAAAATTACGCTATTTCACATTCCTTTTTTTTTTTTTTTTTTTTGGCCACAAACGCTATTTCACGTTCAAATTGCTACGTCGCATTCAAATTGCAAAATGTTTTCTGTCTTCTTTACCTGCCCTACCTCTTTTTTTTTTTTTTCTTTCACTTTATTTTCTGCTTTCGGTTCGTTCTTATTATCTTTCGTACTGCCCTGAACCTCCCCTCCCCTCTCAATCCAGCGAATCTTACATCGATTATGGTAATTCGGTACACTTATAATACAATTATTTAATTTTCAACAGTGATTATAGAGAGTGTAGTCATTTTAAAAATTATTCATTATCTTATTTTATATTAAAATATAATTAATGATTACTAACCTAGGCCTCCAAGCAGGATGGACTAAACTTTCCGTACCCTCATTATATCTCTCTTCTCTCCTCCTAATGCCTTTCGGGTTAACTTTCTTCACTAAAGTTTTTCTCTATATTTATTTTCTAGAATCTACTTCGGATCAAGTCACCGACCTACCACATCTATCACTTTTTTGACCTATAACTTATAATTTTTTTTACATAACCTATCACACCTACCACTTTTTCCAACCTATCATACTTAATACCTTCCAAACAAACCTACAACTTTTATGCAAGATCTAACAGTAGATCTTGCATCTTTTCTAGAAATCGTTTTACACGACTTGACTCAAGTGTTTCCCTTTATTTTTTCTATCTTTCATTTTCTCTCACTTTCCTCATTCACTGTCTACCACTCAAATGTCTCTTCATTCATTTATTTCCTTTTTCTCTTTTATATTTTTTCTTTTCTTTTTGTAATTTTTATGTTTTCATTAAATTTTAATAAATAAAATATGTTTTGAACGTTCTTGTATGTTATTATCACAAAATTAAAAATCTCCTATCAACTCTTTCTTACAAATTACCATACCATAACCGCCTTTTTGACGAGTCTCAAATATATATAATATGTATCGATGTTTCTTTCTTCCTTTTTTTAAAATTTATTTAGAGTCGTAATGGTAAAAGTTGATCTCTTTCCCAGGAAAACCCCCTCTTGGAAGTTTGATATAGGAGAAAGAATTAAATAAAGGGAAAAAAAAAAGCAAAAAGGCTTCTCACACTCATTAGCAAAAGATATGAAAGGTCACAAACTCCACACATTGCTAGTATAAATGAAGGAAGCACAATGGGCGGCACCACTAACTTGCCCACCATGGAAGTCACCCTAAAGCTTTTTATAAACAAGAGAAACAATAAGGTTCTGTATGCCGAAGCAGGAAAGGAGTTCGTTGATTTCTTGGGTCATGTCTTGGTTTTGCCAGTCGGAGTTGTTGTTGGACTAGTGGAAAATGCTAGCAAAGCTAGCAGTCTTGGAGCGCTATATGAAAGTTTCAAAAACCTCGATTCCACTTACTTTAACTTTGATCGCAGCAAAGAGTTCATATTAAATGCTCCATCCGTCGATTCAAATTCTTCCTTGCTAGGTGACAGGGTTTCCTCAACATATAAAAATATGTACGTGTGCCCTCATATGAACAAGGAGGGATTTAGCAAACATTGGGGTCTGAACAGGGATATATGTCCAGGCTGTCGTAATTATTACACAGTGTCTTCGGCTACGACACCTCTTGGATCACAATTGTGGTGGGAGGGAGGATATGTTAAGGATGTTACTTCGTTTATGGTGATGGACTATTTGGCTACCATGCCTTTGTCTACCGAGGCTTGCATCGGCCTGCTTAGTTCGCTTAATCTCAATGCTGGTACGGATCTTGAGATGAAAGTAATCAATGTTGGGTTGGATCAGGTTTGTTATGACATAATATTTACTTACTTTTCTTCATTTAAGTTTTCTAATTATATTTTCATTTTGTCAACTGATCCTGAAAAGCGAAACAAAATATGGCTTCTTTTTTCACGCATATTTATTTATGCTTGTGACTAATAAGAAAAATGCCAACAGGGTCAAGGAATTTCCGTTGCCTGATTTTCTTTTGTTTGTTATATTTTATGCCAGGTCGTTAAGTTGTTGAGAGCCTCACTGCAGTCTAAGACAGTGCTAACCGATGTGTTTCTTAGGGACTAGTTAATTTTAAATAGTGCCCCGACTCATGTACTTTGCTCCCTTCCCCCATCGTTCCATGATCATGTCTTTTGTGGTGGTCACCCATTTTGCAGGCATGAGCTTTTTGGCTGTGGACTGTCTTTTTCACACCGTTGCAAATATGGGATTACTATCCTATGCACTTAGATAGTAGCCTGCAGAGGCTTACAGTGATAGTAGTATTTAAATGTCGTTTCTTGGTTTATTCGGTTGTCGGTGTTTTTTCTATAAGAATATTATGATTACTTGACCGCATGTATTATGGAAGATTCCTTGGCTCTAGGATGGTTATAATGAAACCAATCCCATTAGATCATTAAATAGTTTAGAAATATATGTTAATCTTTTATAATTAATTTAATAATAATATCATAAACGGCAATTTGCATTTTGCGCTATCACTGCGATTACCACACCTATTGGTAAGTCCAATTTCATCTCAGTTCCAAGAGCCCAAGAAGGTCCAGTACCGACGGGAAACGGAGAAGGATTAGTGGTTTTTGAAAATTCTGGTCAGCCTAAACTTTACCGTCTTGAACGTTTTTCTTTCTTCCAAAAATCCGTGTTTGAGGTGTTTTTTTTTTTTTTTTTTTTAAGGACATTGCAAATCAGATGTCTGACAGTCTAGAGCCTGCAGTAAAGAAATTAAAGGTGGAATATCCCCATCACTATAAATACTACCTATCCCCTCCTATCTGGAATGCAACTCAATCAGCAAAAGCATAAAAATAATTTATTTGTACTAACAAAATATTATAACAAAGAAAAGAAATAAATTTAAGCGATGAGTGTATATCTTAAATAATGTTATAAGATATCAAGGGACAAAATGAAAATAGTGAAACAAACTTTTTAAAAATGTGAAAAAGGTTGGGTTAGAAGAATGTATTAATTGAATTGCTTGGAAGAAGATAATATGCTTTGAAACGTGCAAATAAAAGGAGTGAGTTAATGAAATGAAATTTTTATGGAGGGAAAAAAAGGAGAGGTTTAGGCAGTTGGCAAATAAAAAGGAAAGAATTTTTAACATATGGTTGCAAGTTTTTTTTTTTTTTTTTTTTTGGCCTCTACGGTTGTGAGGCTTTTTTTTGTTTTTTTGTTTTTTTCCTATTTGCAATGCTGTGAGGTTGATTAAAATGTTGAATATGATTATAAAAATCATGCACTATTGTCATGGTCAATCCACTATATGGCCAAAAAAAATCCGCTATATGGATTAAATAATAACATATAGATACAGTTAAATATTAACATGTCAGGAGTTTTATAAAAATTACGTATTATTTTCACAAAAAATTATTGCGGTTTGTTCACTACTCATTTGGACAGTTTCCCTCCTCTACTGCTTCTTACACTTATGCACGTTTGTTGAATTAGAATGGAATAATTTGGGAATGATAAATCTATTTTTATATTTGGAAGATTATATTAAATGAAATAGCTAAGAAGTGTAATTATGGGGAATCTTCCTAGTAATAAGTGCAAAATATGAATATATAATATGATAAAAAAGTAATTACAGTATATATAATTAATAAAAGTGAAATGGAATCGTAATTCTGCTTTTTCAAAGATGAAATCGAATGCCCGTTCAAATCCGGAATCTTTAATTTTAAAGAATCAGGATTCTAGCTTTTAAAAACGCTTTCAAACATTTGGAAATAGAATAAAAGCTAGAATCATGATACTATTCTGGTCAATTCCTATGTACCAAACATGCCAATAGTAGGGAGCCTTCAACTTAAACAAATTTGAATTATATTCTTCATGACAAAGTTAAGAATAGTTTTTTTTTTTTTTCTTTTTCCTTCATTTCCAATGAAAATAGAAAAATAAATTTATTGCGATGAGTAAATGCTAAATGATAGTAGTAATCTATACTTTGTATATAATTACAATTCGGCATTTAAATTTTATCTGTATTAATCCTAATTGATCTATGTAAATATGTTTGAAACCATCCTTGCAAAAAGCGACCTTGCAGATTCTTTTTTGGGACACTACTCTTGTTTTCCATGTCTAATTTTTGAGTGACCAGACAAATGAATCTACAAATAATAAGTAAACACAATTATCTAATGTGTTTCTCGGATGTTTCAAGGAGACCTTTCGCATTTCATGCGCATTCACACTAGGAAAAAAATATATGTAGATCATAAGTCAACCTATCTTAAGTAGACCCTAGAGGGTCTACTACATGAAAAATGGTACCGCAATGATCTTATATATCGTACTGTGGTTTTTCACTTGACAAACACTTAATAGAGAATCTATCTAAGATAGATGGACCAATAGCTACCCATCTTTTGCTCCCTACTTACCAAGCTCAAATGTAGAGTTACGAAAAAATATCAAATGTGCTGACAAAGTGACCTTTGATATTTCCCAAGTCTCATTGACAGGTGAAATGAACAAACACACAAGAGTTCCTGTCATCTTCTGCCTTAACAATATATAAAACAGCAATTCTTTCTCTGATTACTTTCATACCTTCAAATTCTTTTCCTCTCAAGTGCTTTCTTTCCTCCGGCTTTCAGCTTCTACTCTTTCCGATCAATGTGTGGTAACACTTTAGATGCTGAATCTTCTAATCGACAAGAAAAATTGGAAGGTCGTATACGCAGAAGCCGACAAAAAATTCATTGATTTCTTAATGAAATTAAAAAAGGAAGAGTTTGATTGACATGTAATAAAATATTTAGGCATGTGTGTATACAAACCCACACACACGTGTATGTTTAGTTCTTTTTTTTTAACCCATCGGCCAAGCCCCATTTCTTCATGAAATTGTTAAAAGGCAGAGTTCAATTGACATGAAATAAAATATTGTGCACATTTGTCGGAGATTTGGCTTGAACTATCCCAACACTAACTACTCCAAAAAAAATAAAATAATAAAAAACTACTCAAATGGCAGTTATTATTTCTTTTTTAAAATAATGTTATTGCATATAGCCCACCTATGTGACACGTTTATCAAACATGTCTTGGAGTTTATATATATGATACGTGTTGGAGAAAAGAAAAAAAAATAAAAATAAAAATGGAATTTCTTAGTTTAGAAAATGACAGTATAAGACGATTTTGTTCAACTGCTTTTTTTTTTTTTTTTAAATGTAAATGGATTAACCTTGATTGTATGTACCGCAAAATAAATAGAATCGAAAATATTCATCTGCGTCAATTTTATGTTGTTCAATATTTATAGTTAATCTTAATCATACTAATTTTTTTTTAGTCTTATGTCTTGTTTGGTTTGTGCTTAATTCTTTATTTTAAAATTACCAGATTACACTACCAAATCTATAACTGAAAAGGAAAAAAAAGTATTTTCTAACCCAATTTTAATAGTTTGCCTATTAGAAAAACTAAACCTGAAAATATAATACAAAATCAGATAAACAGGTAGCTTCAACTTTTTTTTTTATTACTTATGTCATATGATGGTTTTATCTGTTGGTGTTCTCATTGGACTAAATGAAACCCCCAACAACACAGACACCAGTCTAGGGACACTTTACAATAGCATCAAGAACCTAGATTCCACTTACATTGTTAAGTGACACATTGTCTATGGTACCGCACTCCAATTTGGCACCATGGCTTATTTGTTCCTTTTATTTTGTGTCGCACATTCCGTTATCCTTTTGAAGGATCAAATCACTTGGTTTTGTCAGTGTGGTTAAAAAAAGGAAAAAAGAAAACAAAGAAAATTAATACGGTACATGTATATATAATTTTTGGGCCTCGATCAGTTTTCATCTCCTGTTTTCACTCTACCCAGTTTGTATTTGGGCATTGTTTAGTGGTATGTTTTGCATAGATCTAAAATTCATTATCCTCAATACACTTTAAAATTTTTGAATAAGGTCAATTAAACCTGATTCTTCTGTTGAGAAACCAATACTTGTATCATAGCAATCTAATTAATTTTGAAAGTTCTTTTTTTCCTTACTGTTACAAGGTGAGTCAATATAATTGTTAGAATAAATTTGTTATAGTCATTGTCTGTTTAATATAGTTTCACAGAATAATATTTTAATCAATTTTTATTTTTTGTTTTTTAAGATTTAAAGGAGACTTATTATAAATTTTTTATGGTTTTCTCCTTGAATTACGGTGCTTCCCCTTTAAATATGTTACTAATAACATATATAACATCAAATTCAAACCCTTGTATCCGGTTTCCCAAGTGTTTTTAGCGCTCTAAACTGAAAAAAAAAAAAGAAAAAAGAAATGTGATTCTTCTACTATCTTCTCGAAGTGATGAGTTCCAATAGCTATGTAAATAAATTGAAAATTAGCAATTGTACACCATGTGCAGAATTTAAATATAAAGACGAAATGGATTTTCCATGGCAATATACGACTTGGAGTTAAGTACATGATCATGAATTAAAAAGAAGAGATAGTGTTACAAATCGTATCTACTTTGATAAAATATACAACTAGATACCTAAGCATTAGAAATGGTAAATTTAGTATTCAAGTTTTGAAATTGATCAATTTATTTTTTAAATAAACTTGATGGGGGTACTGTTAGCATTCACAAAAAGTATTTTTTTTTTAAGTATTATGCAATTGATCAATTTTAAACTCCAGATACCTAATTATATAATTTGTCAAGTTTAGGTACTATTTGTTATTCTAAAAAGAAATACATAGAATTATACCTAGTTGCATCGTCTAAGCACCCATATCGTGTTTCATGCTATTAGTGGACGATGGTGGTGGTTTTAATTATCATTATCTATATTAAGCAATTTTTATTATCTATTTCAAATACTTCAATCATCAATGACCGCAAAGAGAAATATCACTCGCCAAATGTAAAGATTAAGGAAACCATTTAACCTTTTGATATCTAATGAAATCAAAGTGGATGGAGATTTATTTCTGAGTTTATGTGTAAATAATATAATTTTCATCTTAAAATCAACAAGCTATCTCAAAATAAAACTAGACCTATCCCACAAGATCTTTGTTGTCGTGGGTCTTTTGGGTATATTATCGGGCTTTCCTTGAAGTCTCACTCCATTGTTAACCTTATGGATATCCAAAAGATTTTAAGTATCCACCTAAAATATCATGTGTCTTTTGATAATATCATTAGTCCATTTATATATCATGTATACTCTGAACTCCTACTATATTATATTAATTAGGGATGGCAAAAAAAAAAAAAAAAAAAAAAAAAAAACAGAACCAAGAATTGAACAGAACATAGCCAAAACTTCATTTTTTTTTTAATTTGGTTTGGTTTGCAGTTTGATTCGATTCTCAATTCGATTCAAAGTTGCGAACCAAAACACACTGTTTTATTTAAGAAATATCATCATGGACCAGGCTAGTAGTCGACAGCCTTGTAAAATACCCAACCTAAGTAAAGTTTAAGACACTCCCTATCCCATACATACTCCCACTTCCAAACCCCAATACAGTACCGCTATCTAATATTCATTCCGCCCCTTTCTTCTTTTTAAGTTCTAATTTATATTGTGCTAGCACCAATCATTCTCCTTCTCCCAATTGCGGTCTCATCGTCCTCCATCTCCAAGTCCTCATCCCTCAATCCCCTCTGTCTTTAGCCTAGTCGCCACCTCCATCTCCAATAACTCTATTGGCCTTCGTCGCAGTATCATCCCTCTACTACTGTCATGACTCGTGAGTCGCTACCACAAAACAGACCCGAGCTTCCAGTTCCAGCAATATAAAAGCCTATATTGGAAATTGCTTGGTACTAGAAATATTTCTATCCTTTTACTCATAGTTTTTTTCCCTTTTACATTTCTAAAATCTAAACTTTTTCAATCCTGCTACTATTGTCGACTGTCGTGACTCATGGACTACAGATTATTACACATATAGAAGTTGGCTGATGGATGTAAGGTTTAGTACCAAAATTTAAAAAAAAAAAAAAAAACAAAAAATAGCTAAAGGGATGTTATGAGATTGGCATGAATGGTAGCTTCTAGAAAAACTTGGATTGCTTTTAGCGAATTTTTATCTAAGAGTATGGATGGAATGGAAAATGAAGTCTTCGTGCTTTTTCTTTTAATCGATTATTGGTGGTAATTTGTGACAATCGGCTTCGGAGAGTGAGGGATGCTTAATCTCAAACTTGTCAGCAGGTTTGCTTCTTATGGTTTTCTATTATTTACTACTTTTGGTCTAGTTGGATTGACATAGGGAGGAAAATTTGTAAAATTTCTACATCTGATAAATTTCACAGAGATTCCAACATTATTTACTTATTGTTAGATGAATCAGATGGGAAATTGAAGTTAGCAGGGTGGATGACTGAACTCGATGATAATAGAACATAGCTTGGTGATGGTGTTGATTAATCTGGTCATCTTAAGCAACCAATGTCTCTGGTATCTTCTAATGGATGAAAGGGCCAAATTTGAAATTAGCATTTCCTTAATAAATTTTCTAGTTTTTGTTTATTTGGTTGTGTTGGATCTTAGGTTATGCAGCTTTAATAACATTGTTTGATACTGTAATTGTATCTATTCATTTCTTTAACCTGTCAGTTGTTACCCATGGTTCAGCTATGTCTGAGCATCACCTCAAATGTGCTTTACTCCAAGAGAATCATCAAACATTTATTTCTGGTTTTTGAAGCCATTGCATATCTTGTATATGCTTTCATTTGGACAAGCCTATGCTCTGTACATGAAATTAAAGTTTTGATTATTATTTCCTACATTTGTTGTCCTACGTTTTCTATTGCTATTGATAGATCAAAGTTGTATGCAATTCAAGGAAAACCGATTTTAAATAAGGACCCTAGAACTTACCTTGTAAAAGCCAATTCTAAATTTTGCAAATAGGAAGAGTGTCTAAAACCATTTTTTAATTTAATAAAAGAATATTAAGGATGATTCCTTGTGATAGGAACCTACAAATGCTGAAAATCCTATTTTAAAGAAAAAATAGGTTTATTAATAGATATTATCTATTTATTAATTATATATGTATGTATTTCAGCCATTATCAGCAATTAAGAAGATATGCAAGTTGATAGTGTCTTGTTAACTTCATCATCTAATTTTTGTTTAAAATCTTTTCAAGGGTTTGACTATTTTTGTTATAATTCTTCTTTTCATTGATACAATCTGGACTAATAAAACTTTATACAATATTGATTCTCCAATGATGATTACTAGAGGATGTTATCCAACTCTAGAAAGTAGAAATACTTAGATCCTTTGGTCATGCTTGTCCTACAAACCAACACACAAGACATATTCATTAAATTCATCCCTACCCTATTCGTTTGCTTTTCAGATGTCTTCAACTGATGTGCAAAGTATGAGTAAAGCATTAAATGTGGATGTCTCCAAGTGTAATCTAATGGATGTGAATGCTTCTAAGGAAAAAGTCAATATAGATGAACACGTTGGCGAAGATTGTCAAAATGGTAGTAGCGGTAGTCTACCTACTTCAGGTACAACATCTAAACCCCTTCCTGTTCCCTCTACATCAACTTATAACAAAAGATAAAGGTCTAAAGTTTGGGAACATATGACATCAGAGTAAGATGAAAATGGAAACAAAGAGGCAAGATGCAATTATTGTCATTGAACTTTTAAGTATACTAGTGGGAATGGAACTAGTGCATTACATACACATTTAAATAGATGTAAACAATTTGTTAGCAAAGAGACGATGAGTTAGCAAAAAACTCTCACTCAGTATATTTGAAAATAAGTAGCTTTCCATGCAAGTAGTTACAATTTTGATGAGAGTCAATGTAGGAGAGAGCTTGCTAGAATGTTTATAGTAACCGACTTGCTATTTAAATTTGTCAAAAATGTTGCTTGTGTCAATTTTTCCAATGTACTGCAACCTAA
This sequence comes from Combretum micranthum, assembly GCA_024138025.1. Lineage (NCBI taxonomy): Eukaryota > Viridiplantae > Streptophyta > Magnoliopsida > Myrtales > Combretaceae > Combretum > Combretum micranthum. Next base: position 64,403 of record JAMXBD010000543.1, on the reverse strand, counting down.
GTTTTTAGTTCCATCTCGTAAAACTTTAAGACATGATTGTGTAGAGTTATACAATGAGGAGAGGGAGAAACTAAGGCAACTTTTTTTTTTTTTCTAAATTTAATGGTAAGGTATGTTTGACTACAGACTCCTTGTCATCTTGCCAAAATTTATCTTATATGTGCTTAACATGTCACTTCATTGATGATGATTGGAAATTGCAAAAACAGATTTTGAATTTTTGTCAAATTTCTAGTCACTCTCTTGAGGCAATTGACAGTGCTGTGGAGGCATGTTTGAAGGGCTAAGGTATAACTATCACGACTCCAAATGGGGGCATAACAGGATTTATCTAAAACCATCATATCACGTGTGCACGCGTAGCATGAAAGCAGTCTTGTATGTCAGAGTATACAATACTCTTATTTATAAAAGTTTATCATACAAATGATATAATATATTACAATATTTCAACTATGGAATCCAATTTTCCAATTTCCACCAAGATCGCAGAGAATCGGTATCCCCCACCAAATAGTGAAATGGGGTTTCATACTACAACTTACAAATTTCAACAACATAAAATTTTACATTCTAAGTTTACAATATCCTATATCTCTATCTTCAATAGAGTTTGTTGGAGAAGCTCTCTTCACACATTCCTAGCCTAGTCCCAACTAGTAATAATCCTGCACAAAAACTGTTGAGGGGTGAGCGAATCACGGGCTCAGTGAGTTCATTCCTCACTATTACCGGTCACGCAAGTTATCAAACATTAATTATATATTCATGCAAATCTATCTACACACAATATGAATGCATACGTGATGAATGCAAGCAACACATCTATGGAGGTCCGGAACCATAGACGATGTAGATTTACCTGTCTACATTTCAGTTGTCTCCCATACTTACCCGCATGGGGCACCTCGCCTTATCCGTACGAGGCTGCCTGTTGGTAGCATCTATCCAGACTCACCCAATGCTTAACCGCCATTGGTAACAACAAATATTCCCTAACATGTTCACGTGATTTACGCTGGTTAATATTTAAATATATATAATGCCAATTTAATGGCAATTCTTACAATCCATCACCAATCTATGGTGAATCACGCAAGTAGACCCCGACTCGGGTAACATCTACTGCCAAATATGAACCATCACCTATTAAAGGTGAATCCGGCGGATAGACCCCAACTCAGGTAACATCTATCGCCACGTGACCAGTGGACCCCGACTCAGGCAACATCCACTGTCACAACAATACTTAGAAATGTCCCATGTTTATCTCATAAACTCTTTTAGCATAAATACTTCCTTTTCAAAGGATATAAAGGCAACCTGGAATATTCTAAGGCAGATTTCTTTAAGAATACATTTCAAAATACTTTTGATTTCAAATTCGGGACATTTCCTACAAGGGGATCAAGCACATGCGACAAGTATATCCAATTAGTTTAGTCAAATTATTATCTTTATTCATTTATTCAGGTGATCATGCAGATGATAACACTCACATCAATCAGTCATTCCATTCGAACAATACAATCAACATAACAACAAACAGTAGCAATCACAAGCAAATAGTAGATCATCAGAATTCCCTCACCTGTGGTCCTCGCTAAATTGTTGTATAAGCTATTTGCAGTTCGGAATTGATCTATTTTCCTATAAAAGGAAATAACAGAGATTTATTATTAGACTATTTCTGTAAGAGAAGTCTTCCTATAATTTAAAGGTGTTGATCTCTATCGTCGGATATTAAACTAAATCCGTCATATTAATTATTGTATCGTTAAACAATTTAATTGAATCCTCGTAGGTGTCTAATTATTCCATATCGGTATTTGATACAGTTTTTATTAAGGTTTTAATCCCTATAGTAGAGAATATTTTTCTGTATTTTGTTTCTCTTGATATCTATATTTTTAGTTAAGGAGTTTGTCTTTTCCTTAAGTTCTACTGCATTTCGTAGAAGATTTTTATTTAATAATTCTTTGCCTGTCAACCTTATCTGTCTCTTAAGTTAGTAGTTTTATTTATTTAAGGGTATATTCTAGTATCTATATCTTTCAAAAGTTATAAAAATTGTATGTCTATGGAGTTTAGATATATCAAATTTTTATTATACTTTAGTTTTATTTTTATTGCAAAACAAGCTAAGTTTGATACTATAATATTATCAGTAATATTAGTATTGAAAAATCAATATCAATATTAGTGATAATTACAAGTATAAGAACAATAACAATTTCCATACTATTAGTAAATAATAATATTAGTGACAAAAATAATAATAGTATTGATGATAATATAAATATAGTGACATTAACATAAGAATAACAGCATTAATAATCATAATGACTTGTGATGAAAATATCAATAATACTGAATACTATATTCAATAGTAATAATAATAGTAGTAATCATAATCATACTTATAGGGATAACAGTAACATTGATGTTGTTTTATTAAGAGTGTATATTCAATGATTCTCTAGTTTGTGATTTCTTATTCGTTTTAAATCCGATTTCGTTGTATAAATAGTCGATTTGGTAGTACTCGAAGAGTACTTTCTAGTAGTGAAATTATTTTTAAGAAAAGACATTTGTACAATTTTTAAATTTATGGAATACATGCATAGATTTCAAGTGAATCCTAACATTTGTAGTCAAAACTTGTTTTGATCATATCTAACTCATTTCTAGTACATTTTTGACGAATAAATAGTCGTTTTCATAGTATTTTCCGAGTACAATCCATTAATGGTGTTAGTTTTATCAAACAAAGTCATTAAGGGAATGAAAAAGGCAAGAAGAGTCTGCTCTGTTCGTACAAGTCTAGCAGCGGTGATCCCGTTTTTGTTTTGTTAATATCTAATTCGTTTCTTATCCGTTTTTAACAAATAAATGGTCGATTTCATAGGATTTTTTGTGTTCTTTCCATTGGTGGAGTCGGTTTTGGCTTATACTAAACACATCAATAAAATTTATTCACTCTTTCCAACGAGTTTCATGAGTTATTTAAAGTTTATTTAGTTTTGTTGTAGTTCAAGTATGGTTTTGGTTTTTCCTTTATTGGATTTGAATTTCTATACTTAAAAATCTTCAAGTTCATGTGTTTATATCCTAAATAGTCTAGATGACATAAATATACTATTAGACTAATCTTGATAAATTTGTAAGACAAATTCCTATAAATCAACATAACGAACATTTGAATTTAATGTAATTCTTACCTTGATTGGATGATAGAACGAACTTAGCTCTTCATTCTTGATGAAATTAATGATCTAAAGAGAAAGGTTAGAAAGTGAGTAACTAAGGAAAAGCTAATCTAGCTAAACTAACATATATATCTTATTTGATTTTCTTACCTTGTTGAATCTAGATTCCAACTTGGATCTATGATAAACCAAGGTTATTTAATTTGGTTTTGATGTTGTTTAAGGAAGGGGTTTGGTGTCCTTAAAGTGTTTGATATTTAGATAAAAGATAGGAAGGAAAAACAAGGGTTTTCTACTTGGTTTTAGGTCTCTTCAAAGCTATCCAAATGAGGGAAACACTAAGGAGAAAGGGCTGTTTGAATTTTCACTTGTAGCCATATTTTTATAGTGGATTTGTGGGAGTTGAGAGCTAAATTTGTGGCTAACTCAAACCTTTATATATGTACTAATGTTAGGTTAGAGTTAGGACAGAAAAGAAGGCATTTTGGACTTGGAAAAATAGGAATTTCATGCGAATTTGAGGATGATTTTTGATGAATTTGTATTGAATTTGTGACTGATTGCAAGGAGCTTTAATTGTGTCTGTTTGCTAGCTATTTAATGTTATTTATATGTGTAAATTAGGGGCTCAAGCTGTACAAAATCGGATCAAAATCGGGCCAAAATCCAAGGTTGAAAGTTGAAGTTTCTGCTGTAGTTTCCTTGGTTGAATCCTCCTGCTGCAGCTGCTGGTTTAGGATTTTCTAGACGGATTTGGAGTTGTTTTGGTTGCATATTGGAGTTGGAATTCTTAGCATTGAATGTTGATCTCATGTGGAGTGTTGTGGTTGGTTTGGATGTTATTTTCGTGTTGAAAACTTAACTCAAATGTGAACATATTTCTTGTTGTTTTCTTTTTTTTTTTTTTTTTTTACAGCTGCTGTTTTGATGAATTTCAAAGCCATTTGGTGTTGATTTGGTTGTTTATTTGAGTGAAAAATTCTTAGTATTTTAATGTTGATCTGATGTGGATTGTTTTAATTGGATTTTATGTCTTTTTCCAGTTGAACTTTGGGTGTAAGAAATAGATCAAGCTGAACGGATTTCCATTGCTGCAACCGGGAACCAACTTCTGTTGATGCTCTGTTTTTAGATGCTCTGTTTTCATCTAAGCATTGACGTGTGTGGAAGCCAGCTGTTTGCTCGGGCGTGTGGGCTGCTACTACTGTACGTGTTCCATGCGCTGCAACGTGGAGATGCTGCTTACTCGAGGTGCCGACCTGCTGCTGCTTGCATGTGTGTGGAGATGTGCGTGGAAACTCTGCCTCTGTTTCAGCGGGCTACGTGGACTTCGGCTGGATTTGGCTATCGAACGTGATCCGGTGCTGCGCGTGAAGACTCTGCTGCTGCTCGTCATCTCCTGCTGCTGCTGTTCATGGACGATATCTTGCGCGTGGAGATAGCAGTAGCGGTCCTCTTGTTCAGCATCCGTGATTGACATGTTCTGTTCGTGGCATCACCCGCAGTGCGTGGAACAAAATTCTACACCGGTCCTCTATTTCTTGCCGAAGACTTCTGCTTGGTTCACTGGTGGAGTCTCCAACAACGTATTGGATTTACAACACATACTATATATATATATATATATATATATATAGATTCTCCTCTGTCCGTGATTTCAATTCCACGAATTGCTTTCTTTCTTATAAACATATATATATACTAAAATGTTTTATCAAATATTAGTTTATACTATTTTAACAAATATTAGTTTATAACGTATGTTTATTTTGGTTAAATAAAGGTTTTATCGAATTAGAGTTTTCCAATGTTACTACAAAACTCTAATTTGTTTATACGTACAAATTTTTAGTTTCGAGTTTACATGATTTATTAATTTTTTAGTATTTTAACTTACGTGATTAAATTTTTCAAGTTCAATAAATCGAATTAGGAACCTAGTCTTAACGAATTCAGAATTTTCTAACAAGTATAATAGCGGGTTTGAAATTTTTATTTTTAGATCTAGATTAATATTTATTGATCTGTATTGGTATATATTGTGTATATATAATCTTAATATTTCCTCTTTGAGTTATTTTTCTATACCGATAAGCTTTATTATTAAACTGTATATTATCGGTTTTGAAATTTGGAGTTACTTCTAATTATATCGTGAATTATCAATTCAAGATACGAAATCTCGTTTTTGGTATCTATTAAGGTTAAGAAAATTTTTATTCGGGTTTTCAAACTATGAATGAGTTTATTATAACCCATAGGTTTATTTTAAGATTTTTGTTGAATCATATATTTTATATTAGTTTCACATTTGCCAATTTGTTCATTTTCTAATTATTTAAAGTTTACATTGGCAATTCGGGATTTTAATTTCTAAATTCTCTAAATCTTTTAATTAGAATATTAGTGTATATTTATTTCAGATCTAGATTCTTAGATATTAATCTATTTGTGATCTTATTGTATCTTTTGTAATTCTAGTGATTTGTCTTTAGTTTATATTTTTATATCTTGCAAGTCCTGAAAATTAATCGTCTTTTATTGGATTATTGATCATTTTATCAAATATCATGTTTTACTTTATAGGAGTTATTCATACTAATTTGTTGATAGCAAGAAATTTTTATTTAGGGCTACTTAATAATGTTAACAGACTTTGAACACCATTATTTAACAAGCGTAGGATTTATTTTCTAAGTACTGAACTTAAGGAAAAAGAATTCAGTAACTTTATATTAACGATTGGTTTATCATCATTTTAAATTATTTAAGATCATAGAAATTACAGTTTTGTATTTCGAAATATTTTATTGGTAGAGATTCTAATTAGGGATGTAACCGGGGCGGGTTTGGGATGGGTCATATAAGACCCAAACCTGCCCCGCTTCCCAATAGGGTTTCCCAAACCCGCCCCGCGACCCTACAGGGTTTTTTATTCAATACCCAAACCCGCCCCTGTAGGGTTTTGGCCCTGACCCGCCCCGCTCCGCGACCTGCTTAATTTTTTTTTCCTCTTCTCATCACTTAATTAAATTACAAAATTTAACAATAATGTATATTGTTTGACCTATCCAGGTGTTCATTGAAGCTGTGGAAAATCACATGCCACAAGTTATTGTAATTAATGAAATCAGCACAAAATTTGAAGCAATGGCAGCAAGCACAATTGCACAGCGTGGGATCCAGTTAGCTACCACTGCTCATGGTATTGCTATAGAGAATCTGATAATGAACCCTGCTTTGGAGATGCTTGTTAGAGGGATACAAGTATAAGACAATCTAAAATGAATTTAACTTAGCATCTACGGCCACCACATATGGTTTTTAGCTGGGAGCCTTTTGATTCGATTCATAGCAATTAATTTCATTCCAAAACTAATATTCCATTATCTGATCTCTAGAGTGTGACTCTTGGTGATGAAGAGGCTAGCAGGAGAGGTGTCCAAAAGACCGTGCCGAAGAGGAAAGTACCCTTAACATTTAGCTGTGGTGTTGAGATAGTTTCAAAAACTGAGCTGCAAGTTCATCATAGCTTAGAAGCAACAGTCGATAATTATGAACCATCCGATAATAAACATAAACTCCAAGCTCAATCCACCATACCAACTAAAATAAACAATGCATCAACATCACCAGATCAACCAAAATAAATTAATAGCATAATTATGAAGTCATCATCAATCATTATCTTCACTTGTCATCTTCATTGTTGTATTCCACTTCTTCACCCTCTTCTTCAGATTCTTCAAATTCAAGTATCTCTAAACCTACAAAATTAAAAGACATATATTAGAAAAATGCATGGTAAAAAGAACTTTCAACAATAAATTAAACAATCTCATACCAATTCCAGAATTTAACAGCCAACTTTGAGTACACATCAATGCTTCTATTGTATCTGGATTGAGCCGGCTCCTATGGGAGCTAATTATCCGTCCACCAGTACTAAAAGCAGATTCAGAAGCAACTGTCGTCACTGGAATAGCCAACAAATCTTTAGCTATTTCTTGTAATGTAGGATATTTCATTCCATACATTTTCCACCAACCAAGAATATCAAATTCAGAATTTGCTATCCAGGGAATTGCAGGCTCTTCTAAATAATGGTCCAACTCAGACTTCACATGAACTTGAATATCATCTTTGCTAGAAGTTATCAAATATTGTTCAAATTCATCTGTCTCCACCATATGATCACATGATAATGCAATACCAGTATTACTGCCACCTCCTAAAGGAATTGAAGAAGAACCACTAGATAGAGCACGGCGAGACTTAGGCTTAGATTGATATTCTTGAATCAATTCATAACAAGTGTTTTTAACATTTTGCAACTCTATAGTAGCATTCTCTCCATACACAGTTTGAAACACGAACTCTACACCCTTAATCTTAGAGCGTGGATCCAATACAGTACAGACAGCCATGACAGTGTGCACATCTCCCCAATACTTTTCAAACTTTTCAAACATTTTCACAGCCATTGCATTAATATTCAAGTCCAAAGAATTCTTCCATGTAATCAATGCTTTCCTAATTGCAAATACTTTACCAAAAAAATAGTTTGCAGTGGGATATCGAGTGCCAGAGAAAAGGTTAGTTACCTCATAAAAAATAGATAACTTATTGCAAATCTCCCCAGCCATGTCCCAATCATCATCTGAAGGAAGGCATTTGTAGTGTCTATCCATTAACTGAACCCTATAGAAAACCTCTTTGTATCCAATTGCAGTGACAAGCATGTCATAAGTAGAGTTCCATCTTGTTTTGCAATCCAAACAAAGTTTCCTACTATATGGAACATCAAGCTGCTTGCATGCTTCAGCAAATTTCTCAACCCTTGATGGTGTTGCTGACCAAAATTGAACACTGTCACGAATCTTCTCTATTGAATTTTCTATCACGGCCACACCATCCCTTACAATCAAGTTCAAAATATGTGCACAACAACGCATGTGCATTATCTTGCCACGAAGAATCAGATCATCTTTTCTTAACTTCAATATTAAGTTTGCAATCATTGCATCATTTGTTGAACAATTGTCCACAGTGATTGTTGAGATTTTTCTATCCAAATTCCACTTCATTAGTGAATCGAATAAGCACTGACATAGAGCTTCGTTTGTGTGCGGAGCGGGCACATATATAAAACTGCATAAAGAAAGGTAAATAAGATAAAAAAAAAAGGACTAGAATTTTCTATTAAATAAAATAGAGATACATTGTTAAAGAAACTTACTTCAAAATTCGACTGTGGAGCTTCCAACTACTGTCAATGAAGTGAGCTGTAATGGTCATATATCCCTTCTTTTGATTTGAAGTCCACATATCAGTTGTTACAGCCACCCGGGAATTAAGCCCTTTAAGCATCAACATCAAGTTGTCCTTTTGCTCATTGTACATCTTCAAGATATCCTTCTTTATTGTTGTACGACTCACATGCTACAAGAGGTTGTATACTGTGCACATACTCTCTAAAGTACTTGTGTTCAACAATTGAAATGGGATACTCGTGCACAACAATAGCCTTTGCAAGCTTTTTCCTAGCAATGTGTTCATCAAAGGTCCAATTTTTCACTGTCACACTACTTTCACCCTCGCTTTGCTTTTGCTCCATAGTTAGAAGACATTGTCTTATATCCTGTTGAGTTTTTCTCTTTGTGCACCTCAACAAATGATTATGTAAGTGCTTTGTACCATTTTTGCTTTCTGCTTTCAACTTTCTCTCACAATGGTTACAAATAGCAAATTCCTCCCCATTAATTGTTTTCTTAACCATCTCATTCCACACAGTAGAAGTCCGCTTACGCTTGTTAGGATTGTCCGATTCATATGTTGTGCTTGCTATACGAGAACCCAAAGTAGATGTTGGTTTTCTTGTAGTAAGTGCTGGAGAAGGACTATCAACATCGTGAAAGTCATGGAAGTTTTTCTCCATATTTATCTCATATCCATCCATTTTTTATTAATGAATCAATCACCACCTGAAATGAAATATCAGTTAAAAAAGCAATTCACGATAGTGTAAGGAGAATCCATTTTTTAAGCAAGTGAATTATCAACCTACACAATGAGTGCTTTTTGTTTCCCCAGAAGCGACAACAAGTTTCGAAGAAAGATTATGTTGAGGAATTAATACATGGATCAATTATGCTGTGTACATGGATTCCAGCAGACAGGGTCCCGTGTTGCAAGTAATAAATTCCATAGCCGTTTTTAGTTAAAAAGAAGGAGAAGGGGAAAAAATAGTGCATTTTGATTTGGAAAACTTTGTTAGGTCTCATAAAATTTAGATTAGACCCATTCGATCAACCAACTCTTTTGGATTTGCTATTGAGGAGGGTGGAATGGATAAAACTGAAATAGATTTCATTGTCCAGTTAAATAGATCCAGCCAGCCAAATTAACCAACGTCTAACAACATTATTCAATTATAAAATTTTAGTTCAACTACTTGGCTAATAATGTCACCATTTCATAACCTCGGCATTCCTTAACCAGTAAATCAATAGGATCAAATTAATTTTTTTTTTTTTTTTTACTAATAAGTTATACCGTTCATTGTAGTATATTGAAAAATCCTTGAGGCTTACCACAATCTCAACTTACATTACATTTCACGAAAACTTATTGAGAAATAAACTTCTTAGAATTACCGAAACAAATTCCAGCCTTATGCATGAACCCATAATTTATACTATCCCAACCCATCTTTAAATTTTCATGGTATTTGAAGCTTGGGAGGGAGGGGAGAAGGAGTTGTGCGTGTGTGTACCATTTTTTGGATTTATTAATCACTATTAACTTAATGTTTAAGTGTGTGGTTGTAGTGTAAAAAAAAGTTGGTGACGATTTTATAATGAGAGTTATATAAAAATCAAAGTTATTAATTTCATGTCTAACAACGACATAAAATTTATAATTTCATCTATCATCAACAAATATACCGTTTTTTAGTTATTATCATTAAGCATTCCAATTCATCTGTCAATGAGCATATGGAAAAAAAAATAATCTACAGTATTTCAATAGATAGTAGTATCTTTTTCTGAGGCTATGGACCTATTACAAGTTGCTCTATTGCCCTTCAAATAAAAGGAAGTGAGAGCTTATGACTTGTGCAAGCATGGAGATAGGTATTTAAACAAATGAAAAACATATTGTACGAAAATAAAAGATCATACACACAACATATTGTAAAGAATTTTCTTAGAAGTGTATCCTTGAGCACTTATTAAGACCATCTATTAGAATAATTAATATATGAGTTTACATTGTGGTCTCGTCTTGTACACTACTCTCTCCTGTCTTGTTCATCTAAGAAAAAGGTAATTTACTCATTTACCAGATATGAATCTATGGCTTTTCCCAACTCAAACAAAGTAAATACAACATGATGCTAAGGATATACAACCATCTCCTAACAGATAACATACAGAATAAGCTTTTCTTGTACAGAATAAACTTTTGATTTGTGTTTGGGAATTTAAATAAAGGAAACTTAAGGAAATGGAAAGATATGGTGTTATCACTTTTGCTTGATTGCTTTTGCAAAAAGGAAATGATGATAAATGAAATTTGTTTCTAATTAATAAATTTAAAGGCGAATAGTGTTATGAGGGATATAATTTTATGATTGTCATTTCATTTTTATTAATTTTAATTTCATCCATTGCTCTTGAATAAAATGAAAAAGAAGCGGAACATATAATTGGGGCTGCCCTGCTCGTTGATTCTCCAAATTCGCTTACCATCTCTTAATCCAGATCAATAAACTCAAACATCTTAGACCCCTCATTCATCAAGCTAATTATTCAAACCCATAATCCGGCAGGTCCCGGCCGATTTCTAGCCGGTTCAGTCCCGCGCCACCGTCACTCCCGAAACTAACTATACTATCAAGAACTGCATTGTTATTTTCAAATTCACAATATATCTACAATACTTAGAAGTTCACGGTAAAATTGTCAATAAATAACAAGTCTAAATAGGTGGACACATTCCTCTGTGACTGCTGGTGAAAAAATGAGAACTTTAGACAAGTATATAGGTTATGGGAAGAGACTTTCCGTTAAGCGTCAAAATGTTCAGAATCTTTTCGGAAGGTGTAGCTCGTTAATTATACCAAACAAAAGCTACAATAATTAGGTACGGAAGGCCGTAGACCGTCATAGAGAAGAAACCAAAATTGCCAAAAAAAATTGTCTATATTACACGATCGATAGCAGAGATAGAATGATTCGCACACGAGAGCAGAAATCAAGAGCAATAAATTGATTAACATTATGATAAAACAAACTTGGAAGCCTTAAGCCTTAAGAAGTAACCTGTCCAGTGGCAGATCCTGCAAAGTACACCAAACAAGCACTAGGGTTAGGATTCGAAGAAATTAGGAGAAATCGAATGAGGAAGAGAATGAAACAAAGATATTAGGTAAAAGTCAAGAGAAATCAGATTGCAAGTGAGAGAGAACCTGGCAGAGTCGGAGTTAGGGTTAGGTTTGGGCCTTAGGGTTCAAAAATGCCGATAGTGAGACTATGAGAGGGAGTGGAGTGGAGTTCCAATCTATACAGTCAACATATCAATGTGAAAAAACCCTAAAAAACAACGTAACTCGTAAGATAAAATCAAATCCCTTTTTTAAAATTATTTATATTATGACTGGTTTGGGTTACCAGTCGGGTTTTTTTAATGATCCGAACCTGCCCCGAAACCCTATAGGGTCAGAAAGATATTTTCCAAACCCGTCCTGCGACCCTATAGGGTTTTTAACGGTTCGGGCGGGGCGGGTACCCTATAATGACCCGCCCCGGTTGCATCCCTAATTCTAATCTTTCTAACTATAATCAAATTCATTCATACTTTGACATTTTCAAATCGAGAAAAATTTGGAGTGATTTTTACCACTTGTTCCAAATATTCTATATAATTCCATATTACATTTGTAGTATTTATTATAATTAGGTTACGTAAAATTAAGGGGATTACAATAACAAAGGTTCTTACAATTACTATTGATAATGCAAGTTCCAATGAACTTTATATTTAATATTTAAAAAAGATATTGCAATCTGAAGGAACACTTATGTTGAAAGGAGAGTATCTCCATATGAGATGTTATGCACATATTTTATGTTTGATTATGAAGGAAGGTTTGAAAGATATGGATGATTCCATATTTAGAACTCGATCTGCTGTTAGATATGTTAGGTCTTCTCCATCAAGATTGACGAGCTTCAAAAGTTATGCGACACAAGAAAATATAGGGATTAAGGCATTGTTATCTTTAGATGTTGAAACTAGATGGAATTCAACATATACAATGTTGGAGTCGGTTGTGAAATTTCATAAAGCATTTGAGTTGTTAGAGATGAAGGATGAGAAGTTTAAGGCAAACTTATTTGCAATGATTTTCATCATGGCTTTAATCACGGGCATGATAGATCCCTTATTTTGTTCACAAAAAAATAATACTAAAATAAAATGACATATAATATACTATAATATAATAATAAAATTAACTAATATACATATATGTGTGTGAGAATGTTACATTGAGTCTTAAATTATGAATATGATAAAGTACATGGTAATTGAACTTGACTGAGTAAATAGTTAACCATAAAAAGATAAATATGTTTATAATCATATCTCATTTGAAGTATTTCCTTTATAATTAAGTAAATACTTAAGCATAAAAAGATAAGTATGTTTATGATTGGATCTCATTTGAAGTATTTCCTTTATAATAAATCCTCCTACTTGATTGATTTGTCTTCTAATTAACTTCAAGATACATCAAGTGTCTAATGAGGTATGCAATGACGTGAATAATGTATGCTAGGATAGGCATCTAAAATCAACTAATATTTAAAGACAAACTTATAACTGATTAATGCTTGTGCTTGTGTTGTTTAATCCGGTCTGAGGAGCGACAATCTTGCTAGACTATGTTAGCATGGTAGTTGGGCACTTAGGTCAGCCTTTTTATCATAATACAATGATAATTCATGGTTAGCTCATTAGATAGCTGGTAGGATAAATGGTATCGGTGTTATATTTACTTATGCTTAATGAGAAGTAATTTGATTTAATTCACATTTGTGGGACTGGTTGAACTAAGTGATATTATGAATTAAGATAAGTAGAGTTGAGTAATAACTATGAACCCTAGAGAAATCTACTTTTCCTTTTCTAGTATATCATATAGGAGATATAAGTATTCGAGTTGCTTATATCAACTTCCTAAGTAGTTGCCATTATTTAGGTTCCTCATATTCCCAAAGACTTATTATCAAAGTGTGAGTGCTCTAATATTGTTTTGTTATACTTCAAATCAAAGATATAATTAATTGATTGTTGCATTGAATTAGACTAAGAGCGTGTGTTCATCATGCTTGTGAATGTGTTACTGTGGTATTAGGCTTCGGCTCACATTTGTTCTTTTATAGGTATTGAAGATAAAGATGATGATTCTTATGATTATATGAGGTATGCCACAAGCTTTGGAGAGTTTCTAGATGATTTAGATGACTAAGATCCTTGGATATGGTGCTTATGTTTTGATAAAACTTTTTTTTTTTTTGTTTTTGAACTTGTAAATTTGAATGAAGGCCCACCTAAAGCTTATAGTTTGTAAGCCTGAAATACTAACTTATGTTATATTTTGAGAAACTATGTACATAATGTTTTAAAGTACCTAGAATGGGTACTAAGATATATCTATGTATGGTGTTCCACTCATAAGAGTAGTGTTTCACTACAAGAAATTTAGGCTTTAGAGACGAAAAGTTTATCTATAAACTTAAATTTATGTCACAAAAACCATGGTCGCTAATTCTATTTATAAAAATATAACTTGTCTTACTCATTTTCCATCGTAGAATTTTTGTCTTGAAAGGCCAGTTTTCTTGTAGTATTTGTTAAATATATAAGATGGTAAAAATTTTTCCTTCCACTTTTTACCTAATTATTTAAAAAATTTTATTATATGATTTCAAAGATTAAAATTTGTTAGCAATGATTATTATAAAAGATATTTTTTTAGATAGCCATGTATGTAATGCTTAAGTATTATATACGGTTAGGCTGGGTACGCCTTGAATCGTAATTCAAGCCATGACATTAATCATAAAGGAAAGAGTTTAATACTGAGAGGAACACGACTAGGAACACGGTATCGTGTATATGTTGTGTTTTTTTCTCACTCCTTCCTTGATGAAAGAATAGGGAGAAACACGACTTGATATATGTAGTTGTGTACTAGTTTTGCTTTTCTAGAAAACACGATCTTGACCATAGAAAGGTACACGACCTAGTACATAAGGTCATGTATTGATCGTGTACTCCCAGAGACACGTCCCTTTCGTGAATTTTCACCCTTTTGCAACTCGAAGTCCAATTTTAATCATTCCAAACAAATTTTCATTACCCTAAACACTATAAAACACATAACGTTGCCCGTTCTACCAAATTTAACACTCCAAACATCTTTGTTTTTCTTTATTCTTATGTCAAATGTTCCCTTATAGAAACTAAACCCCAAATTACATATTTTCTATAAACATAACATTCAAAAGTTTGAAACACGTTAAATCTTTACCTTTTTTGAAAATTTCTTTGATACTTTCATCAAATACACCATCTCCCTCCTTCACCTTTGATTATTCCTATAGGAGTTACTCTTAAAATATCTTATTCTCCTCTTTAAATGTCATTGTTGCTGATTCTACTTAGATTTCTTCAAGAATTCCTATGCGTTTACTAAGAGGGATGAAGGAAAGTTTCCACATGTAAGGGGAGAAAGAGAAGTTTCTGTAGAATACAATAAGGATTTTAGGGTGGTTTTCTCATGACATCAATATGCGTTAATTTAAACTGACGCATCTTTTAAATTTTATAATGATGGATAACTTTATCTTCATTAAAAGATCTTAATTTACTTTTTAGCCTTTGCATTTTATTTTAATTAACTTTGGGGTATTTCAGATACTATAATTTTACTATGGTTTCAAATAAATTTATAATTTTTTTTGTTGGAATTTATTTAAATATGTGACAATTTACTAAATTTTAGAGGCAAATTTGTAATTTTGCCAAATGTTGACCGTGTCCTTAATGGGTGAAACAAATTTTCCACAATAGTGTGTGTCTGTGTGTATATCTAGGATGCGTGTCCTAGTAATTTTTGTGTGATTATTGAGTACCTTTGTTAATTTAATGAACATTTCATATTATTATTGACAATTAAGTAATATGGTCTTGATGTGCTTAACACCACTTATTAGGGTCGATTGTGTGAATCAATTATAATTTGTATAAAAATTTCAAGATTTTTCTATTTGAATCTTAAACAGTTTTTTTTTTTTTTTTTTTTTTTTACTCCTTTAAAGTTTATGAAGTTGGAACTTTTGGTATGTAGGTAGTTCCTTTTTCCCTTTTTCCTTTTTTTTTTTTTGGGTGGGGGTCAGTGGGGTGATCGGGGTTTAAGCTTTTACACTTCATGCAATTTCATTGCTTCATTATTAATTTAAATAAATAAATTAACTAAAATTAAGATAAATTTAATAAGTAAAACAAAAAATAGAAAATATGAAAAACTAAGATAAAAAATAAAAAAAAAAAGGAAAAAAACCATTTTGACCACCCAAAAAAAAAATTTGAAAAATATTGAGGACTCATACATATATATACACATTACTTATGTACTTTTCAAAAAAATAAATACAAGAATTTCATTGTAATTTCATTTTTCACTGCATAATTGAGAGATTTGACTGGTTTAGAGAAATTTGGATTCGCAATTCTACTATAATATTATTAGATTTTATATCACAAATGCGAATTTATGGAGACCTACCATGTTTACAATGGAAATTTCAAGATTTGTAGACGCCTAATAAATTTTGTTATGAACAGTTATGGAAAATATGAGAATTTCAAATTCTTAAGGATTAATAGAAAGTGTAAAGACGATTGCATATTCTAAAGCAAAGTTATGGAAACTAAGCATTAGCACATAATATTAGGAAGATAAACGCAACTTGAAGAAAAATTATATATTTCGATGTGAAACTGTATATTCACAAACAATTGTATGAACTTCTACAGCATATTATAACTTTTATAATTTATTATGTTTATTTTCAAATAAAAGTAAAATTTACGGCTCATCTTGGCTTACAAATTTCCCTTTTTCCTTTTTTGTTTTTTGTCTTTTGGCCAGCGGACAAGCCCCATATGGTGGGTTGCCAACATCCTTTGATTTCCTTTTTTAAGTTATCGTACTTTTTATGTTTTCTATAATTTGAAATATTTAATTATTACTGTTGATATATTTTAAGTTATTTAATTATATTTATAAAGAATTTGCAAGTGTTGCCTTTGAAAATTGATGCAAGCCACATTAAAGTATAAGGTCCCCCATCCTTCACTGATCCTAATTACGTCCTGGTATATCTGCATGCGTATAAGTGGATGAAATTTTTCTCTGCTTAGAATGGTAACTCCATCTATAGAGATATGTTTCAGTACATATATCTCTGGGTTGGGTCTGAACAAGTACTCAATCAGGTCCAACCACACCAGGTTCAGCTATGGGCATGCAGTAGTAGGGCGGATCCACTTGTCAGAACCATAGATCTGATAGGTCCTTACGGTCGCTCATTAAAAAAATAAAATATAAAAATATATATTTGGTGTTATTATTATCAAAATAAAAAATAAAATATATAAAAAAAAAAATATTGTAAAAGTTAAAATAATTAAAAATTAAAATAAAGTAAATAATATTTATTGTTTAAATTATTTTTCATGTGAAATGAAATTATTAAGTATCTATTTACAAAATTTGTTGTTGTATTGACAATAACACATATGATAAATATAATTCAAAATCACTATATCTCATACTTTATATAGAGTTTTACTAAGAGAAAGTTTATACATTTAAATAATGTGAGACTTTTTTTTCTTTATAAACTCTACTTTTTTAGTCTTACTCTAGTGTCACGACTCTAATATGGGGGCCTAACAGGATTTATCTAAAGCTATCATATCACGTGTGCACCCGTAACATGAGAGCCGTCTTGTATGTCAGAGTATACAAGACTCTATTTATTTATAAAAGTTTATCATACAGATGATATAATATATTACAGTATTTCAACTATGGAATCCAATTTCCACCAAGATCGCAGAGAATCGGTATCCCCCACCAAATAGTGAAATTGGGTTTCTAAACTACAACATACAAAATTCAACATTCATTAATTTACATTCTAAGTTTCCATATCCTATATCTCTATCTTCAATAAGTTTGTTGGAGAAGCTCACTTCACACATTCCTAGCCCAATCCCAGCTAGTAATAATCCTGCACAAAAACTGTAGGGGGTGAGCGAACCACGGGCTCAGTGAATAACCAGACTTATCACAACAAGCAAGTTATTATCAATCATATGTAATGCATCAATCAAACATATGAACAATTACAAGCTTGGACAAACCGGAATCCAAACAGGATGGAGATTTACGCCCTCTCGGGGTTGAAGGAACCAATCCCTGAATCACCTACCCAGGAGAAACTAAGTACACAGGAAACCATAATCCTCACAATTATTATCTCTTTATGTTAATGATGTTTTAAACACTCAGTTCCTGTTTTGTACCTTAGAAACTCCACTAAGTGTTAGACATTTCACAGCGATACCATGGGCGGCGCCCTTCGTTACCAGTTAGTTCCCATGGAACCGACAGAACAAAGGTAAGCTTGCGTAGAACTAATAGCCTCTGCCTAGAAAAACCAAGCATTACCAGAGAACCGAAATTCTAACACGTAGTAGGCATTCGTAAAAACATAATGCAGTTTATGCAAATCGTGCAATGCATGTCCGTTTCATTTATAGTACCGACAGTTGTTAATCAAGTTTGAGGCGATCATACAATTTACAGACAATCATCAACATATTTCATACAATATTTATCATTCAATAGGATTATCGCTTATATTAGGATAATTTGCCATTCAATCATACACCACGCATCATGCTGTATCCCAATCCCGCATGCATATCAATTGAATATATATATATATTATTCCAAATGCAACTATACTACAAGCACAAACAATGTAACAAGTCTAAGTTACTCACCTGTGGTCCTCGCTAAGTTGTTGTATAAGCTACGGAAATCCGAGAATTGATCTATTTTCCTATGAAAGGAAATAACAGAGATTTATTATTGGATTATTTCTGTAAGAGAAGTCTTCCTATAATTTAATGGTGTTGATCTTTATCGTCGAATTTTAGACTAAGTCCATCATATGGATCACTGTATCGTTAAATAATTTAATCGAATCCTTATAGGTACCTAGTTATTCTGTATCGATATTTGATACAGTTTTATTAATTGCTATCTATATTTTTATTCAAGGGGTTTGTCGTTTCTTAAGTTCTACTGCTTTTAGTAGAAGACTTTTATTTATTAATTCTTTGCCCGTCAACCTTATCTGTCTTTCAAATTAGTATTTCTATTTATTTACGGATATGTCCTAGTGTCTATAAGTATGTATATGGAGTTTGGATGTATCAAATTTCTATTATACTTCAGTTTCATTCTTATTGTAAAACAAGCTAAGTTTAATACAATATTATTATTATCAGTAATATTAGTTCTGAAACGTTAATATCAATATTAGTAATAAATACGGGTATAATAATAACAATAATCTTCATACCATTAGTAAATAATGATATTAATAACAAAGAATAATAGTATTGATGTTAATATAAATATAGTGATATTAACGTAAATAATAACATTATTAATAATCCTAATGAATTTTAATGATAATATCAATAATACAAAATACTATAATCAGTAATAATAATAAGGGTAGTAATCAAACTATATCAATAGAAACAGCAGTAACCTTAGTATTGATTTATTGAGATTGAAAATTGAGTGAATTTCTATTTGCGATTTCTTATTCGTTTTAAACCCGATTTCGTTGTATAATTAGTCGTTTTGATAGTACTCAAAGAGTACTTTATAGTAGTCAAATTATTTTTCAAGAAAAGAGATTTGTACAATTTTTTAAATTTATGAAACACATGCATAGGTTTCACGTGAATCCTAATAACGGTAGTCAAAACTTGTTTTGATGATATCTAACTCGTTTATAGTCCGTTTTTGACGATTAAATAGTTGTTTTCATAGTATCTTCCAAGTACAATCCATTGATAAGGTCGTTTTTGGTTTATAACAAGTATATCAATATAGTTTATTTGACCTTTTGAACATTCTTCTCTATTTGATTTCTTTTGGTTCCTAGTTTCCTAAAGCTTAGAGTCCTAACTTTCAAGTTGATGCTTCTATAACCCTAAATATTTATGTATCATCATTCGTTCAACTATATAATTTAAAACCATCATTTAATCCTCTTATCTATTTCTTTAGCTCATTCATGATTTCTAATATTATCAATATGTATAATTTCTATGAATTGTTCATAATATTTTTCTTGTAATATAGAACTCCTAATCATGCCTTTAAAGCTTGTTTTATAAAGTTTTATGTTCATATAAGGTCCTAGGGGTGTTAGATATGAATTTAAATTAATTTAGATGAAATTTGAGTCTTGTTTTGTCCACTTTATTCCAAAATCCGAATTTACTATTACCACCTTTATAATATTTCTAAGTTGTTGTATTCCTTTGTCAACAATATCTAAACATTCCTAATATATCAACCATCCATCCACTTGAATTTATCCATTGATTAGCAACTTCTTTCAACTACATAACCTTTCTTCAATACTAAACCATTCATCCTAAAGTCCATACATAAAAATAACGAAGATAGGTTGATAGTTTAGAACTTACCTTAGCTTGGAATGGAAAAAGGATTTTCAATTTCCTTTTTAAGCAAGAATCGAACCTATATCAAAGGTTAGATGATGAGTTCCTAACTAAATTATAAGAACTACACTATCTATAATGAATGTTTACTAATTTTAACAAGAAATCTTACCTTGTTAAGCTAAGCTTCCTCCTCTTGAATCCTTAGGGTAACTTAAGACTTTTGATTTGGTTTTGGATGTTGTTGAAGAGGGAAATTGATGTTCTTGATGAGCTTGGTGTATAGATTGGGTATGGAAGTGAGCTAGGGATTTATGGTTGATCTTACAAGGGTTTTCTAAGCTTTCTAAGTTGAAGGTTGTAATGGAAAAAGAGAAAGGAAGAGGGCTGGACGCACTTCTCTTCATAGCTGTGTTTTTGAGAGGATTTTGTGAGAGTTATGAGCTCAAATTATGTCTAACTTAAGCTTATATACCTATACTAGGTCTAGGCTAAGTTTTAGAGGCTAAGGAAATGGTTTTGGGTTTGAAAAAGGCTCACAATTGCAGCTGGAATTTCCATACGAATTTGGCAAATTTGGATGACAATTTGGCTTGTGTTTTGACAGATTTTTGTGGCTATATTTGAGGGTCTTAATTGTGTTTGTTTGGTAGCTACTTAATGTCATTTATGTGTGTAAAATAGGGGCTCAAATTGCAAGAAAAATGGGGTCAAAATCGTGTTAGAATTTGTGTGAAAACAAAAGCAAATTTCCAACTTTTCTGCTGCAGTGTTTGTTGTTTTCTACCTTGATTTGCATGGATTTTTCTTCAGATTTCTTTTGTTGTTTTCTAGCTAATAAATGGTGTTTGAAGTGTCCATTTTGGGGCTTTTATTGGTGCTCATTTAGTCAAAAATTTGAACTCAACTAAGTCTCTGAATTTTCTAAAACAGAGCTGTAGTTCCTTGTTTGAATTAGCTCCTGTTGTATCTTTCATGGTGGAAAATCAAACTCCAAATACAACTGTTTTGTGATTTGTTTTGGCTGGAATTTTCGTTTATTTAATGTAGGATATATGTGGAGTTTTTGTATTAGTTTAGTGGTCATTTTCGTTTTGAAATTTGGTGTTCCAATTGGGTAAGTTTGACGTGAAGTCCATCAAGGAGCAGCTGCAACCGAAGAATTCCTCCCCTGCTGCACCGTAGAGTAGCTGCCCCTATTTGAAGTGCTCTGTTTTCCATCCAAAAGCTGCTATGCGCGTGAAAGGTGCATGGAGACTGCTCGATCACTCCTGCTGCTTGTTCGTTGGATGCTACTCGCTCGGTCCGTGATTTTCATATGCTGCTCGTGGGACAACTGCTGCGCGTGGAACAAACTACATCGGTCTTCTGCTGCTTCCGAACTTTCTTGTGCTGCGTGTGGACTCCAGCGTGTGAAATGTGAACGCCGATGCGTGGACAAGAATTTTAGACGCCGACCTTCTGCTGCTTCCAGCTGGGGATTCAGCGCATGAAGACATTCTGTCCGTCTTCAATTCCAGCTGCTGTCTGGCGTTCTCTGTTGCTGTGTAGAAATTTTGCTCGTGTTTCAACTTTGTTCCGCTCGTAGAAGATTCGAGATTTCCGATTTGTTCCACTCTGTCCCGTGAAGCATTTTCCATCTTGAAGACTGTGACTTCAAATTCTGCTTCATCGGTTTTGTTTTCTTTTATTATTATTATTATTATTATTATTATTAAATTAGTAGTTAACTGAAATAATTTATCCAATATTAATTTATAAACGTATGTTTATATTCATTACGTACAAGTTATCTCAAAATAAAATTATCTAAGTTACTACAGAAACTCTAAATTATTTATATTTT
The DNA here is from genome assembly GCA_024138025.1 of Combretum micranthum. Taxonomy (NCBI): domain Eukaryota; kingdom Viridiplantae; phylum Streptophyta; class Magnoliopsida; order Myrtales; family Combretaceae; genus Combretum; species Combretum micranthum. Next base: position 42,491 of record JAMXBD010000543.1, on the reverse strand, counting down.
CAAATTTTTAGTTTAGATGTTACACGATTAATTTGTTCTAGTATTTTAGCTTACACGATTAAATTTTTCAAGTTCAATAAATCGGATTTGGAACCGAGTCTTAATAAATTCAGAATTTCTTAACAAGTGTAACAGCGGTTTGGAATTATTTTCTTAAATTTATTAGTAATTATTGATCGGTGTTAGTTTCTATTACGTGTTTCTAATCTTAATAGTCCATCTTTGGATGATCCTTTTATACCAACAAGTTCTTTTAACTAGATTTTATTAATCGAGTTTGAAATTTTAATTTCGATCTAGATTAATATTTATTATTCGATATTAGTATCTACTATGTATTTGTAGTCTTAGTAATTCCTCTTTGGACTATTATTTTGTTCTAATAAGTTTTGTTATTAAATTATCTTATCGATTTGAAACTTAGAGATACTTCTAATTATATCTTGAATTATGAGTTCAAGATACGAAATCTCGTTTTTGGTATCTATTAAAGCCAAGGAGATTTTTATATGGATTTTTCAAGCTACGAATGAGTTTATTACAATTCATAGATCTATTTTAAGATTTTTGTTGAATCATATATTTGATATTAGTTTCACATTTGCCAATTTGTTCATTTGCTAGTTATGAAAATTATTAAATGTTACGTTGACAATTCAGGATTCTAATTTCCAAAATCTCTAAATCTTTTGAATAGAACATTAGTAAAAATTTAATTATTTATTTAAGATCAAGATTCTTAGATATCGATTCATTTTACCAAACATTATATTTTACTATATAGGAGTTATTCCTACTAATTCGTTAACAACATATTCTATCTAGGCTACTTAGTAGTGTTAAAATAGTTTAAACACTATTACTTCATTATTTAACTAGCGTAGCATTTGTTTTCTAAGTATAGAACTTAAGGAAAAAGGGTTCAAGAATTTATATTAACGATTGGTTTATCGTCGTTTTATAAATTATTTGAGATCACATTTGTTACAGTTTGTATTTCGAAAAATTTTATTAGTAGAGATTTTAATCTTTCTAACTATAATCAGATTCGTTCTTTGACATTTGTAAATCGAGAAAAATTTGGAGTGATTTTCACTACTTGTTCCAATTATTCTAAATAATCAAATATTATATTTTTAGTATTTGTTAAAATCATGTTACGTAAAATTTGGGGGATTACATCTAGTCTCATATTACTAATGTTTCAACTCTATAAAAAGTGCTTGTGTATAAATAATTACACATAGTTGACAGTGCTAATTGAATATGAGTTAAAAAGTATTATATTCTTAGGCTAATTTTATATATTTAAAGTTTAAATTTTATTTTTTGAATTTGAAAAAAATATCTTTCTTTAGCTTTTTTTTTTTTTTTTTTTTTTATAAGGGTATAGTTGGGATCGTCCCGCTCCATCCCTCCCCTACACGGGGTGGTTACCTGCCCTAAAAACATGCACCCAAATTTGGTCAGACCCACTCTAGAAAGATGTCTATGTTTCATGATTTGTATATTATTTTCTACAGCAAACAAAGTACATAATTGGAGTACGGGATAATTATCCTCTTCTCGCAGACGATAAAAACTACCGGATACGTACTGTTCACTATCTGATGGAAGGGAAAACAATTTGTAAGGTCTTATGGAATGAAGTTTTTGGATTCCAAAAATAAGACCCTTCACATCCTCTTATAAATCATTTTTTTATTTTGTTAAGTATATTATATAAAAGCATACATGACTTATAGAACCTAAAAAAATATAGAGGACGATCTTTTGTAAAGAATTTCAAAGATAAAGTTGTGAAATTTTTTTTTTTACTTTTTTTAAATTACTCTAAAAGATTTCATATGGATTAAATAGATATGGCGAAGGAATATAAGAATTTCACAAGAATTATATCAATATCTCATCATCTCAATTGCTGAGCAACAACAAATGAAGTGCATCATGTATTTTATAGGGTTGGTATCACAATTCGCCAAAAGCGCCTAATAATAAAGTCTTAAAATATCATAATAGACAATATAATACTATGTTAGAAGAAAAATACTATATCTAATAAAAGTTCATACTTCAAAAAAAGAAACCACATTTGAATGGAAATAATAAAAATACCATATTTAGTGTAAGTTGGTAGTGCAAAAGTACCATACTTGAAAATAAATACCACGTTAGAACGCCGACCAAAGTACAGATTACGACTGATTGTATAAAACCCACTTTTATAGTGGTGGAAAATCTAACACGGTGAAAGAGGCTAAAGATAGCAAAAGTTGATGGCTAAAGATAAAGAGGTTTATACTAGATGCAGATGCTTCGATATGAAGCAATTCAATTTTTCACCACATGCAGCATTAACATGAAAAAAGTTGTCTTTACTTCATGATGAAGACAATTTGGTTGTCCGAAAATTTCATGCAAAAAAGAAAATTTCTTCTCAGAGAAGTACTTCAAAATGAAGGATTGTTTCACGCCAGACGATATGACAAAATTGGAAATTATATTTTTAACACTTACTATATAAAGACTCGAAGCATCAAGATTTAAATTCCATAAATAATTCAATTTGCTGGCATATGCAAAGATCTCTTTCACTATTCACAATTTTAATTATGATTTGAATTTTTTTGTTATTTTTTTAGTTTATTATTTATTTATTAATTTATAACTATATAAGTTTTGAAGGTATCCACCAGCATACCATATATAAATAAAAAAAAAAAAAAAACCCTAAACAACATAATTTCATCAACCTCCATTTTTTAGGTCCTTCACTATAGTAGTAAGATCCTTCGACTTTTTAGGATTCTTGAAGGATGTTGATTTCTTGTATTAGTAAAATTTTTACAAATGTCAATGGCTAAAATATATATAAATATATATATATATAGTTATATAGTTATTTATATTTATTTTTTAAAGCGATAAATATACAAAAACTTTACATAACACTTGAGGCTTTAAAATGAACAACTTCGAATAAAAAGAGGTCCTTAACTCTATGTATGTTTGTGAAGAGAGAAGGAATTAGGAGGCAAGCAAAGTAAAAAGAAAGAATTAAAGAGGAAAGTAAATGAAAGGAAAAAACTATAAATTCCATTGTTTAGATAAGGAGGGAAAGAAAGAGGAAGGAAATTAGTAGCATAATATTATATTTTGTTAAAATACCATAAATTGCCTTATATTATAAAATTTTGCATTTTTTAAAAGTTGTGATTGTCTTCTCATCTCTATTCCCTACCAATTTTCTCTAAATTGGAGAGAATAATTTTTTTTGGACCTAAGGGAAAGTTTTTTTCCTAAACCCATCCCTTTCCCCAGCTTCCTTGTTTTTGCAAATAAGGGAAAAGCACATAAGATTTTTCCTTCCAATTCCTTCCCTTTTGATGAGGTGGAAGATGCAATGAGCAATTACCTAAGGAAATGGGGTAAAGATTAGCCGGTGCCATTTCCATAATTGCAAGTCCTTATCTTAATAGAAACGAGCTAACAGGAAGAAGCCATCACTTTTGGTGATGAGCTATGTCAATTTAAGGGCAATTCTTCATTTAGACATACAAAAGGTAGTTTTTATATTTAAGGCAGATTTTATTTTCGTTATAACTTCTTATAGGCACTTCTGTTTTAATATCGTTTATGGCATTGTATTTGTTCTTTCCTGTACTTTTTGCTCTTAAGTTTTGGGATTTTTCTATTTTTGGCAGTTTTTGTACTTCTATTTTTGGTAGCTTTAGCTTGCATGTATTTGTATGCTTCAGTGCAAACGAACTCAGTTATCATATCATAAATACATAATGGAGTTGTTTTGCTCTTCTCTTCCCAAAATTCAAATTTTACATTGTTATTTAATTTTGGATGTTAATTACCTATGTATTGATAGAATTGATAAATAGTTAAAGATCACTTTTCAACAATCATGCACAATTCAATGGTTTGTGATATAAAACCCTAATTCATCCACTACGTCAATTAGTATCCAAGTTACGTTTGCTCTGGAATTATCATGGCATCTCGAAGGCAACCTAATCAATAGTGTATAGTGGATGAGATCTATGACTATAAGAAAACTATCCTTTAGAGACAAAACTTATGTGCCGAAAAACTAGTGAAATAAGTTATATTTCTCTAAATAGAATAAATAACAATGATTTTTGTGATAGATATCTACATTCAAAGATAGAATTTTATCTCTAAATCCCATTTTTTCTATTAGTGTATTATCGTAGCGGTCTAGATCAGAAGATTGGACAAATGATCGATGAAAGGTTGGATGCAGCCGTAGAGCATCGATTGGATGTGGTGGTGGATTGACTTGCAAAGAGGCTAAGTGTGCTTATGGAAAATCAAAGTCAGAACATCAACCCTCGGTGCGAAAGAAACCTAATCCAATGTTAGAACCTGATGATCCAAAGGATGATTCCTCTTCTATTGAAGAAGAAGAGTAGCACAAAGAGGTGTCATGCAAGTATGGTAGATCTTGTGTTGAGGAAGATCTGAGATGTTGGGAACCGGGAATGAAGACAGAAATTTCAAAGTTTCATGAGAGCCATCAACCAGAGGAGTTCTTACACTAATTGGCTACAATAGAAGAGATTTTAGAGTTTAAGGGGTTCTAGAGGATAAACGGGTGTAATTAGTAAATCTATCAAATGCTTCTTTAATTTTTTTCGTCTGACTTAAACTTAAAGAGTTCATATTTTTGAAGTAATGCATTGATTTTAGTATCCTTAATAGTTTCAGTTCCTTCATATGTAATACATAGATATCCCATATATCTTTAGCGGTTTCATAACATGAAATAAGATAAAACTCAAAAGATGCAATTGTCATGAGTAAAAGATTCTTAGCCTTAGAATTCTTTTCAATGAGCTTTTTCTTAGTTGGAGTCAACACTTCTCCTTTAGTTAATGTTACTTCGTAATCACCATTGGAGATCACCTGCCAAGAGTCAAAGTCATTAGCTTTGATACAAGTAGACATGCGCATTTTCCAATAGGGAAAATTCATGCCATCAAAGAAAGGAGCTTTGTTAATTGCAATGTTATTATCAGCCATATTCGTAAAAGATCTCTCAATTAAAATAATTGAACACTACTCTAATACCAATTGTTGGTCCCAAAAGAATAAACAAGAGGGGGGTGAATTGGTTATTGAAATTTCTTTTTAAAAAGTATCTCTAAATCACTCCCACTTAGTTAATTAATTTCGAAATGGCTTTTAAATACACTTGAAAACACTTGAACTTATTTTAAGATCGTTAAAAAAAATCAAATACAATCAACCAATTTTTAAGACATAAATTCTTGTTTACAGTTACTCTTTAAGTTACTCTCTGAGTTTAATCCACAGCACAAATAATTAAATGAAAATATACAAAAATAAAAAGATAAGGTAGAGAAGATTGCAAAGTTGATTTGTAGAGGTTTCGCCTTGAGTGTTAGTCCTCTCTTCCAGCACTAAGCCGGGGATCCGGTCTTCCTTACCGGTATGTTCCACTATATCCAAAATAAACAAGTTATAAGTTGTCATTGCCAACACACTTGGCTTATAATGCACTCAGCTTGATTCTCTAAGCTTCTCCTTAAGCTAACAATCAATCTACTGAGCCTACTTGTAACTCTCTATCACACACAAGAATTGAGTAAATCTAAATCAATGGAAATACAATATGTATCCTCAAAATTTTCGAACAATAAAGACTATGTAAGCTATTGCAATTTTGCTCAGATAAAGGAATGATTTTTTCATATCACTCTTTTTCACGTTTCGTGTTTATTCTTCTCAGTTTCTTGTTGAATATATCTTAGAAGCTGCAACGTTCAGATTTGAAGTAGATAAGTTTTGTTCCTCGATATTTTGCACCATCTTCGGATTAAGTTGAAACTTTGACTGAAGATAATTTGAATATCACGTTATCTTGAAGTTGTTATCTTCATTGTAATCTTCATGAGATAAACTTGCTTAACTGAAATATAGGAATCCTTATCTTGCAATTCGAATTTGAGCTTTGAACCGTTGTTGACATTGTCACGCCCTGAGGGGTACCCTAAATGTGGCAGTCTGTCGTACACAATAGTAAAGCCTAGGAATGACTACCTTAGTCACACAAAGGCTTTCATATCATATACAAGGCATACATCACAACCAAGAGAACACATCGGAGTAGTGCAATTTATATTGATAATAAATAAGTAACAAGGCAAAGAGAATACTTATTATAAAACATACATATTACATTTCAATTCTTAGGGGTATATCCCTCTATTATCTTCCAATAAATATACATCACTAATCATATAGGTTATTACATATAAAGAATCTTACAAAATTACTTCATCTTATGATCCCATTTCCTTCATAGAAGCTTAATCATCCTTCCATGACTTCCTTAATATCATGATCTTCAATTTAAACCATGGGTATACCTGTTTCAACAAAATCTATAGGGGTATAAGCTATAACTAGCTTAGTGAGATATTCCTTTTCATTTGCACCATATATTCAAACAAGTTCATTTAGATTTTCACTCATATGCTATGCAACAATGCAACAATCACATGATTACACACAAATATGTATAGTTATTCGGAAACCATACATAAAATGGATTTACCCTTCCGTATCAAAGGTTAGGGAATCGGGGTTGAAGGTCCTCGACCTTCTACTGCTAGTCCCAGGTCCTCACCCACAGCGTTCTTGGCTCGGCTCCAACCTAGAGTCGCTTTCCCTCGAGCGATTTGGATTCTCCAGGAAGGAACATGGCCCGTGGCACCACACGATCACAGCCAATCCAACTCTACGCGTAGGAGTAGCAGCCTTCGAAATAGATGTGACTCGATGGATGCTATGCGTGAACGTTTTATTTTTCTTAAGCCAAACTTTTAAGGTTTATTAGGGCGATCAATCAATTTAGCAAATAATAAACAGGCATACAAGTAAGTAAACAAAATTATTTAAACAAACAGTTTGAAGTTGCGATATTCTTAATTCTCATTTCACGCATAAACATAGAATCACGTTATACACATAATCCCGAATTCCCCAAATATATATCCATTTTTATCTTTTCTTAGTATACTAATGCTACTACTTTACAAGCACAAGCAAGTAACGAAATTAGGAGGAATAACTCACTCGTCCATTTCGCTATCTTCTTAGTCGTAGTAATCCTCGGGTAGGGTAATCTCGTATCTTTCATCACCTGAAAAAGAAATACCCGGGATAAGTCTTTCATGAAATTTCTATCTTGGATTCTAGACTTTTCTTAAAATCGCGGTAAATTCGTATAAGAGGAAATTCCAACTTAAAATGGCCATAACTTGCTCATTTTACTCGAATTTCGCATATAATATACCGTTTTCTACCTATTCGAAAAGATCTATCCATTTCTAAGGTTATCTTTGTCATATAAGGTCATTTGGTTCCGAAAACATTAGGTACAGATTTAAAACGAAATTACCAAACTTTTGCAAATCCGTTTTTAACTCAACTTTATTTAAAGAAAATCCTTTTGTAACAATATATATATATATATATATGAACATATATTTGATAAATACTTTGAGTATATAGATAAGCTCACTTTATATGCAAAATTTCTAATGGTAGTGTCTCAACAATTTATTTCATAAAATAATTCTTTTAAAGTGTTAAAACTTATCTTGATAAATTCTTTTCAAGTATTTGGAAGAAACTTTATATTTTCATTATAAATGAGTATATTCTTATTTTATTTCCTTCATTCCTTTTTCCAAAACAAGTAAATTTTCCTTTAACCTTAGTCTTTATAAATTTCACTTCTAGTGATAAAAGATCAATTTTATCAAAAGTATATTAGGTTGTTGAAAACCTTTTATAATTTTGTATTTAGGATGGTTTTAGAAAATGAATCTTGTCTTCTTATATTTATTTCTAAAATATAAGTTTTTTGCTTTCTAAAACTTGTTCTTTTATTTCTTTTGAAAAGAATCATCTTTATTGATAAAATCCATTATTGTTAATCTTAATTTATTTATATTCTTTGAAAATGAGTTCCTTCTTTTTAGAAATTTGAAAATCATTATTTTTCCTAAGTGGGTTCATAACTTTATAGTTGATTTTTATCTTAACTTTGAAAACTAGTTTGTTTTCTTAGTTTTATTATGAAGTTTAAAAGAGTTTAAATCTTAAGCTTTTTGTAAAAACTTTTAATATAATAATTATTTTACTAAAGCTTAGGTTAACATAATATGCAAAGAAAATATTTATTTCTTATGTTTCTTGGTAATCTATCTTTGTTATTTAAGAAAACGTTGAGAAAACTCTATTTGTTTGTTGATAATAACTTCGCATTTTTGATAAATCATATAATCGAAAATCTAGCTTTGAGTTCATTTAGTAAAATAAAATTTTTTTTTAGATTAGTTGAGACATTAACATTATGTAGATGCAAGTATCATGAGCATATAAAGTAATAAGAACATAAGAAAATACTAGAAATAAATAATGAGCAAGAAAATAAAATATCAAGTATTGGGAACCTTAGCTTCATCAAGGTATCCCGATCAAGTATTAGCCTTAGCTTTATCAAGGCATCCCGGGACTAAGAATGGACTAGTCCCGAAATTAAAAATAAAAAATTGTTTTGACTTGATATGGACAAGTTAAGACTAGAAAGACTAGTCTTAATAATAACATAAATAAATAAATTGCATAACTTGAAAGTAAATAAATAACAAATGAGCTTATATGCTCTAAATAAATATATATACATAATATACATAATACTTATATAAGTTAGATTAGAAGCAAATAATAACAATAATAATAACAACATAATAAAATAGAAAGCTTATGTACAAGAACAAAACATGAACATGTTGTTGCTTTTACTACTCATATGAGTTTCAAAACAACACCATAGTCATGTTAAGTTACATGACATGAGTGAATAATAGTTGGAAAAATCTTTACCTAAAGTGTGTAAGTGGTATGAAATGGTAATGAATGGTATTATGGGAGTAGTGATATGTGATAGATAGTTTGTGTATAAGGAATGGTTTTTGTGAGGAATTGGTTTAAGAGAGTTTTGGTAGAGAGAATTCTTGAAGAGAAGATTTGTGGAGAGATTTTGAGAGAGTTTTGGTAGATAAATGAGTTGTGTGAAAGAATGAAAGAGGAAGGGGGTATTTATAGAATTTTTTGGAGTGAATTTTTAGAAAATAAATAATTAAAAAAGAAAATAAATGAGAGAGAATGGGGAAGGAGTGGTGCCGGCCATAGCTTGTAGCAGGGGGAGAAATTGTTTTATTTTATTTGTTGTGTAATAAAAGAAGTAATGTGTAAAGTTTGATGTGATTAAAGTTGTATTGGAAATATAAAAAGTAAAAAAATAGATATGTAGGTGTAAGAAAAAGTAGAGATAGTAAAATAGTAATGAATAGTAGAAAAGTACTATGAATAGTAAACTAGACAATTAAAGTACCGGTAGTAATAAAAATACGCGTAATCGAGCTATATCTGTAATTTTTAGCTACCGAAAAATTCTAAAACTGATATTTTTGGAATCCTTTATTTTTATGAGTCTATTGGTATAAACGGAATATTTTTAATATTCCGAGCTTTGGGACATGTTTTTTCGAGAACTGATCCCGTTTGAGTCCGAAGGACACTCGAAATTCGCGAATCTGATATTTTTATGTTACCCTATATATTACGACTATTTTAGGTCATTAACTTAATTTCGTTTTCTAGGGTTCGAGAATGCGGGATTGCTGGATCTTAAACACTAAGGTTTGTTATAGGCTTCGTTGACTTTAAGATTCCGTTTTGACTTCCGATTTCGTCGAGATATTCGTAAGATTGTATAATTTTCGAGTTTTGATCGTTTTATATTTTTAGCTGGATATCTATGGTTTATCTTATTTTATTTGTGATTATTTAATAGTTTTTAGTTTTTCGAGATCATTTAACCGAGTCTAGGTTATGGGTTGCTCAGTTTGACTTTTGGTAAAAACTTGAAATTTCTGATTCTGAAATTTACCGAAGGATTTAGGATCTTATCATTTTGTTGATATATCGTTTTGATTTGCGTTTTAGGAATCGGGTAGATGATTTGATTGGAGTATGAACGTTGATTAAATCGGTAGTTGGACTTTCTATTTTATTTCAAGGGTTCTCGTTTTCTCGAGACTAAGAAATCTCGTTTTTGATCTTATTTGGAATTAAGTTTAACTTGGTTCGATTTTTTTTTTTAGGGTTTCGTTTCCGGTGTTTGACTCGGTCTAGAATTGGGTTTTTATCTTGAGTCGATTTTCGAGATTTCAATTTTGATATTAGACTTCTAGGATTATTTTTAAGAATTATGAAATTTTCGGGGGTTTACAGACATCTTCCTTTTATTTTACCTTCCGATCTTCATATCCCTTGGAAATAGTATCATTTCTTTATAAGATATTCTTACTTGCTTCTTTTCTTCAAACATACATAAAATCTGGATTTGATAATGTATTGTCCAAAAAATCTGAAAGCTATATTCTTATTTTTCGATACTTTAACACTTGAATCCCATGGATATTAATCCAACTAATGTGGAACATATTTGAATGCATTACACAAATACATTCAACTTTGGTGCTGGGTCTTCAATATAATTTGTTTATTTATCATTAACGTAATGTGTATGACCTTCTGAGTCCGCCTTTCAAAAATTCTTTGTTTATTTTTCAAGCATGACCATCTGACTCACTCTCTGACTTCAGAACTTCATAAATTCCATTAAGAATATTACTTCATAAAACACTGCCATGATTGAAATTTATTAGAAATCCTTGATCTTTTTGTTATCATCAAAACATATTTTAGGAGATCTTAACAAAAATAAAATATGCGACCATATAAATGTGTATACATACAGTTATATGTTGTTGAATTTAAGTATAGTTTCTAATTTACAATAACATACTTATATATATATATATATAATTGAATGTTTAAGAATTCATTAAAGAAAAGGAATGTACATAAATAAGATGAAATATCTTAACCTTACATGTTTAATTAAATAACATATGTGTATATATTTTTCTTGATTGATATATGAAATTAGTAATGAATAGTTATAATAAAAATTTAATGTGTTGGTATGATTTAATATTTATATTTGTATTGCTTGTTGGTCTAAGTTAAGCCCAAATCTTTCATTTAAACAAAAATAAACCCAACCTAAGCAAATTTTAAACCCATCTTTTTTTTTTTTTTAAAAAGAAGCCTTAAATATATTTCAAATGCCTAAAATGATTGAGGTACAGGCCAATGGCCTATCGGTTAGACACACACACACGTACACGAGTGACCCATGTTTGAATCCATGCAGAGGCGCGGATTTTATTTTTCTATAAGGTGTGTGGACTACATACACTGTGCATCGCATGTGTATGAAGCGCACGTGGACCATACGTGCTTCATCTTCTTCCTTTCGCTGCATTGATCCGCTCCACAAGCTCGATTTTAACCCAGTTTTGATCATTTTCTAATCAAATTGATTGAGGGATCTGAAAGAGGACATGGAATACTGCAAACTCGAACCAAAAACTAGCTCCAACAATCATAAATTGACTTTTAGTTTTGGATCCAAAGTTCATAAAAATCCATTTTTTCGCGCATATTGAAATTTTTGAAAAAAACTCAAATTTGATCTGTTTGAGCTTCTAGAATCCTTATCTAATATTATTATCCACAATCTACAAGCTTAATATGGCACGTGATTACCATACCTGCGCGCGAGTCACCCACCACCACTAACCATGGTCGCAACCATCCTCAAGCCAATCGCTATAAATAGGACCTCCAAATCACTGTTTCAGACCATCAAACACATCCAAATCCATCAACAATTATCCACAAGCATCCAAGATACAACGAAACACAATAATTTGATCCTTAGTAAAATTTTTGAAAATTTTGGGTTTTTGAAGAAAATTCGAATTCAAAGTTTCTCATTTGATTTTAAGGTTCTTGATCATCAAAAGAAGGCTTCAGGTAAGTTTAGCCACCAATTGGTGGCTTTGATTTTGTCCAAAAGCTCCGATCACCAGTTTCACCAAGATCCATCGCCAACCACCATCATCCCAAGCTTGAACCGATGCTCCTAGCCATATTTAGCTTAAACCACCACCTCTAGAGCATTTTCCACCCTCTACTTGCTTCGTCTGACACTCCCTAGGCTTCCAACAATCGCTAAATCGTTGCTAGGAGCTTCCGCCATCCGCTTACCTTGTTAGATCTGAATTCGATCCGAACCCAACCCAAAATCCAATCCAAACCCAGGATTTGGCCCGCATGTGTCCAAATCAAGAAAGTCCATTTTTTAATTATTATTATTTTATTGTTGTTGTTGTTGTTGTTGTTGTTGTTGTTGTGGTAGTGGTGGTGGTTAGTTAGTTAGTTAGTTAAAAAAGGATGAGAAAAATAAAAATATATATATATACATATAGTGTGTGTATGAGTATATAAAAATATGTATTAATACTTATAAATACACAAAATGAAAAAAAAAACGTATAACTAAATAACAAAAAAAATTAAGACTTAGAAAAGTTTATTTTCTAATAAGAAAAATGGATCTGATAGTTCATAGGGTCTTATATAAAATCTGTTTTAAAGAAAAATTAAAATTTAATAAATTTAAAACTAAAAGAGTTCCAAATCCTAAAAATCACCAACAAATTAAAGTTTTATAAAAAAGTGTTATCTGTTGTCTTATCTGGTCTCGATTAGCTAGTATGTAGGCACCTCTGGGGTGACTAAAAAATGAGGGAAAAAAACCCTTTTTTGGTTTATTTCTATTTTGAATTAATTCATTGTTGATATTGTAATTTGATAATAAATTGTAAATATCAATATTATTTGTACTTATTTGTAATTAATAATATAAATAATGATTTTAATTCCTTAAAATTGCAATAATAACTTGTAGATATTACAATGTAATTTTTTTTTTACATTAATAAATTTTCGAGCATTAAAAGGATAAACTTTAAATTTTAAATTTCAAGTGGTAACCATATGGTTTTAATAGGTTAGCCCCCGAACCAAAATTTATGGTTTATAAAATTTGGTCTGTAAATCAATTTTTTCGCAGACTAGTAGCTAAGTTAGGATTAACCAACCAATTAATCCTAATTTATAAATTTTTCTCGATTCCAATAGGGTGGCGACTCTAAATTGTTTTCAAAAAATAAATTTTCTTTTAAATCTTAGTCGGGGGTTTACATCAAATGGGTTAGGATTTGGTACAAATCAAATTGAAAGAAATTAAACCACATATGAAAAATCCAAGCTCGATAGCTTGGCGATTCCACTGAGGATGCTTTTTTTTTAAGAGGGCTAGCCACTTAAAGTTTTTAATTTAAAGTTCATCCTTTATTTGCTCATTCTTGTATATTATTTGTATAGCTATTAACTGGTAAATAGTTGTACTAATATTTTCTTTAAGTGATGCTGATAAGAAAGAAAATTCTATAAGTGCCCTTAGCTGGAGGCAAATGTTATCTTTGGAGGAGAATTTATGAAAACTACGTGCTAAATATGGTCAGAACCAGGCTGTCTTAGGACCCTAGGTAAGGAGGTCACTAATAGGATCCGGGGGCTGTGGCTTTCTACCCTCTGGTTCACGAAATGACCTCCTGCTCTGGTTTAGTGTTGATCCCAATCTACTAGACCTGGGAACCTTTAGAACCCACTCAATTGCATTCGTGAACATGGGTAGCGATTAAATAATGATGGGGCATACTTTAAGGGCTTACAGTTTCAAATCCTTTTGAAAATTATTTATCTCACTTTTTTAAAAAACAAGATTGAAACTTAAATGAAAAATTTCAAAATTGCCCCATTATTAATTAGTTGTCAACCCCTAAATCTGCATCCATATGAATTGCATGTATAATATGTAATGTGAATAACTTATTGTATATTGTTAATATTATAGTCATTTTGTATATAGCTCACAAAAATAAAAAATAATAAAAATGCTAAAATTGTAAATTGTCCTGAATAAAAAAAAAAAAGATTTTCTTTACTCATGTGAAATAGCATACATCATTATGATATAAAAATCTATATATAATATGATTATCATTAATTTTGTTTTTTTTTTTTCATTTTCTTTTTGTGTAAATGAATAAGTTAAAAAAAAAGGGCTTTCAAATACTCTTTAAATCATAAATATATAAATACAACAATTGTATATAAAAATTACTATTAAAAAAAAAGTGTATAGTAGACTTGTGAATATTCTATTAGATTACTTCCTCTTTCAAATAGTGTTAGGTCCATCTCAACTAGGATAGCTTTCATAAAAAATATTCCTTCATGTTAGCATCAAGTTGGTCATTCTCCATATTTTCTTAAAGAAAATTTTCTTTTGAAATAAAATGTTAATTTTTGAAATAAAGTTTAGCTAATTCTTTTTTTTTTTTAAAAGCAAATAATTTGTTAACAAGAACAAATTTTATTGAGACTTTAAAATTGTTTTTAACTAGGCCCAGCTTGTCACGCCCTGAGGGGTACCCTAAACGTGGCAGTCCACCGTACACAATACTAAAGTCTAAGAATGACTACCTCAGTCGCACAGAGGCTTCCATATCATGTACAAGGCGTACATCATAACCAAGGGAACGCATCGGAGTAGCGCAATTTACATTGATAATAATTAAGTAACAAGGCAAAGAGAATACTTATCATGAAACATAAACATGTTAAATTACAATTCTTAGGGGCATATCTCTCTACAGTCTTCAAATAAATATACATCTTAGAATTTCCAAAACACTAACATATAATACATTACATATAAGGAATCTTACAAAATAACTTCATCTTATGTTTCCATTTCCTTCATAAAAGCTTAACATCCTTTCATGACTTTTTATCGTTATGATCCTCAATTTAAGCCATGGGTATACCAATTTCAACAAAATCTATAGGGGTATAAGTTACAACTAGCTTAGTGAGATATTCATTTTCATTTGCACCATGTTTTCAAACAAGTTCATTAAAATTTTCACACATATACTATGTGTATAATGCAACAATCACGTGATTACGCAAATATATATAATTATCCAGAAACTATATATATAACAGATTTACCCCTCCGTATCGAATGTTAGGGAATCGGTGATGAAGATCCTCGATCTTCTAACTGCTAGTCCCCACCCAAAGCGTTTGGTTGGCTTGGCTCCGAACCTAGAGTCGCATTCTCCGGGCGATTTAGATTCTCTAGGAAGAAACATGGCCCATGTCACAGCAAGACAACAGCCAATCCAACTCTATGCGTAGGAATAGCAGCCTTGTAATCCCCCAAATTTTACGTAACATGACTTTAACAAAATACTAAAAATATAATATTTGATTATTTAAAATAGTTGAAACAAGTAGTAAAAAATCACTCCAAATTTTTCTCGATTTAAAAATGTTAAAGTACGAATGAATTTGATTATAATTAGAAAGATTAAAATCATACCAATAAAAATTTTTGGAAATACAAAACTGTAACAAATATGATTTCAAGTAATTTATAAAACAACGATAAGGTAATCGTTAATATAAAGTTACTGAATTCTTTTTCCTTAAGATCAAAACTTAGAAAATAAACTCTACGCTTGTTAAATAATGAAACAATAGTGTTCAAACTATTTTTAATACGATGACAATATCAAGTAGCCTAGATAAAATATGTTGCTATTAACAAATTAGTATAAATAACTTCTATACAGTAAAATATAATGTTCGGTAAAATGAATCAATATCTAAGAATCTAGATCTTAAATAAATAATTAAATTTTACTAATGTTCTATTCAAAAGATTTAGAGATTTTGGAAATTAAAATTCTGAATTGTCAACGTAACGATTAATAATTTTCATAACTAGAAAATGAACAAATTGGCAAATGTGAAACTAATATCAAATATAGGATTCAACAGAAAACCTTAGAATAGATCTACAAATTGTAATAAACTCATTCGTAGATTGAAAAACCCGAATAAAAATTTCCTTGACTCGAATAGATACCAAAAACGAGATTTCGTATCTTGAACTGATAATTCACGAGGTAATTAAAAGTAACTCCAAATTTCAAAACCGATAAGATACAGTTTAATAATAGAGCTTATTGGTATAGAACAATAATTCAAAAAGGATTTACTAAGATTATCAATATATAATAGATACTAATACTGATCAATAATATTAATCTAGATCTAAAATAAAATTTCAAAACCCGTTGTTATATTTGTAAAGAAATTATGAATTCATTAAGACTTGGTTTCTAAATTAATTTATTGAACTTGAAAAATTTAATCACGCAAATTAAAATACAAAAATAATTAATTGTGTAAACTAAATATTTGTTTATATACAAACAATCTAGAAATTATTTTGGAACTTAGATAATTTTAGTCCAATAAAACTCTTATCTTACCGTTATAAGTATATGTTTATAAATTAATGTTGGTTAAATTATTTTAGTTAAATAATAATAATAATAATAATAATAATAATATTAATAATAAAAGAAAGAAATCGGAGGAGCAGAATTTGAAGACACAAATAGTCTTCACATTGGGAAAATCACGTGATTGGGGAAATCCTCTACGGTACAAGCAGAAATTTCGGTTGCAGCTGCTCTTGGATGAAGAATCACGTACAGCATTTTCCACGCACGGAATGGAGGAGCCGGCTACAGCAAGAATGAATTCTGCTGGAACAGAGTTCTTCATGCAGCAGGGGAAGGATTTTGGACAGCAAACACACTTCACATCTAGCACATTTGCTCCAATTTCAACACCTATATTCAACATGAAAATGACATAAATTCCAACCAAAACACTCCACATGTGAACAACATTAAATGCCATGAAATCCAGCTCAAACAAATGAAGAAACAATTCCAAATGGCCTTGAAATTTCCGATGACAGCAAGCTGCAGCAGAGGAGAAATTACACAACACAGCAGCAGCACACACACCACTTCAGATCCGATTTTGACAAAATTATAGGCCTTGCTTGAGTTGTTTTTTTCTGACTAAATAAGAACCAATTAAAAGCCTTTATATGGACACTTCAAGCACCAAATATTAATTAGAAATCAAGTGAAGAAATCTGTCCAAAAAGGTCAAGAAAAACTGCAGCAGAAAAATTTGAATTTAGGCCTCTGTTTTCACACGATTTTTTATCCGATTTTTGTACAACTTGAGCCCCTATTTTACACACATAAACAAAATTAATTAACTATCAAACAAACACAATTAATGCCCTCAAAAATCAACCACAAATCTGTCAAAATAAATTCAAAAATCGTCATCCAAAACAGCCAAAATCGTATCTAAAAATCCCAGCTGCAATTTGCAAGTTTTTCAAGCCCAAAACACTCTCTTTATCCTCCTAAACTTAGCCTAACCTTAGTACATATATATAGCCTTAAGTTAGACACAAAAGTAGCTCAAAATCTCTCCAAAAACAAGTTGAAATCCTAGCTACAAGAAAAGATACGAATCAGCCATTTCCTTCACCATTTTTCCCCACTTAGACAACCTTTAAGAAATTCTAAAACAAAACACAACCTTTATCTTACTTCCTATACGCTATCCAAGCATTAATCACATCCAAAAACATCAATTCCCTCTTCCAAACAACATCCAAAACCAAGATAAATAGCCTTTGGTATATCATCAATTCAAGTTGAATCTAAGCTCAACAAGGTAAAAATATACATATATAAGCTAGTTTAGTTAGATTAAATTTTGTTAGTTACTCATCCTTCTACTATCCTCTTTAGATCATTACTTTCACCGAGAAGAGGAACTAAACCCCATCTATTATCCAATCAAGGTAAGAATTACATTAAGTTCAAATATTTGTTATGTTGATTTATAGGAATTTGTCTTACAAATTTATCAAGATTAGTCTAATAGTATATTTATGTTATCTAAACTATTTAGGATATAAACACATGAACTTGAAGATTTTTAAGTATAGAAATTCAAATCCAATAAAGGAAAAACCAAAACCATACTTGAACAACAATAAAACTAAACCAAACTTTAAATAACTCATGAAACTCGTTGGAAAGAATGAATAAACTGTATTGATGTGTTTGTTATAAGCCAAAAACGACCCCACCAATGGAAAGAACACGAAAAATCCTATGAAATCGACTACTCATTTGTTAAAAACGGATAAGAAACGAATTAGATATTACAAAAGCAAAAATGAAAACACTGCTGTCAGATTTTTACGAACAGAACGGGCTGTTCTTGCTTTTTTTTTCGTTCCCTTAATGACTTTTTTTGATAAAAATAATACCACTAATGGATTGTACTCGGAAAATACTATGAAAACGACTATTTATTCATCAAAAATGGATTAGAAATGAGTTAGATATGATCAAAACAAGTTTTGACTACAACTATTAGGATTCACTTGAAACCTATGCATGTTTTTCATAAATTTAAAAATTGTACAAATGTCTTTCCTTAAAAATAATTTCACTACTACAAAGTACTCTTTGAGTACTATCAAAACGACTAATTATACAACGAAATCGGATTTAAAACGAATAAGAAATCGCAAATAGAAATTCACTCAATTTTCAATCTCAATAAATCAATACTAAGGTTACTGCTGTTTCTATTGATATAGTTTGATTACTACCCTTATTATTATTACTGATTATAGTAGTTTTATTGATATTATCATTAAAATTCATTAGGATTATTAATAATGTTATTATTTACGTTAAAATCACTATATTTATATTAACATCAATACTATTATTCTCTTTGTTATTAATATCATTATTTACTAATGGTATGAAGATGATTGTTATTATTATACCCGTATTTATTACTCATATTGATATTAACGTTTTAGAACTAATATTACTAATAATAATAATATTGTATTAAACTTAGCTTGTTTTACAATAAGAATCAAACTGAAGTATAATAGAAATATTGATACATCCAAACTCCATATACATACTTATAGACACTAGGACATATCCGTAAATAAATAGAAATACTAATTTAAAAGACAGATAAAGTTGACGGGCAAAGAATTAATAAATAAAAGTCTTCTACTAAAAGCAGTAGAACTTAAGAAAAGACAAACCCCTTGAATAAAAATATAGATAGCAATTAATAAAACTGTATCAAATACTGATACAGAATAACTAGGTACCTATAAGGATTCGATTAAATTATTTAACGATACAGTGATCCATATGATGGACTTAGTCTAAAATTCGACGATAAAGATCAACACCATTAAATTATAGGAAGACTTCTCTTACAAAATAATCCAATAATAAATCTCTGCTATTTCCTTTCATAGGAAAATAGATCAATTCCCGAATTTCGGTAGCTTATACAACAACTTAGCGAGGACCACAGGTGAGTAACTTAGACTTGTTACATTGTTTGTGCTTGTAATATAGTTGCATTTGGAATAATATATATATATATATTCAATTGATATGCATGCGGGATTGGGATACAGCATGATGCGTGGTGTATGATTGAATGGCAAATTATCATAATATAAGCGATAATCCTATTGTATGATAAATATTGAAATATGTTGATGATTGTTTGTAAATTGTATGATCGCCTTAAACTTGATTAACAACTGTCGGTACTATAAATGAAACGGACATGCATTGCACGATTTGCATAAACTGCATTATATTTTTACGAACACCTATCACGTGTTAGAATTTCGGTTCTTGGTAATACTTGGTTTTTCTAGGCAATGGGCTATTAGTTCTACGCAAGTTTACCTTGTTCTGTCGGTTCCATGGGAACTAACTGGTAACGAAGGACACCGCCCATGGTATCGCTGTGAAATGGCTAACACTTAGTGGAGTTTCTAAGGTACAAGACAGGAACTGAGTGTTTAAAACTTCATTAACATAAAGAGATAATAATTGTGAGGATTATGGATTCCTGTGTACTTAGTTTCTCCTGGGTAGGTGATTCAGGTATCGGTTCCTTCAACCCCGATGAGAGGGCGTAAATCTCCATCCTGTTTGGATTCCGGATTGTCCAAGCTTGTAATTGTTCATGTGTTTGATTGATGCATTACATATGATTGATAATAACTTGCTTGTTGTGATAAGTCTGGTTATTCACTGAGCCCGTGGTTCGCTCACCCCCAACAGTTTTTGTGCAGGATCATTACTAGCTGGGATTGGGCTAGGAATGTGTGAAGAGAGCTTCTCCAACAAACTTTATTGAAGATAGAGATATAAGATATGGAAACTTAGAATGTAAAATAGATGAATTTTGAATCTTGTATGTTGTAGTTTGGAAACCCAATTTCACTATTTGGTGGGGATACCGATTCTCTGCGATCTTGGTGGAAATTGGAAAATCAGATTCCATAGTTGAAATACTGTAATATATATCATTTGTATGATAAACTTTTATAAATAAATAGAGTCTTGTATACTCTGACATACAAGACGGCTCTCATGTTACGGGTGCACACGTGATATGATAGCTTTAGATAAATCCTGTTAGGCCCCCATTTAGAGTCGTGACAAGCCTTCTAAAAGAGATGTGACTCGATGAATGCTATGCGTGAGCGTTTTTTTTTTCTTAAGCCAAACCTTCTTAAGGCTTATTAGGGGGCGATCAATCAATTTAGCAAATAATAAGCAGTCATACAAGTAAGTAAAAATACTTAAACAGGCAGTTTGAAGTTGCGATATTCTTAATTCTCATTTCACGCATAAACAAAGAATCACATATATACATATCTCCGAATTCCCATACATATCAATTTTTATCTTTTCTTAGTATGTTAATGCCACTACTTTACAAGCACAAGCAAAGTAACGAAATTAAGAGGAATAACCCACTCGTCCATTTCGCGATCTTCTAAGTCGTAGTAATCCTTAGGAAAGGTAATCCCATATCCTTTGTCACCTAGACAAAAGAAATACCCGGGATGAGTATTTCGTAGAAATTCTACTTAAACTTTCTAATTCTATTTTACTATATTCGTCAAAATCGCATAAAATGAAATTCCAATTTAAAATAACCAAAACTTGCTCATTTCAACTCGAAATTTCGCATATAATATACCGTTTTCTACCTATTCGAAAAGATATAACCATTTATAAGGTTATTTTTGTTATATAAGGTCATTTGGGTTCTGAAAACATAGCGTACAGATTTAAAACGAATATTCTAGATTTTGCGAAATAAAATTCCAACTAAACTTCATTCAAAAATCCTTTGATGAAAATATATATATATATATATATATTGATTGATAAATCCCTTTAGTATATATATAAGCTCACTTTATATGCAAAATTTCTAATGGTAGTGTCTCAACAAATTTATTTCATAAAACAATTCATTTTGAGTTGTTAAACTTTAACTTTGACAAATTTCTTTTCAAGTACTTTGAAGAAACTTTATATTTTTATAAGTCATTATAAATAAGTATATTCTTATTTTATTTTCTTTATTCCTTTTTCCGAAACAAGTAAACTTTCCTTTAACCTTAGTCTTTCAAATTTTACTTCTAGTGATAAAAGATCAAAGTTATCAAAAGTGTATTAAGTTGTTGAAAACCCTTTTATAAATTTGTATTTAGAATGGTTTTAGAAAATGAGTCTTGTCTTCTTATATTTATTATTTAAAGTATAATTTTTTGTTTTCTAAAACTTGTTCTTTTATTTCTTTTGAAAAAATCCTCTTTATTGATAAAATCCTTTGTTAATCTTATCTTATTTATATTCTTTGAAAATAAGTTTCTTCTTTAGAAACTTAAAAATCATTATTTTCCTAAGTGGGTTTATAACTTTATGGGTTGAATTTATCTTAACTTTGAAAACTAGTTTGTTTCTTAGTTTTGTCATGGAGTTAAAAAAAGGTTTAATCTTAAGCTTTTTGTGAAAAATTTGAATATTAACAAATTATTTTACCAAAACTTAGGTTACCATATTATATAAAGAAAGTATTTATTTGTTATGTTTTATTGGTAAAGCTATCTTTGTTATTTGAGAAAACTTGTATTACACTATTTCTATGTTGTTGA
Source organism: Combretum micranthum (assembly GCA_024138025.1). NCBI lineage: Eukaryota > Viridiplantae > Streptophyta > Magnoliopsida > Myrtales > Combretaceae > Combretum > Combretum micranthum. Next base: position 20,401 of record JAMXBD010000543.1, on the reverse strand, counting down.
TAATAACTCCATTATTTTGTGACAAGTCACATAATAGAAGATTTAGTTTTGAGTTCCTTTAATAAAGTAAAATTCTACTTTTAAATTAGTTGAGACAATATCATTATGTAGATGCAAGTATTATGAGCATGTAAAATAATAAGAATATGAGAAAATACTAGAAACAAATAATAATAAGCAAGATAATAAAATATCAAGTATTAGGAACCTTAGCTTCATCAAGGTATCCCGGTCAAGTATTGGGAGCCTTAGCTTCATCAAAGCATCCTAGGACTAAGAATAGACTAGTCCCAAATGAATAAAGAAAATAAAGAAAATGTTGTTTTGACTTGATATGGATAAGTCTAAGACTAGAAAGACTGTCATGCCCCAATAGTACCCTAGTAGTAATATATATTATGATACAGTCGGATGACACAGCCGATATCAAATACACATATCAACACTAGAATTACTTTGGAAGGTGACATGAGTTAACAAAACAGGACCTTTTGGGTTGCGTGATAAGAAACGATGAAAGTAAATAAAATCACAATACCATAATTAAGTGCTACTGTCTGAATAACAACTATTACAAACCATAAAACTATCTAAGTTCTCAGATAATAAAATTGATGCACTAACATCAATTAATACATATAAATAAAGAAACTATTTTTTCTGTTTCCAAAATTCTTCCATCTTTGGAATCATACCGCTCTAAGCTCCTAAAAGCCACCAACCAAGGCTTAAGTGTCATCCTATAAGGACTGTAGGAGTGTGAGCATAACCACGGGCTCAGTGAATAACCAGACTTATCACAACAAGCAAGTTATTATCAATCATATGTAATGCATCAATCAAACACATGAACAATTACAAGCTTGGACAAACCGGAATCCAAACAGGATGGAGATTTACGCCCTCTCATCGGGGTTGAAGGAACCAATACCTGAATCACCTACCCAGGAGAAACCAAATACACAGGAATCCATAATCCTCACAATTATTATCTCTTTATGTTAACGATGTTTTAAACACTCAGTTCCTGTTTTGTACCTTAGAACTCCACAAAGTGTTAGCCATTTCACAACGATACCATGGGCGGCGTCCTTCGTTACCAATTAGTTCCCATGGAACCGACAGAAAAAGGTAAACTTGCGTAGAACTAATAGCTCATTGCCTAGAAAAACCAAGTATTACCAAAGAACCTAAATTCTAACATGTAATAGGTGTTCGTAAAAACATAATGCAGAAAATGCAATTTTCTGCTATGCATGCACCATTTTATTTATGAGTTCGATAATTTTTAGTCCGGTTATAAGTGTTCAACATCATTCAGACACTCAACATGCTTCATATACAGTAATTTCACAATCCCTTCATTATCACTTTTGGTTAGTAGTATTTATCAACAAGTAATTCCAAACAGCATACAAGTCCCGTAATCCCATATACCTGTAAGTCTATCGTTATTATCTTTGTATTTTAATGCAACTAAACTACAATCACAAACAATGTAATAAGTCTAAGTTACTCACCTGCTCATATTGATCAGTCGTAGTAATCAGCTGGGAAATCCTCGATAGCATCGAAGTTACCTATTAAGACGAAGTATTTGTCAATAATATTCATAAATAGAAAATTAAATTCCTATGAGTGTCTAAGTGTCCTATGTCGGTATTTGGTATTATTCCTATGGTTTATATCGATTTCTTAAAGTATTGATTCTTATGGAAAAGGAATATCTATCGTTCAATTCTTTTAAGTTTCTTTGATTGCGGAGTATCTTAGAGGATCCTATTTAAATCTTCATTTATATCCTAAGTTTATCATAACCTATAGGAGTCTCGGTGTGTATAACTTTCATGAATTTGTTCTTACCCTTTTCTTGTAATGTAGGTCTTCTAATCATGCTTGTAAAGCTTGTTTTATCAAGCTTTATGTTCATATAATGTCTTAGAAGCTTTAGACATGCATTTAGACTTGATGAGATGAAGTTTGAGTCTTGTTTTGTCCACTTTGTCCTTAAATCCGAATTTACTATTACCATGATCATAATACTTCTAAGTTGTTGTTTTTCTCTTCCAACAATATCTTAACATTTCTAACACATCAATCATCTATCCACTTGAATTCATTCAAGGATTAACAACTTTTTCCAACCACAAAACTTTCTTCCAATGCTCAAAATCCATCCTAAGGTTTATTCACAAATTTAACAAGGATAGGTTGTAGTTTGGAACTTACCTTGGATTGGAATGGAAGGAGCTTGTTCAACTTCCTCTTAAAGCAAGAATTAAACCTAAATAAAAAATTAGATGATGAGTTTCTAACTAAACACATTAACTATAATGGGAGTTTACTAATGAAATCAAATATTCTCACCTTGTCAAGCTAATTTTCTCCTCTTGAACCCTAGGATAACTTAGGATTTTTTATTTGGTTTTGGTTGTTATTGATGAGCTTAGTGTGTGTATGTAAGGTATGGAAGTAGGCTACGGTTTATTGTTGTTCACACAAAGTTTCTAAGCTTCTATGTTGAAGGTGGATATGGAAGAAGGAAATGAAAAAGTGCTGGACGCACTTGGATTTGCAGCTGGGATTTTGAAGTGTTTTTGTGGGGTTTATGGGCTCAAATTGTGTCTAACTTAGGCTTATATACTTATACTAGGACTAAACTAAGTTTTAGAGGCTATGGAAGGGGTTTTGGACTTGGAAAATGTCCACAAATGCAGCTGGAATTTTCTACACGATTTTGCAAAGTTGGTTGCAAATTTGACTTGGTTTGATAGATTTTTTATGGCTATCTTTGAGGGATTTAATTGTGTTTGTTTGGTAGCTAATTAATGCTATTTATGTGTGTAAAAATAAGGGATTAACTTGTGTAAAAATCTGGTCAAAATTTGTTGAAGTTTGAAGTGTGAAAACTGAAATTTCTGGAACAATTCCACCTTGATTTTTGGGCGAATTTTGGATCCGGTTTTCTCATTAATTTTTTGTGTATGAAGTGTCCATTTAAAGGCTCCTTATTGGTGTTTAATTGGTCAAAATTATCAGCTCATTGAACCCTAGGAATTTTGCAAAAATCGGAATTGGATTTGGAGAAGTTTGCTGCTGTAATTGTTGAATTTCCCTCCTCTGTTGCAGCTGTAACATATGAGTTTTGGCAAAATATTTGGGACAGTTATGGTTGTTTATCAAAGCTGAAATTCTCCTCATTTAATGTTATTTACATGTGGAGTGTTTTGGTTGGCTTTTGGGTCAATTTCGTTTGAAATTTAAGGTTCAAATTCCGATCAAAGTTGGTTAAGGAAAATCGGGTCTCTGCAACAGGGGAGGTTTTTGGACTGCTGCATCATGATTTTCTATCCAAATTTGAAGCTGTTTGCTTATTCCATTTGGTCTGTAATTCTTACACATTAATTGTGGGTTATAGGTGTAGCTTTTGGGTTGGTTTGGGTGTCCTTTTCGGGTTGAAATTCGTAGCAAAAATCGAAGCAAAGTTGGGTCAAATGTCAGCTGGTTACAACTGCCCTATTTTCCTCCAATGTGTTCTGTTTTATAGCTCCTTGCTGTGCGTGTGTGGGAGGTGTGTGTGTGGAGCTACTGCTTGGCGTGTGTGTGTGGTCTGCTTGATGTGCTGCCTGCTCCAGCTGCTCATGCGGGTATGTGAACTGCTGCTGTTGCTCGGTTGCTGTTGTTGCCTACGTGGAGACTCTAGCTTGCTGTGTGTGCTGCTGCTTGCGTGCGATGGAGGGAAGCTGCTGCTCGGTGGATTTCCTTTGTCTTGCTGCTGTTGAGCATGGCGGTTTGCTTGCTGGTCGGTCATCCATGCAATTCACGCGCGTGGATTTAGTTGCTGATCACTTTCCAGATTTCCAATTTTTCCAGCAATGTAATTGTCCGAATTTATTTTATTTTATTATTATTTATATATATATTTAATAGTTATATAAAAAAATATTTTTATTAAGAAAATAAATTATTCGCGTATATCTATACTTGTTATTTTTATGTTTTATCAAGATAATATTATTTAAGTTACAACAAAACTTTAATTTATTTGTATTTTCAAATTTTTAGTTAAAACTTCACACGGTTAATTATTTTTGGTATTTTTAACTTACGTGATTAAATTTTCAAACTCGATGAATTAAATTAGGAACCAAGTCCTAATAAAGTTAGAATTTCCTAATAATTAAAACAACGGGTTTGAAAATTTTCTTTTTAGTTTTAAATTGATAATTATTGTTCAGTATTAGTGTTTGTTTGTATTTATAATCTATTGTTTTATACCAATAAGCTCTATAAATAAACTGTATCTTATCGGTTTTGAAATTTAAAAACTATTTCTAGTTATATCTTGAATTATCAGTTGAAGATACGAAATCTCGTTTTTGGTATCTATTAAAGTCGAGAAAATTTTTATTCGGGTTTTTCCAACTATGAATGAGTTTATCACAACTCATTAGTCTATTCTAGGATTTCTATCGGTTTTTAAATTTACTATCTATTTTACGTTTTCTATTATACTACTGTATACTATTGTGAAAATTTCCAGGGTTTACATCCTCCCCCCCTTAAAATAAGCTTTGTCCTCAAAGCTTGATACGTACCTGATGGTTCAAATGGATTAGGATAGTTCCTCCGAACTTCATCTTCTAACTCCCAAGTCATTTCTTCCGTTCGTGGATCCATAAAACTTTAACATATCTGATTTCCTTGTTTCTAAGAGTCTTTACTTTACTGTCCATTATTCGAACGGGTTGTTTCTCATATGTCAAGTTCTCCTTTAATGGAATTGGTTCCAACTCAACCACTTTATCTGGATCGGAGATATATTTCCTCAGAATTGATACATGAAACACATTATGTATACCAGACATTCGGAGGTAAAGCCAATTGGTAGGCTAAATCTCCTACCCTATCAAAAATTTCAAAAGGTCGAATATATCGAGGACTTAATTTTCATTGATTTCGTCCACGATGAATACTCTTGATCGGGTTCACTTTAAGGTATACATGATCTCCCTCTTTGAATTCTAATTCCCGTCTCTTCATATCTGCCCAACTCTTTTGTCGATCTTGAGCTTCTTTCATCTTTTGTTTTATCACTGCCACCTTATCTATCATTTCTTGTACCATTTCCGGTCCAACCGCTATTCTCTCTAAATTATCCCAAAATAATGGTGATCTACACTTTCGACCATAAAAGTGCTTCATATGGCGGCATTCTAATACTAGAATGATAACTGTTATTATACGCGAATTCCACCAATGGTAAGTGTTGATCCCAATTTCCTTTAAATTCCAATATACAAGATCTTAGCATGTCCTCCAAAGTCTGTATAGTCCTTTTCGTTTGTCCATCGGTTTGGGGATGATAAGCAGTACTAAACTTTAACTGCGTCCCTAACGCTTTCTGCAACCCATTCCAAAATCTGGAAACAAAGCGTGGATCTCTATCCGATACTATGCTAGCTGGTATTCCATGTAATCGAACAATCTCTTTAAGATATATCCGTGCTAGCTTTTCCAGTGGATACATCATATTGATGGGTATAAAATGTGCTGATTTAGTGAGTCTATCCACGATAACCCATACAGCATCATGTCCACTACTCGTCTTAGGTAATGAACATACAAAGTCCATAGAGATCTGATCCCATTTCCATTCAGGAATTGGTAATGGCTTTAACAATCCTCCCAGCTTTTGGTGTTCAACTTTAACCTGTTGACATATCTCACATTTAGCCACAAATTCCGCTACATCCTTTTTCATCCTGTTCCACCAATATGCACTTTTCAACTCTTGATACGTTTTCGTTTCTCCAAGATGAACAGTATATCCGGAATTATGTGCTTCTTGCATCAACTTCTGTCTTAAATCCGATTTAAGGGGTACACACAGTCTGTTGCCCATCCTAAGGATTCCTTCATCATCAACTCGAAAATCCTTATGTTTATCTTGTGATATCTCTTGGATAATCCTTTGAAATTCCATCTTCCTTTTGAGCTTCTTTGATCTGTTGAAGTAAAGTGGGTTCTAAAATCAGATTTCCAAGTTCAGCTTCAAAACCTTGCATTGTGAATCCTAAACTCATCCTTTCAAATTCCTTGATGAGATCTTTTTGCTCAATCAGCATTGAGGCTACTTCACCATAGTTTTTCCTACTCAAAGCATCAGCGACGGCATTCATTTTTCCTGGGTGATAATTGATACCCAAATCATAATCCTTCATTAGCTCCAACCATCGTCGTTGCCTCATGTTCAATTCTTTTTGTGTGAATCTATACTTCAAACTTTTATGATCAGTATAAATTCCACACCTTTGACTGTAAACCCCAGGAATTTTTTTCACTTTAGTACCCGACTTCATAATAGATTATATAAATTAGATAATAGATTTAGATTCTGATTGAAATCTAATAATAGGATAATATCTAGATTTTTGGATAGATGAAAGATTTAGGAACTGAATAAAGAGTTCTTTAACCCTAGTTAATACCGAAAACGAAATCTTGTGTCTTGAATAACTAATTCAAGATATGATCTAATATTTAGACCCGAAACCTAGTATACAAATAGATCTAAATAGAAAATGTGAATATAAAGACTAAATGATTGTTTTGATCTCGATAATGATTCAGAACTAGAATAACGAGTAGTAATGAATTTATATTTAGACTTAAACCCTAATTTTGAGATTCCTAGTTAAATTTAAAAGCTATTAATAAGAATTTATGTTCAGTATCAAAACTAGAGATATAAACAAAGTTTAATTTCTGTATGAAGCCCAATACTGTATAAATGATCATATACGCTTATGACTAGAAAACGATGATCCAAAAATGAACTGTCAAGATTTTAAATACACAACGGAAATATAAACTGATAAATAAATCAAAATCTAAACTTCAAATAAATAATCAGATCACGCTATTGTTCTAAACCGAGTTTTCTTAAACTATCGGAGCCTGAAGCAAAAATTGACCCAATGAGCTTAAGAAATCTAAATCTCGGGAGATAAAATTATACGAATAATTAACTATGTATATATATAACTTCAATTTGTATTGTTTGAGAATCTAAGTGTTTTATACAACTTTATACACCTATTTTTGTACAAAAACTTCCAAATAGTAGATAATAAATACCCGTGTAACTCGTATATTTAACTTAAAACTAAATTAAATAAATAGACTAATATATATGTATGAATCTCGGCTGGAATTCGGTGCAAATTGTGGAGGAAGAAAGAGGAGCCGGAATGAGCTCAATAATTCACCAAACACTTCAACCAAAGTGACCTAATGACCAATGGAATAATGCCACCTCAAATCCACATTAATTACAAGGAAAACAACAGCAAAGAAGATCAAAAATCGGAGGAAAACGAAGGAGAACAGCCGCAGTTCCATTTCTCCTTCTCTCTTCTATATATATGTAGTTAAAGCCATTTATGAAGAACCAACAAATGCCATAAATCCTCAACATCTTCTAGTCCGAAAATACTCCCAAATAACAATAAAAACCAACCAAAAACATAGAACAAATCGAACAAAACAATCGGATACGGATCAAAGGAAAAACAAAGCCAAAAACTCTCAAAACGAACTCAAAGGTAAGTTGACATGATTCAAAGGATTTTCGTTCAAATATAAGAGTTGTAACTAACTTATAATCACCTTAGGAACATATTAAACCCAAACACAAGCTTCGGATTTCATCAAACGAGCTCCAACAAGGTAAAACTTCAAAACCCTAGTTTTACTTTCACAAAATCGAGATCTATATATTTATGTGTTTAAACGTGTTGAAAGTTGTTATATATCCTTATATATGATGTATACTCTTAGAAGTAGTTTAAGTAAGTTTCTAACATGTAAAAATCAAAGAAAAAGAATCGAACCGAGGAGGAAGATGATGAACAGTGCCAAGCTGCCTCAAGGCCGGTAGTGTAAACAATGTACGCCGGCGGCTTACATGTATAGGCCGGCGGCTTACACTCAAACAGAGGCTACGTAAAATAATTTTCACGTAAAACATCAACGTAAGCCGGCTACCTGGAGATCTACGCCGGCGGCGTAGGGCCGGCGTACGTTGTAAGCTGGCAGCTTTCAACACCGGTGCTTTCGATATGAAATTTTTCTTCAAAATGATTTTACACCGGCATCTGGAGATTTAGGCCGGCGGCCTTGAGCCGGCTTACAGCTAAATTTTCCCACAAAAGCTTTTCTGACCTAAACTAAATTTATATATATATATATATATATAATATATCTACTAAGTATGTATATGTGTTTGTTATATAAATATGTATTAGATAATGACTTTAATACAAATAATTAAGTCTATTTAGAATTAATATCTATTAACTTTTGAAACCCTAAAACTAAGAAAATATTTAGAGTAATATTAGTCTATTATTTGTTTTAGCAAGATAAAATATATAAGAATGGAAATTGAAATAAGTTAATTTCCTGAGTAATATGACTTCTAAAAATAACCAAACAATTATGTGAGATAAAAATAGGAAAAACCCGACAATACTAAGTATTAATATCGAGTCTAGGACACTAATCACATATAGAGATTTAGCTAGACGGTATTGATGAATATTTTGTTTGAAATAGGTGAATTTGACTCATTAGATGATCTACCAGTGGACTACTACGACTGAGTCGGTATGAGCAGGTGAGTAATTCAGTCATATTGTACTGGTTGTGATTGTAAATAGTTGAATATGTAATGCAAGATAAACAAATGAGTGTTTGTTGAAAGTTTGATATGATATGATTGTATGATTGTTAAAATATCTTTATACAAGCGATAACGCAATGGTTGGTGTTGTGCAATAGTATAATGATGATTGTGTGTAATGTATGGTCACCTCGAAATTGATTAAGACTTTTTGACTTAACAAAATAATATGGATATGCATTGCACGAATTGCATTATTGCATATAAGGTTGTAACAGCCTGCTACGTATTAATATTTCGGATCTTTGTTTTTGCTTGGTTGATCCAATGTGTGAGTCTTCCAAGGTTCTCTTTGGTCTGGTGGTCCTATGAGGAACTAAAAGGCACCGAAGAACGTCGCCCGTAGAATCGCTTTGAAATGATTAATACTTAGGGAGTTTCTAAGGGGATTGAAGGAGATGGTTTGTGGAAGCCACTATATTCAAAGTGATAACATTAAAACGAGAAATCGTTGATTCTCCTGTATACTTAGTCTCTCCTGGGCAGGTGGGTCATTGAGTTTTGTTCTTCAACCCATTAAAAAGAGGGCGTAAATCTTTTTCCTGTTTGGATTCTAGATCATCCAAACTTGTATCTGTGCATATGGTTGAGTGCTTGTATTGCATATGATGTCTTAAATGACTTGTGTGATGTATGGTATGTCTGGTTATTCACTGAGCTGTGGTTTCGCTCATACTCCTACAGTCTTTTCAGGTTCACTTTACGACCCTGGTTAGTTACATCCAGGAATATGGCACCGGTAAGGGCTTTGAAGCTAGAAGTCTACAGATCTATTTTAGTTTGATGGATATGTACTAATAGAGTAGATTATTTAGTTGTATGTTACAAAGGAGCTATATGGTTTGTAATGGTTTGTAATAGTTATTCACTAAATCATTTCTCTCATATATTTGTTATTTCTTATCAAGCAACTTAAAAGATCCTGTTGTTTTGAAAACCTGTCATTCCCTGAAGGTAATCTAGTGATAATATTCAAGTGTAACTTGTTTATTACTACTAGGGTACCCTCGGGGCGTGACAGAATTAAGTTGGTATCAGAGCATGGTTGCTAGAATAAGAAAGATGAATATGTGAAAGAATTGCATTTAGAGAATGTAGTAAATTAGAGTTAGTTAGCATTCATTAGTAGTAGTTGGGTAGTCATGGGTCGAATTATACTGCACAACTAGGAATTAAGTATGTGTGATTATTATTAATCATGCAAATTTTATTGTGTGTGCAGACTAATCCTGCTACGTGTCATATTAGATGGGAGATCTTTAGTATGCAAGAGGAGGAGACTTTAACAGACTACAGGCGCAGACTACGAGTTCTGGTAGAGGACTTGTATCTGAGCGGGATTACTAAGACTTTGGACGAGATCCTCAGCACCTGGAAGAGAGGATTATTGCCTTTGTTTAAAGGCTGGTTATTCATGATGGAGCGGGCTTTTCCAGATAACGGATCAGCTATAGAGACGCTCTACAGATTTGAGAGGCTGATAGTGCAGAAAGGAGGTGGTCTGGAGATTGATAACATAGCATTTATAGTTTCATCTAGATCAGAGATGCCAGAGCTCCCAGATTTTAGAGTCTGGGTGGATATTGGCAGAGGAGCAGTCTATGCTCATGATGTGAGGCAGGATCATGCCCGAGTCAAAGGTGATGCAGTCACTCTAGACGCAAGTTGATGAGGAAACCGCCTATTATCCCTGAGATAGCAGGTGAGTTCCAGCGTCCTGCTGCAGTACAGGATCGAGTGGTAAGGAGACAGTTCAGACTACTGTCCACATGAGGAGTATCACCACAGAGCTGTTAGATGAGAGAGAGGGTAAGAAAAGAAGGATTGAGGCAGAGAAGTATGTCTCAGATTATAATTATGCCAGATGGATTGGATCAGCACAGGGAGGATGGATTGAGAGAGATATTCCATCTAGAGCTGAGGTGAGAGGAGGCCAGCACCCAGAGGCATTAGGGTGATGGACACAGCCCTGACTTGGCACCTCCAGGAGAGGTGTGATGAGAGATGATGATAGTAGTTCTGAGGGAGAGGATGATTATCCACGATTAGGCCCTCAGGAGAAGGGCAAGGGTCGTCTTCATCCCAGTCCCTGAGTTTGACTTGAGTATATATGATGATGTGTATTATCTGTTATGATGACATTACAGGACGATATTAGTAGACTTTTGATGACTTATATATGTATCTTTTGATGACTATGATAGGAAGCTAAGTTAGGGTAGTGCAATTTTTGGATATGTACATAATGCACTAACCATGAAAAGCTTTGATGTATTTTGGTTATGTATATATATGTGTTGCATATATACATATGAATGATCTTGATGACTTTTGATAAGACGAGTTATGATCTGACTTAAGTAATATGTTTAATGTTAATAGAATGCCAAGAGAAATAAAAGTAGAAATGCCAGAATTTCTGGGATCCACCAATAGATGCTCCTGCAGCACCCAAAACCGAATTGAGGATGTTTTACAAAGTCTTCAACAACAAAATGTTTTGATTTTGCAAGCTTTGCAAAACATGCAAGCCACAAATGGAGCACCACCTGTTGGAGCACCAGCAATGACTCCACCAAATCCTAGAAGGAATGAAAGGCATACTCCACCGGTTCAATTTCAGGAAAATGGACCAGTGAATCCAAATGAGTCTGCTGCTGAGGTACAAGGACCCCCTCAATATGAACAGGAATTGCCACCACCACCACCTTTACGACCTCAGAGGAATTTGTTGCCGGAATTCATTAAGTGCAACAGATATTTTGAGGGAATACCGGGAAAGCCAGAGGAAGCTGAAGATTGGCTAGCTCAGATTGAGCGATCCCTTGATGTTTTTCAAGTGCCTGAAGCTTTGAAAGTATCTATGGAACTTATTTATTAAGGTTAAGAGCAAGGATATGGTGGAATTCGAAACAAAGAAGTTTGTCCCAACCAATTACTTGGGAAGTATTCAACGAGAATTTTTGAAGGAATATTTTCCAAGCAGCCTAAAAGCAAAGTATAGCACTGACCTGATGAATTTGACCCAAGGAGCTAAAACCATTGATGAATATGACATGAGTTTAATCGGTTGTTGCAATTTGCTCCAGATGCTTATGGACAGTGATGACTTAAGAGACAGACTTTCATGGCTGGACTCGAACCTCATTTCCAAAGAAGACTTGCTGAATTTGAGATTGATAACTTTGCAGCTATGTTGGAAAAAGCTCGTATTATTGAACGTGCAAGGAAAGTATGAACTTGAGAGGTATAAAAAGAAAGGAACTATGTTCGGGAAAAGAATGTATGATGGTTCTACAGCAAGTTGTGCCTAAGAAGGTTAAATTCTTCAAACCTTTCAATGTGAACAAAGGAGGAGTAATGGGGAAGAATAATGTACTTGTTGGAAATGTAAAGGTTCTCATTACCCAAGGTATTGTCCACAATTGCAGAACAAATGTTATTATTGTGGGGACAGTGGGCATATGATAAACGATTGTCCAAAGAGAAAAACTGCTACTTGCTTCATATGCAATAAAGTTGGGCACATATCACCCAATTGTCCACAGAAAGCGAGTGCTAACTGGATCTTCACAATCTAAAGGAGTGATTGGAGCCTCAGGATCGAAAAATGGGAATGCTAACAAAGCCAGTGCGACGGCCAGAGTTTTGCCATGTATGGAAGTCCTGTAGAGAATGTGGAGATAGAGGAAGGAGATGAAGAAAATATTTGGGAGGAAGTTGATCCGAAGAATATGGACTCATTGCAGGTATGTAAATATATATTGTTTACTTAAAGTTATTAGACACAATCACAAGTAGATGAGAAGTAGAAGTCTTTATAAGTTGAAAATAACATGAACTTAATAATTGATACTTAGGATCATTCAAGTAGGGGATCAGACTGCGTATGCTTTGTTTGACACTGGAGCAACGCATTCTTTCATAAATACCGGATTAGCAAGGCATAAAATACCAATTGGGAGCATGAGTAAAGAATTGAGAGTTACTACGCCAACTGGAGATTTAGTGGTGACACGGGAAATGATCAAGAGTTGTCCTAAAGATCGGAGATCATGAATCAATTGCTGATCTAATTCTGATAGAGATGCAGAAATATGATATTATTTTGGGTATGGTTTGGTTAACGGCTGTAAAAGCAAAAGTTAATTGCCATCTCAAAATAGTATCTTTTGTCAATAATCAAGGAGAAAGAAAAGAATATAAAGGTGAGATACTCAGAGAAGTCAGAAGTAGGATAACAGCAATTGAAGTGGAAAATGAAGAAGATATGGAGATGAACGGTTGTATTCTTGGAGCAACTGAAGGAGAATCCAAGAAATTGGATATTCATACCATTCGAACAGTATGTGAATACTCAGATGTATTTCCAGATGAATTACCGGGATTACCCCCATAGAGAAGTGGAATTCTCAATTGATTTGATACCTGGAACCGAACCAGTATCAAAAGCTCCGTATCGAATGGCACCTGTGGAATTGAAAGAATTGAAGGTGCAGTTACAAGAATTGTTGGATAAAGGATTTATCAGACCCAGTGTTTCACCTTGGGGAGCACCCGTGCTGTTTGTGAAAAAGAAAGATGGATCAATGAGACTCTGTTTGATTATAGGGAATTAAACAGGGTAACTATCAAGAACAAATATCCTTACCCAGGATTGATGATCTTTTTGATCAACTGAGAGGAGCAAAGGTATTTTCCCGAATTGATTTAAAGTCAGGATATCATCAAATCGAATCAAAGCAGAAGATGTACCAAAGACTGCATTCCGAACTAGGTATGGTCATTATGAATTTTTGGTCATGCCATTTGGATTAACCAATGCACCAGCAGTTTTTATGGATCTGATGAATCGTATTTTTAGACCTTTGCTGGATAATTGTGTGATTGTTTTCATAGATGATATACTTGTATATTCGTCTAATGAAGAACAACATGATGAGAATTTGAGAAGTGTGTTACAGATATTGAGAGACAATAAGTTATATGCCAAACTGTCTAAGTGTGAATTTTGGCTTAGCAGTATATCATTCCTTGGACATATTGTTTCTGGAGAAGGATATCAGTTGATCCTGCAAAAGTTAAAGCTATTGTGGAATGGAAAAGACCTGAAACTGTTACTGAAATTAGGAGTTTCTTGGGATTGGCAGGATATTATCGGAAATTTGTGAAGGATTTCTCAAAGATTGCACGACCTTTAACTCAATTGACTCGAAAGAATGAGAAATTCGAGTGGAATGATACGTGAACAAAGTTTCCAAGAGTTGAAGAAAAGGTTAATATCAGCACCAATCTTGGTCTTGCCCAATGACAAGATTTATATACTGTCTATAGTGATGCATCTAGAAATGGATTGGGATGTGTGTTAATGCAAAATGGAAAAGTAATAGCATATGCTTCTAGACAATTGAAACCACATGAGATGAATTACCCCACTCATGATCTAGAATTGGCTGCTATTGTTTTTGCACTCAAGATTTGGCGTCACTATTTGTATGGGCAAAATGTGAAATATATACGGATCACAAGAGTTTGAAGTATATATTTACACAAAAAGAGTTGAATATGAGACAAAGGCGATGGTTGGAATTAATTAAAGATTATGATCTTACCATTAATTACCATCCGGGTAAAGTGAATGCTGTGGCAGATGCATTGAGCCGGAAAAGTTATGGAGAAGTGGCTTCAATTCTAACGGAACAAAAAGAACTTATCAAGAATTTGAGAGATTAAACTTGGAATTCTCAATACAAGGTTTGGAAGCTGAGTTAGGAAATCTAATTTTGGAACCTACTTTGCTTCAAAGAATTAAAGAAGCCCAGAAGGAGGATATTGAAATTCAAGAAATTAAACAGGGAATATCCCAGGGAAAGTACAAAGATTTTCATGTGGATGGAGAGAAGTATTGAGAATGAATAAAAGATTGTGTGTGCCACATGATGAAAGCTTGAGGAAGGAATTAATGCATGAAGCATTACTCTGGATATTCTATACACCCAGGAGAAACATAAGAATGCGTATTGGTGGAATGGAATGAAAAAGGATATTGCAGAATTTGTTGCTAAATGTGATGTATGTCAAAGGATCAAAGCTGAACATCAAAAACCAGGTGGATTGTTGAAACCATTACCAATACCTGAGTGGAAGTGGGATCAAATTTCTATGGATTTTGTGTGCTCATTACCAAAACAAATGCAGGTCATGATGCTGTTTGGGTTATTGTGGATAGACTTACAAAATCAGCTCATTTCTTGCCAATTAACATGACATATCCATTGGAGAAATTGGCACGAATATATTTGAAGGAGATTGTGAGATTGCATGGTGTGCCTGCTGGTATAGTATCAGATAGAGATCCACGGTTTGTATCCAGATTTTGGCAAGGATTACAAAAAGCTTTGGGAACCCGGTTGAATTTCAGTACAGCTTATCATCCTCAAACTGATGGACAAACTGAAAGGACTATTCAGACATTGGAAGATATGTTGAGAGCATGTATTATGGAATTCAAAGGAAATTGGGACCAACATTTACCATTAGTGGAATTTGCGTACAATAACAGCTACCATTCAAGCATAGGAATGCCACCTTATGAAGCTTTATATGGTAGAAAGTGTCGGTCACCATTGTTCTGGGATAACTTGGAGAAAGTATTGGTTGGACCTGAATTGGTTCAAGAAACTAATGAAAAGATTTCGGTGATAAAGCAAAGAATGAAAGCAGCACAAGATAGACAAAAGAGCTGGGCGGACTTGAAAAGGAGAGAATTGGAATTTAATGAAGGAGAACATGTATACTTAAAGTAAGTCCAATAAAAGTCTTCATGGTAGACAAACAAAAGGCAAGTTGAGTCCTAGATATATTGGACCATTTGAGATATTAGAACGAGTTGGGAATCTGGCATATCGTCTTGCATTGCCACCTAATTTGTCTGGTATACATAATGTTTTCCATGTATCAGTTCTAAGTATGTACCGGATCCAGATAAGATAGTGGAACTAGAACCAATTGATTTGAAGGAGAATTTGACTTATGAAAAGCATCCAGTTAAGATTTTGGACCGGAAAGTGCAAGTTCTCAGGAATAAAGAAATCCACTATGTCAAAGTATTATGGGATACAGACAGAAGAGATTACATGGGAATTAGAAGAGGAGATCAAGAAAAGCTATCCTCATTTGTTTGAAAACTCAGGTACGCATTCAAGCTTTGAGGACAAAGCTTATTTTAAGGGGGGGAGAATGTAAACCCCGGGAATTTTTCACATTAGTACCCGACTTCATAATAGATTATATAAACTAGATAATAGATTTAGATTCTGAGTGAAGTCTAATAATAGGCTAATATTAGATTTTTGGATAATGAAAGATTTAGGAATGAATAAAGAGATTCTTTAACCCTAGTTAATACCGAAAACGAAATCTTGTGTCTGAATAACTAATTCAAGATATGATCTAATATCTAGACCCGAAACCTAGTATACAAATAGATTTAAATAGAAAATGTGAATATAAAGATTAAATGATTGTTTTGATCTCGATAATGATTCAGAACTAGAATAACGAGTAGTAATGAGTTTATATTTAGACTTAAACCCTAATTTTGAGATTCCTAGTTAAATTTAAAAGCTATTAATAAGAATTTATGTTCAGTATCAAAACTAAGATATAAATATAGTTTAATTTCTGTATGAAGCCCAATACTGTATAAATGATCATATACGCTTATAACTAGAAAACGATGATCCAAAAATGAACTGTCAAGATTTTAAATACACAACGAAATATAAACTGATAAATAACTCAAAATCTAAACTTCAAATAAATAATCGGATCACGCTATTGTTCTAAACCGAGTTTTCTTAAGCTATCGGAGCCTGAAAAAAAATTGACCCAATGAGCTTAAGAAATCCAAATCGCGGGAGATAAAATTATACGAATAATTAACTACGTATATATATAACCTAAATTTGTATTGTTTGAAATCTAAGTGTTTTATACACTTTATACACATTTTTGTACAAAAACTTCCAATAGTAGATAATAATACCCGTGTAACTCGTATAATTAACTTAAAACTAAATTAAATAAATAGACTAATATATGTGTATGAATCTCGGCTGGAATTCGGTGCAAATTGTGGAGGAAGAAAGAGGAGCCGGAATGAGCTCAATAATTCACCAAACACTTCAACCAAAGTGACCTAATGACCAATGGAATAATGCCACCTCAAATCCACATTAATTACAAGGAAAACAACAGCAAAGAAGATCAAAAATCGGAGGAAAACGAAGGAGAACAGCCGCAGTTCCATTTCTCCTTCTCTCTTCTATTATATGTAGTTAAAGCCATTTATGAAGAACTAACAAATGCCATAAATCCTCAACATCTTCTAGTCCGAAAATACTCCCAAATAACAATCAAAACCAACCAAAAACATAGAACAAATCGAACAAAACAATCGGATACGGATCAAAGGAAAAACAAAGCCAAAAACTCTCAAAACGAACTCAAAGGTAAGTTGACATGATTCAAAGGATTTTCGTTCAAATATAAGAGTTGTAACTAACTTATAATCACCTTAGGAACATATTAAACCCAAACACAAGCTTCGGATTTCATCAAACGAGCTCCAACAAGGTAAAACTTCAAAACCTAGTTTTACTTTCACAAAATCGAGATCTATATATTTATGTGTTTAAACGTGTTGAAAGTTGTTATATATCCTTATATATGATGTATACTCTTAGAAGTAGTTTAATTAGTTTCTAACATGTAAAAATCAAAGAAAAGAATCGAACCGAGGAGGAAGATGATGAACAGTGCCAAGCTGCCTCAAGGCCGGTAGTGTAAACAATGTACGCGGCGGCTTACATGTATAGGCGGCGGTTACACTCAAACAGAGGCTACGTAAAATAATTTTCCCGTAAAACATCAACGTAAGCCGGTACCTGGAGATCTACGCCGGCGGTGTAGGGCCGGCGTATGTTGTAAGCTGGCAGCTTTCAACACGGTGCTTCGATACGAAATTTTTCTTCAAAATGATTTTTACACCGGCATCTAGAGATTTAGGCGGCGGCCTTGAGCCAACTTACAGCTAATTTCCCACGAAAGCTTTTCTGACCTAAACTAAATTATATTTTATAATTAATATATCTACTAAGTATGTATATGTGTTTGTTATATAAATATGTATTAGATAATGACTTTAATACAAATAATTAAGTCTATTTAGATTAATATCTATTAATTTTGAACCCTAAACTAAGAAAATATTTAGAGTAATATTAGTCTAATATTTGTTTTAGCAAGATAAAATATATAGAATGGAAATTGAAATAAGTTAATTTCCTGAGTAATATGACTTCTAAAAATAACCAAACAATTATGTGAGATAAAATAGGAAAAACCCGACAATACTAAGTATTAATATCGAGTCTAGGACACTAATCACATATAGAGATTTAGCTAGATGGTATTGATGAATATTTTGTTTGAAATAGGTGAATTTGACTCATTAGAAGATTACCAGTGGACTACTACGACTGAGTCGTAGAGCAGGTGAGTAATTCAGTCATTTGTACTGGTTGTGATTGTAAATAGTCGATATGTAATGCAAGATAAACAATGAGTGTTTGTTGAAAGTTTTGATATGATATGATTGTATGTTGTTAAAATATCTTTATACAAGCGATAACGCAATGGTTGGTGTTGTGCAATAGTATATGATGATTGTGTGTAATGTATGGTCACCTCGAAATTGATTAAGACTTTTTGACTTAACAAAATAATATGGATATGCATTGCACGAATTGCATTATTGCATATAGGGTTGTGACAGCCTGCTAGTATTAATTTTCGGATCTTTGTTTTTGCTTGGTTGATCAATGTGTGAGTCTTCAAGGTTCTCTTTGGTCTGGTGGTCCTATGAGGAACTAAAGGCACCGAAGAACGTCGCCCGTAGAATCGCTTTGAATGATTAATACTTAGGGAGTTTCTAAGGGGATTGCAGGAGATGGTTTGTGGAAGCCACTATATTCAAAGAGAAACATTAAAACGAGAAATCGTTGATTCTCCTGTGTACTTAGTCTCTCCTGGGCAGGTGGGTCATTGAGTTTTTTGTTCTTCAACCCATTAAAAAGGGGCGTAAATCTTTTTCTGTTTGGATTTTAGATCATCCAAACTTGTATCTGTGCATATGGTTGAGTGCTTGCATTGCATATGATGTGTTAAATGACTTGTGTGATGTATGGTATGTCTGGTTATTCACTGAGCTGTGGTTTACGCTCATACTTCTATAGTCTTTTCAGGTTCACTTTACGACCCTGGTTAGTTACATCCAGGAATTATGGCACGGTAGGGCTTTGAAGCTAGAAGTCTACAGATCTATTTTAGTTTGATGGATATGTACTAATAGAGTAGATTTATTTAGTTGTATGTTACAAGGAGCTATATGGTTTGTAATAGTTATTCACTAAATCATTTCTCTCATATATTTGTTATTCTTATCAAGCAACTTAAAAGATCCTGTTGTTTTGAAAACCTGTCATTCCCTGAAGGTAATCTAGTGATAATATTCAAGTGTAACTTGTTTATTACTAGGGTACCTCGGGGCGTGACATTGACCATATAAATAGTGTCTCCAATTTTGAGTGCAAAAACAATGGCAGCTAGTTCCAAGTCATGAGTAGGGTAATTCATTTCATGGGGTTTCAATTGCCTGGAAGCATATGCTATTACTTTCCATTCTGCATTAATACACATCCCAAACCATTTTTGGACGCATCACTATATATAACATATGGGTCATGACATTGGGTAACACCAATATTGGTGCTGACACTAATCTCTTCTTCAATTCTTGGAAACTTTGCTCGCTTTTCATTCCACTCAAATTTTTCATTTTTCTTTGTCAACTGCGTTAATGGTCTTGCAATTGTTGAGAAATCCGTACAAATTTCGATAGTATCCAGCTAACCTAAGAAACTTCTGATTTCAGTAACTGTCTCAGGTCTTTTCCATTCCACGATGGCTTTGACCTTTGCAGGGTCTACAGAAAATCCTTCTCCAGACACGATGTGTCCAAGAAAAGGTATGCTCTCAAGCCAAAATTCACACTTTGAAAATTTAGCATATAATTTATTATCCTCAAAATCTGCAATACATTCCTCAAATGCTCTCATGCTGCTCCTCTGATGGTGAATTACCAATATATCATCTATGAACACAATCACACAAATATCAACAATGGTCGAAAAATCCGATTCATCAAGTCCATAAATACCGTAGGTGCATTAGTTAGTCCGAATGGCATAACAAAAAATTCATAGTGGCCATACCGTATTCGAAATGCAGTCTTAGGTATATCTTTTGTCTTGATTCGCATTTGATGATATCTAGATTTGAGATCAATACGGGAAAATATTTTTGCTCCACGTAGTTAATCAAACAAATCATCGATCCTTGGTAATGGATATTGTTTTTGATGGTTACCTTGTTTAATTCCCTATAATCAATACATAGTCTCAATGAACCATCTTTCTTTTTAACAAACAGCACGAGGCTCCCACGGAGATACACTGGGTCTGATGAATCCTTTATCCATCAATTCCTGCAAATTCTTTTAATTCCTTCAATTTACAGGTGCCATTCGATACG